>CAJQZJ010033704.1:971386-988859 GCA_907164525.1 Lophiomys imhausi | reverse complement strand
GAAGAAGAAGAAGAAGAAGAAGAAGAAGAAGAAGAAGAAGAAGAAGAAGAAGAAGGGAGAAAAGCCACATGCTATCTTCCTGTCTGGCCCTTCTAACCACTCAGATTATAAGTTTGCACCATTACATATGGATTTGTTATGCTTTCTAAATCTCCTTAATTCTATAGAAATTATTGACTCTGAAAGGAACAGAGAATTCGTCTGTAGAATGTTCACTCCTGGATAGTTTCTTTATGCTATTATGTAACTGATACAGAGAGTGAGATGGAAGACATCTAAAGACTGTTTATGTCTTAACCCTCCATGATGGAGGAGAATCCAAAATTTCCTACCCAGAACTACTGGTACTGAGCCACTAAGGAAATGTACTCAACCTCACTGGACTTCAATTTCCTGTTTGTGAAAAGAAGCAGCTGTGATGAGTCAATGGCATCCTAGAAAAACATGCACATGAGTGTGAGTGTTGATGGGACTTGGCTCTGCTCAGGCCGACATTCACCAGGCCACGCCCTTGACACGAGGCCCCTAGGTTCCATCTCTAACACTGCACAAACTGAGAATGGTGGCACACATTTGTACCTTGACTGTTGTAAAGATTAAAAATGCATCACACAGGTAAACTCTTCAGGTAATGACCACATATGACAGACTGCTCAGTGAACATTACAGCTGGTACTGTTATCAATATTAATACTTAAACACAGGGGCACTCATTAGGTTGTACAGACCTGGGAAAATGAAAGCAAGTAAGAAAGTGTGGAACTAGACTGTGATGTTTACACTTCTAAAGGCAGAAATTCATTGTTTAGTCAATGAGACCACTTGAAGTCCTGCATCTGCTAGTCACTCATACAATAGACTCTTAAAAAAAAAGTGAGCAAAAGAAATGTAATCGTGCAGTTCACAGGTTTATACCTAAATGGAAAGGACCAAGAGATTAAGAAAACACTCCATGTCACTCACACATCATTCCCAGTGTCTATTCTGCATCATGTTATGTTAAAATATGATGTGAAGCCATGACCGGACCATGTGATAGATGGAGAAGCCAGATCCTACTGATCCCAAGAAGTACTTGCTGTTCTCATTCCTACTTTTCTCCCTCTGTGCTCCTCCTTCCCTACTTCTTGATCATTCCACCACTTTCCTTCCACCCCCTTTATCCCCACCCCTTCACCTCTTTTCCTCTCTTATGGTATCTTTTGCCCTCTATCTCATTTTATGATTTTCATCAGTTATCCTTGCCAGAAGCCAGGATCAGAGTTGACCTAACCCTGTTTCCAGCCCACCACCTGGTTCTTTCGAGCATAAATGGGACAAAAAGTAGTTCCTGCAGATAAATCTGTTGGGGGGGGGGAGTGTTTGTGTGTGTGTGTGTGTGTGTGTGTGTGTGTGTGTGTGTGTGTGTGCTGTCAAGATGGGTTGTGGTGTATCCCTTGAGACACAGAACAATGTCACTCAATGAAAGCCAGATTAAGAGTTTTTGTATGTGCTAGCAGGTGACAGAAGGCTTTTAGTGCCAGCCAGAACATTCCTGGGATAGTACATTTATGGTGATGGTTAATGCAGAAACAAGCTATTCGAGGTTATGTCTCAGCTCTGCAAAATGCTGGCCATGCCTGTGAAAGAAATAAGTATTTGTCATGTTGTATATTTTCATTCCATAATGAAGTATAGCCAAGAAAAAACATTTATAAATGTTTACTGTATGCAACATTCAAAAATGAGGAAGTTAATCTGAGGCATTTTTCATAAAGTGAGTGATAGGATTTACAGGAACTTTTTTTTTTGTTGTTGTTGTTGTTTTAATGACAACACATTCTCCCTTGAGCACTGCAAGCCAAAATAAAATTTAAAACCCCTCACATAGTTTCACTTAGGCTGTGTTCTCTGTACCCCTCTGAGAACTGCAGACTGCACTCTCACTCCCTATTCAGGAACCATGGCACATTCTTTCTCACACAGGTCTCTCTCAGCCACTGTCCACCAAGGTGAGTGAGGTCTTTCACCAGCATTTCATCACCAATTAATTCTCTCCAAACCTCAAGTCTGTTCCAGAACTAAAGTGATAACTCCCCTAAAAGGGCCTCTGTGGCAGAGCTGTTTACCTGTGTGCTCTTGCCATAGGGTAAGACCTTTATTCAGCTGAAGGAATCCTGCCTGGAGATGACTGGCAAGGAGCAGAGATGTTGGATTGGTCTTTTCTTAGCAACTTACTTCTTCTGAAGACCAATGGACTTACTTGAGCCACCAGGTAAAGTGGAGGGAAGGAGTGGACTTTGGAACCAAATCCCAGTGAGAGCTCTTCATCCCCTCCCCTCAACCTCCTCCCTTTTTGTCATGGAGAGTAGGTCCCCTTTTCACAACCAGGCAGCCCACTAAATCAATGTGGCTTTCTACTCTTCAGGTTCTTCTGGTTTTTTGTTTGTTTATTTGGTTTGGTTTTGGTTTGGGTTTTGGTTTTCCAAAACAGGGTTTCTCTGTGTAGCCCTGGCTGTCCTGGACTCACTTTGTAGACCAGGCTGGCCTTGAACTCACAAAGATCCACCTGCCTTTACCTCCAGAGTGCTAGGATTAAAGGCATGCACCACCACGCCCTGCTGTTTTGTTCTTTTAAAATCTAGTGGAAATGAGGGTAACATTGACATTGGGCAGGGCCAAGCCAGAGAAGTGTGAGTACAGAACCCAAAGCCATGGGAATCAAGGAGCAAGGACCTGTGCTCCTGCCACAGTTCCTACAAGGCTCCTTGGATGAATTAGCTTTCCAAACAGGGCGGGAAAGTCTTCTGCTGTTCCACAATCTTGGCTGACAAGGAGAAAGCCGAGGTCCTGAAGCTCTGCCTGCTGCAGCAGGCTGGTGCCACTCTGGCTTGGTACTTGCCTTGGAAGTGGAGAACATGAGTGAGCCAGGTGCCTCCTAGAGGGCAACATTCCTTGCAGGGGAGCAAGTGTTCTAAAAAGTCAGGGAGAAGACTCAGATGCCTGCAGGAACCAAAATCTTGTCGTGACTCAGTTTTCCATCAATGCTTCAGTGAGTACAGAGGTTTCAACCACGATGTAGAGGCTGTCAATTCTGAGATACATGAATACATCTCTCATAAGATGTTTAACATGTACCATGTTAGTGTGAATGATATGACAGAAATGTTAACATCATATATTGAAATGATAACATTTTGTCATTAAGTTAAAATGTAGCATAAAAAACTAACAACGATGAAAAAGAGGAGGAAGAAGTGGATGCACCTCTACTTTTGCACATTTCTGTTTTACCTCAGGATGGACCATGGCTGTGTCAACTAGAAGTTTAGAAGTCATGTTAGCATATGTTGAGGACTGCTGTATAATATGATTGAAGACATTTATATCAGATAGCATGGAGTGTCTATGACACAGAGATTGTATGTTTGTGTGAAGAAAATGACATTCTCCCTTGTTTGAATTCTGCATTTTGAGAGGTTGGCAATTGCAGAATGTTCTAGAGGTTCCGAACAAGACCTCAGAGCCAGATTTATAGTTCTTGCATGAGTGAAAGACCATTTGATATATAAACAGCCTAACTAGGGGCTAACTAATCAGTGCAGAGATTCAGTATAAGGGATCAAGCACTGTAAATCTTTAGGACATCAGTTTGGAGGGTCCAGAACACATCATGGTCATTCCCAGCTTCTTACAATGGTGTTATTATTCACCCAGCTGGATTTTAACACTATGAAACATATTTCTATGTGAAAACATTACATATGACAAATTATATATTTTATGTAACAATACTAAACATGCATGTCTACCACCCAGCTTGATCACTAACATAAAATAAATTGAAAGAATCTCTGTCATGCCTGTCCGTCACTTGATGGTTTGTTCTTATTCATAAGGACAACCACTAAGTCTGTATTTGTTTTAAAATTATCACTACCTAACATTTTAAAGGACACATGTAGTAAAAATATAAACAGCTCACTGTTTCCTGTCAGCTGCCTTCAGCCTGTACATGTTCATCCATTTGAATGTGCTCTTCCGTATTTCTTTTATGCTATTTGAGCTTCCTTCTGGTGGTTGCTATGTTGCTTCATTTTCACAATGACAATCAGTCATTGAAGAAATGAGCCATGTGTGAACATTATAGTTGTTCCTCATGCCCCCACCCCACTAAAAACTGTGTCAAAATTCTCATATCAATATTATAGAATATGCTTTTTGTACATCTGTATCACAGTGGTTCTCAGGGATAAATTTTAAATCATCCATCTTTAGGACCAGTGAACTCTCACTTTTATTAGGCACTGCCAAATTATTTCATGAAATGTTTGTAGCAGTTTGTACTTCCACTAGTGTATAAAGAAAGTTTTCATTAACCACACTTTGCCCTAGTGGAGCTGCCATGCAGGCCCCCAGTGCAAGAGTAAGCTCTTAGCCCTCATATGACTACTGAACTAAGGGGTGGCTGATATGTAGGGGCATCCCACACCGGAGGACGAGTAGGATAGGGGGGAGAAGGGGGGAAAGGTGATAGAGTGGGACTGGGAGGGGTGGAGAGAAGGCACTGAGATGGAGGTGTAACTTGAAGTAATAAATAAATATTAAAAAAAAGAAATAGCAAGAGTTGCCTGTAAGGAGTTAGATAAATTAAATTAGATTTAGAAAATATATAGGGGTTTCTGATACTGTCTCTTAATTCGGGGCATGAAGAGCATTATCAGCATGTGGACTAAAAACAGGAAACAAACAGGAGACTTAATAGACTGAAAAACAAGGTTGAAGTCAAGAAAAACAGGAAAGACTCAATAGACTGAAAAACAAGGTTGAAGTCAGGAAAACAGGAAAGACTTAATGGACTTGAAGAAACAAAGTATCTGGCCTGACATTGTTTTCAGCTGCTAAGTGGGCGGAGCCCAAATTAAGCTGAAACAGAGTTCCTCCTATTTAAGGACAGTGCATGGAGCCCAGAAGGAGAAGAGGCCCCTGATGCTAGAGAGCTCCAAGAGTCCTGCTGAAAAAAGTGCTGGCCATCATTTGATGGCCAGATTTCCCTGAAGCAGAAAGAAGCTGGTGAGCAAAGAAAGCCTGAGCAAGACACCAAAAGGCCAAGGACTAAACCCTGTGGCTCAGCTTTTGCCTAGAGGGGTTTGATCTGTCCGAACAGTGGCCTAAAGGAAATTGTGCCTGGCTTTAAGGACTGAGGCAGAGCAGCTGAGTTCCTGATTCAAAAGAAGTAAGTTGGCCTGCAGAAGGCTGGGGTCTCCCACAGAGAAGAAAGCATGAAGCCTTATTTAAGGTGAGACTGCAATAACCAACTTACCCTGAAGAACCTGCATCTGAGAGATCCAGAAAAAGGACTGCTAAGTGCGTTAAAGAATCTACAACAAAGACTGTGTTCCTGACGACTGAGGACCTGCCCCAGAGACTGTATCATTCTAAAAGGTTAGAAAAATAATTATCAATAGGTTTAGTGGATAGGTTAAAGGGGTTGTAGGAATTTATAGGATTAATAGTTAAGAAATTGTTGGTGTTTGTTATAAGTGAATTTAGTAATAAATAAATAAGTGTTAAATAATAATTTAAAAGTTCGGTTACAGTTGCCCAATTACAAAAATAAGCTATTGCCTGTCACCTGCCTATAGAATAGACATTTTATAGCAATATTTTTTTAAAACTTTAAAACTGGAACTTTGCTAATGAAAAAGAAAAATGTAAAAAAAAAAAAAAACACAAAACCCTATGTCTTCACCAAAACTGTCCAACTTTCAAGTTGGTCAGTCTTGTGAGTTTTGTAGTATACTGATGATGTAAGCAGTTATTTTGTAATTACTAATGAGGTTGAGCCCCATTTTGATGCTTCTTATCTTTTGTCCATTTTGTTTTATTGTGTTTGGTCTCTCTCTGCAGTCCTGGCTGTCCTAGAATTCACTCTATAGAACAGGTGGGTCTAGAACTCCACTTGCCTCTGCCTGCTCTGGTATTAAAGGCATATGCCACCACGCCCATCTTTGCCCATTTTTCAATTGAATTATTCTTTATTTCATCATTGATTTTGCTGATTACATACATACTCTATATTCAAGATCAAAATGTTCATACATTACATCCATTAGACACAACCTGAATTTGTGGTTTGATTTTTCATTCTCATTTTGCATTTTTAAGAAAGGTCCTTTCTTTTTCTCATTTTTACATGTATCTATTGAAATAAATTCTAAAACAAATTTGCAATATCAGAATGTTTGGGGGACTGTAGCTATACTTCATTGGTACAGTTTTTGTTTGCATAGCATGCTAGAGGCCTCATGTTTAATCTCCAGGAAGGAATGAGGAAGATGGGAGTAGACGTGGAATTTGAACACTGACTAATTAAGTTAGAGATAAATTTCAGGAAATCTTACTTTTCCCTGATCTTAACTCAAGGACAATGAAGCTTTCTTCGTGGCAATCAGGAAGTCTTAAAGTTAATGCTTCAATAACGGGAGCCAGACATTAATTTTAAGAGTAGATTTTAGTTGAAATGTTAATTACAAATGCTATTTCTTAAGTGAGCTAAGGATATTTATCAAAGAATTTTAACACAAAAATATTAAGTCGACCAAAAGGGAAAGAATGTAATAAAACAAATTTAGTTAGCATGAAAATGAAGGAAGGAATGAAGGAGAGAGAAAGTTTAGGGTGATGGCAGGGATGGCCAAATTATACCCAATAAAACTCAGAGTACTACATTGAATGCCTTCATACATGATCCTGCAAAATCTAGCACAAGATGGAACCAATTGGTGGTATTTTTTTTTTAACAATTTCACCATACTTTCAAATGCATTTTCAAGTGACTAATACATCTCTATTCCATCCTGGGCATGATTAAGTGTACAACTCAGTATTATAGGCACAACTCAATTACAGACACAATTCTCCCACAGCTTTCTAGAATTATATTCTATGATGGTAACACTGTACCTTTTTGATTAATACTTCCATTTCTTTCCGTATCCTGCTACTGACAACACCCATCCTTCTATGAGTTTGATTATTTTTAGATTTGTCATTCATTTTTAAGGTCAATACAGATGTTAGGTCTGTCTAAGTTTGCTGCAAAATAAAATTTTCAAGTTCTTTTGTAATAAATAAATAGATCATTTTTATATGACATACTAATTCCTGAGTTTGAATTAAGCATTCCTCATTTCTATTCTGAAAATGTTTGTCCCTAAATTTAATCAATGGGCATAGCTGGAGTAAAATTTTGTATGAGTCAACAAATTGTAACCAAATGCCTGAGTTCAAATATTCAAAAGTACCTTTTCTTAAAAAAAAAAAAAAAACTAAACTTAATCAAGCTGTACTTTATTTTAACCACTTGAAAATGAGACAGTCCATATAAAATAACACACTTGGGCAGGTGAGATGGTTCAAATCAGGTAAAGGTGCTTGCTGCCATGTCTCAAGACATCAATTTTATTCCCAGAATCCACATAGTGGATGGAGAGAACCAACATGTCCCCTGATATTCACATGTATGATGTGGCATACCCTCCCAAGTACCTAAGATGTAATGATTTTTTTTCATCTAAATGTAAAATAACTTATATACAACCCTCAGGCATATAGTGTTTTCTCAGGAAATATTAGTCATCTTATATTTTTATCTTTCTGTTTTTGAGTTTTTTAAAGGAATGTATTATTCTTTAGTTACCTTTTACATTAGTTACATTTTTTAGACTCTTTTGCATTGCTAGCCCATACAATATCATTCTGTTTTCATAAAGACTCTGTGTGATTGGCTCAAATCTACTTTAATCAACACAACAGAAAAGGATACATTGGTTATCAGGAAATGCAAAGTACCCTTTACTGGTGTTACTCCCCTAGAGTAACTAACTACTTTAAAAACAGACTCAGAAGGACTATTTTATTGGTGTTTTCAAGAAAAAGCAAAGCAGGCAAACTGAACATTGAGCAGCTGCCAGTCAGGGAATGATCACCAGGAAGAGAGGAAGTTGTGTCTTCTCAGTGAGAGGTCAAGAAAGTAGCTGGGATCACCAATGGAAGTCTGTGAGCCTCTGCATTTGAGGATGGGTCCTGATGGGGCATAGTGTCTAGAGTGACAGGGCTGCCTGGCTTGCAGGCTGAGGCTTTTGTCTGAAAAAGGGAAGTGGGGAGTGACTTAGAGTGGGAACCCAGAGAAGTGTGCAGGCTTAGCAGTGAGCAACTGCATCCAAAGGAGGACTCTAGGGTCTATAGGCACATACCTCCTTAAAGGAGTAGTTTGCTATTTTTTCCGTCTTTATAACATGTCTGGCTGTATCATGGCTCCGAAGCTATAACTTTTTGAGGAACAGTTTTCTTTTCCAGGCGATTTACAGGTAAATTTGATTAACTCTTAAGGGAGTCTTCAGTCTTTATAATCTTATAATTCTTTGAAGAGTTCAGAATGTTCTGTTTCCTTGCAGGACCAGGGGTAGACTCAGATCCCATCCTTTTGACAAAAAAAAAAAAAAAAAAAAAAAAAAAAAGAGGCAATAGTGTAGTCCAAAAGGAATTATAGAAGTTTTAAGAAACATCAGTAGAAGCTCTTAACACTCATATGACTGTTGAACTGAGAGGGGGCTGATATGTAGGGGCAGGCAACTCACTCTGCAGGAGTAGGATAGGTGGGAGAGAGGGGAAAGGGTAGGATGGTGGGACTAGGAGGTGTGTAGAGAGGGGACTGTGATGACTGTGATAGAGATGTTACTTGAAGTAATAAATAAACAACAACAACAAAAAAAAAAACCCAGGGAAAAAAAGAATATAATTAACTTCTATGGGCAAAATGGAAGTGAAAAAAATGATTTACCCTTTCACCCCAAATAATTAAAAAGGGACAGGCAAGATCCATGAAACAAGTTCCAAACACTGAACATCAAGGAGAACAAGAAACTCACCTCTGACCCCAGAAAGAAAACACATGAGCACAGTACTGTTTCTTTGTAGCTCTGAGTACAGTTTCCAAGGTATATCTTGGGGAAAGTAAATAGGCAGAGCCTGCAACTTGCCTGTGCTGGGACGCCACGGTATAGGTGGAAGGGCAGTGACACAGAGAGCTACTCTCCATAGAGTCTAGGGGGTCTTCAGTGGATAGTTCCTGGAACGTTAACTAACTGCTAATCAGTGAATAAGTGTGAAAAGCAGGAAAGAATCCCCCAGAAGGAGACAACTCCTGAGACTCATAGAAAGCTGGGAATTGTTTTCTGGATAGTCAGACTAGAACAACTCAGAGGTCATTGATGAATCAAGTACAACAATTCAGGAAGCTTCTGCCTTTGTAGCTTATCATAGTGCTTCTGATGGTGGGTTTGCTGTCGCTCTTTATCTAGGCTCTTTATGTTTTCTCAGTAAGAGGTCAGGAAAGTAGCTGTGATCACCAATGGAAGTTGATTAATGTTGTGTTGATTAAAATAGATTTGAACTAATCACACAGAGTCTTTATGAAAACAGAATGATATTGTATGGGCTAGCAATGCAAAAAAGTCTAAAAAATTTAACTAATGTAAAAGGATATCTAGGCTCTTTATGTCTCAAGCAGAGACTTGAACAAGACACAGGAGAAGAAGTAGTAGAAGTATAATTTTATAATATTAATAATGAGAGTAGAAGACAGGAATACACTGCACAGGGCTGGAGAAGGATCTGGCAAGCAAGGAGCTAATGAGCCTTGAGGATTTATTTGTTTGTTTTTCTGAAAATTAAAAAAAATCTTGCTTTTTGAGATTATAATATAATTATATAATTTTCCCTGAAATGGTTCTTTTAAAAGTGTTCTTAGTCTAAATATAATTAAATTAAATCATTCACCCATTTCCTCCCTTTAGCCCCTCCTGGCTATCCTGCCTTTAACCAGTCCCACTTCTCTGACACACATATACAAAGAGACTATCTGCTGAATTCTGTTTATGAGTTTAGGTAGAGGGAGGAATCAATACCCTGGGTGAGGGGAGTAGGGTTGCTCCTTACCTTGTTTGACAGATGGGCTATTATCTAATAGTGGACAATGTGCATATATGTGAGTACTAAGTTCCATAATCTTAACCTTCTGTGTGTCCTGTCACTCATGCAGCTGAGATGGTGAAGAGGTGTTTCACCTGACTAGGAAGTACCTGACCACAAATTACAGCCAGAGATGCAGTGGATACAGGTGAAATTTGGAATAGTAAAATTGATGCTATAAAATATTTACTAATAAACTTGCTTAGAAATATTAAGTTATATAAAATAGAATTTAGCTAAAGAAGTGTTTACACCAGAACAACTGGAAGAGAAGCAGGGTACTTACTATATTTGTTAAAAACTACAAGAAAGAAAATTCTGTACCATAGCTGAGATTTGATTGCTGAGAAAGTTTCTGTTAATGTTTATCCACCAAGATTGACCTCCAATTAGTTTCCACTTTCATAGCAAAAGGAGACAACCCTAACTTCCAAAAGACCGTTAAGCCCATCCCTATATCAAAGGGCATGCCTCTAAGGGGCAGCTCAAGGGATCACAAGCATCTTTAAGTCCTAGTTTGCCATTAAATCCCCTGCATCTGCCAGGTGGGAAAGATGAATGTAGGTAACAACTATTCAAAAGGAACAACACGGGTATACTTGGGAAATGATTCTGGCAATATCTTCGCAGTTTAAATCGTCTAACTGCCCAAATGATAGGACTTGCAGTCTCCTGTCTCTGTTTAAATAGTTCTAAGTGTAACCTGGAGCTGGGGTCTGAAAGAGATTAAAAGATGACAATATATGTATATTGTGCATATAAGCTACTGCAATCTTCTATTCCAGGCTGCCTTCTCTTTGAGCCTTAGCCAGATAAGCACTATTAAAGAGCTTTTCCTTTATTAATCTCTAAAAATATGGAGTAGTTTCTCTCTGGAAAGGCATGTAATTTCTATAACACTACTAATATTTTGATGTGAACATATTGGCATTGTGTTAATATAACAAAAGGCCCTTGCCTCTTAGAGATGGAAAGGTTTTAAGGTTAAAATGTCACAATGTCTCTATCTGTAATCTAGTAAAGTAAACAGAACTAGAGATATAACTCAGCTGGCAAAGGGCTTGCCCTTCATGCAGGAAGCCCTAGGCTTGATCCTCTATACTGCATAAAACAAAAAGAGTGGTACATGCTTTCGATCCAGACACTTGGAAGAGCAGGTGAAAGGGCCAGGAGTTTATTAAGGTCCACAGGCAGTTCTCCCTCCCCCCTCTCCCTTTTCTTTCTCCTTCCCAGATTTACTAGAAAATGTTCTTAATAGACACTCTCTAAAGTATACTCTCTGGAGTTCTGTGACCTTGAATAAGAGTCTTTAGAATGTCAAGTTCTTTATGGGTGAAGTAGGAGTAATAATACTGGCTCATAGGTTTGAGCAAACTATGCAAGGCTGTTTACAGAAAAAGCACTTAAAACATGATATAGCATAGCATATACCTAATCTAGTCATTATAGATTATCTATTTTAAAAATATTTTTATTAAGTCCATGAGAATTCCATCTGATGCCGTGTTCCAGGTATTGTTTAGATGGTGAGATATTGAAGACGGGTGAGTTCCTCCTATGCTCAAAAGTCTTTATTTTTCTAGTGCTATCCAGCAAGGTTAAAGCTTTGAATGTCTTATTTATATTGTTCATTTGCATGAAAGATACCGAAAAAATACTTCTTCAAACAAAACCCCAAATAGTAACTAAGGTTCCTAACTATCATTCTGGATGAGCTTTCTTGATTTTTTTTTTTATATCTTTTTTCAAATGTATTTTGTTCCCAAGTTTTGCATACCTCTTTTCCTACCTGTTTTCATGTAAATTTATCATTTCTTACCTCCCTCAGAAAGGAGATACAGGTATTTGTGTGCATCAAGGTAAGTAGAATATGCTTCTGAGTTCCTTTACTAATGTCTGCATTTGAATTCTATCTCTGTTCTAAGATGTGAGCTCAGGTCCATCAGTTCCTTAGTCAGGGTGACTTTCACATAAAGCAAAACCTAGATAGGACCCACTTTCCATGGCAATTGAAGAAGGTAGCAATCAGAGATATTTTCTGATAAGAATTTGGCACAGTGCCTGACTCCTGGAACTCTGTTGAGGAAAGCTTGTACTATACTTGGTTGATAAGCTTCTTGCTAACTTGGCATTCTGGGGCTAGCAAGGCCAGAGCTGAAAGGGAAGGTGAGATGAAAGACTCCAGTTAATTCTTTCCTCTGCACAATGCGCAGCAGCTGGGCAGATATTGCTATAAATTAAGTTGAGACACCTATTTCATCTCCAAGTCCCTAGCAGCTGTAAGAAGTGCAGGTCACAGGTCCATCTAATGTAAGAAAACACATGAAAATCCAGCAATGTTTTCTTCAGGTGTGTCTATAAATACTATATTTACATTATAAGCATAGTAGACTTGGCAGATTCTATGTCCTAATGTAACATAGTTTTTCCTGCCTAGACACTGCCTCCTTGTGTATTGGGAATATCAGATACACTGAAATTTTCTCAGACAGTTTTATTCTTTGTATTTTGGTAGATGGATATGGTGAATGCAAGTGTTAAACAAGGTTTTACCTGTATTAAAGTAGCGTTTAATTAAAAAAAAATACTGTCTGAAATAACAACGAGAGAGAGCTACACAGACTGATGCACATTTCGGAAAAGGATTGTGACAAGGGCATTTGTTTGGTCATCTGCCCCCTGGTCCTGGTTGTCTCCCTGGAAACCACCTGAGTTTCCCTAAAGCCCACCTTCCCAGTGACTCAGCAAGCCTCAGCTGATCCTTTGTCCCAGCAGACGCGGCTGCAGGACCTGGAGTTTTGGTTTCTCCACCCCTTGCCTTGATGGTGAAGCATAGGGTTCGGGTTCCAGTCTCCACCCCAAAGTAGGTGGTTCCCAAGTGCCTATCAAAGCTGGACAGCAGCTGGTTCACCCGCTTTTCGCGCGTTTTCAAGCCCCGCCCAGTCATGTCTTCTCGGGTCCTGATTAGCTTTTAAGCCAGTTCTAACTCCAGGTAGAAAAACCTGGAAGGTATATCTGACACTGACCCATTGCATAACCTGGTTGGTCTTGCCATGAATCACAAAAAGTAGGGATTCGAGAACTGGGGGATGGAGGAGGATAGGATGGGGCTAGAGGTGGCTGGCCTATATCCGGAGCTAACACTTGATGGTGATTGGCTCCGAGGCTGCTGTGTTCCACTTTGCAAACTACCGTCTCTATAAAAGGCCAATGCAAGAGCTCGTCACCCCTTGGGGAAACCCCATTAGCTAGGCTCGCTCTTCTCCTGGTAGAAAACCATTTCTGTGGATGGAGGTAAACGTCCTGCAGCGAGACAAGCGCGAGTGACAGGTGGGTTTGCAGGGAGCTCAGCTATTCTGAGAACTTACCCCTTGAGTTTCTGATCTATCTGAAGCCTGCCTTGTAGGACTCTCGGGCAGTGGGACGATGCAGAAAAGCTTTAAGCATTTTTAGTTCCGAACGTATCCGGAGGAGAGTGAGTATGATTCCATTTGGGTGGTGTCTACAGTTCTCTGGCGAGTAAAAGAACAAAGCCAAAGAGAAAGGACGTAAGGGTTTCTTTTGCAATGCTTTAAGAAGAATGCCTCTAGTTTTAAACAAACAAACAACCCCCCCCCCCGCAAAAAAAAATGGGTATCTGTATAATCCACTGTTCTTTTTCTGAAAACGCCTCATTAAATAAACTAACTCGGGTCTGATTGTGTGCTGCAAATAGAAATGTGGCTTCCTGCCTGTGCTTCTCTCCAGCATAAAACCGCAGGGACTAACTGACAGATACTGACTTCCTGCTTCTTTTTCAGAAGTGTTCAGCATGCTTTATGGGTAGAGCCACGTGTACTGGTCTAGCTGGCCATTTAGTTAACCTAACTCCTTTGTTCTCTGTTACCATCAACATAAATGACTTCCTGGAACTACAAAGTTACAAATCCCTTTGGTATTTTATTGCAGTATTTTTCTCAAAGATCCAACTAACTACTTTTCATAGAAAACAGGAAAGATGCTTATTTTTAACCCTGGCTTCAAAATCCTACTTTTGGTATCCCCACCAGTCCTGATCTGTTCCCATACCCTTACCAATTCTCCTCTTTAAAGCCTGAGTTAGACCAGAGTTTAGAATATCAACTCTGTCTCTACTCAACCTTGCTCTTCTCCTTCAGCACCACCAAGCATTCCTTAGGTAACTATTAACTCAATAACAGTAAGTTTAAGTTTAGTTTGGTTTTATCAACAGGTTTGTGGGAGAACAGGTTGGACTTTATCAACCTCTAGCTGGAACCTGTGTGTTTCTCTGCTTCCCTTCAGCCTTCTGTACAGGTACTCTCTGCCTCCAAAGGTGAGAAAAACAATATTGTGTTAGATTTTCAGTCTGTTTTTATTGTTTCCCAAGTTCTTAATTAATTTTCTTCCTGTAGATAGTTATCTTTTAGTGCATCCTTTTAACACCAGATTTTGAAATGTTTGTATGATTGTTTAAAAACAAAATCTGTTTGAGACAACACCAGGCAACCCAGCAATACTTGCCTTAAAAAAAAATTAAAGGTTTTATGTGTACCACAGCTGTTTTAATATTTTGGTGTGAATGAATTGTCATTGTTATTATATGAGAAAAATTCTTTAACTTTTAGAGATGGAAAGTGATACACCGTTAAAAGGTCACAGGATCTCTAAGTGGAATGTAGTAAAATTAAAAGGCAGTATGGAGCTTGGGATGTTATTCATTGGTAGACTTCTTGCCTAGCATCCATGAAGCCTGGGTTGGATTCCAAGCATCATGTAACCCTCACATGGTGGCACATAATTGTAATCCTAGCACTTGGGAGGAAAGAAGATCAGAGGGTCAATTTTCAAGGCCAATCTTGGCTACATGAGATACTTTCTGGAAAAAAATTATTAATTGCAGTAGTCATATTTGGAAATTCTCTATAACTGATTCTTTCTTTGTATTATCTCTCTGTGTGTTCCTTCTTGTCTTTCCAATTTTGTAAGAAAATATTCTCAATAAAAACTACTCAAAGAGTATCCTCTGAAGTTTCTGTTTCTTGGATAAAAAAAAAGGTTAACTTCTCTAGAATTTCATGTCTTTTGTGGGTGAAATAAGGCTAACAATACCAATCTCATATGCTTAGAGTAATTATTTTGTTTAAAGTATTCATTCTCTTTTTCATAGATAGCAGAAGGAAAGGTAGATGTAAAAATACCTCCTCTCTAACTCTCTTTTACACACACACACACAAATAAGCATATACACACAACACAAACTAACAAACAACACCAAGAACACCCTAAATTAGAAATTATGTTTCCCAAGTATCATTTTAGATAACTTTCAGATTTCTTTTCAATATGTCCTTCCAGTTTTCTATTGTTTTCAGGGTACTACCCAATTTTTTCTACCCGTTTTCCTGTGTTTTTACCCTCCTTCCATGCCCACCTTAAGGGAAGACCAGGTTTTAATATAGATGTTAATTAGAACATTCTTTTGAGTTCCTCAATTGCAAGCTCTTTGGTGATATTGATATCTGCCTTTGGTTTGTATATCTGTTTCAAGCTGTGAGCCCATTACCTTTCTTCTCAAAGATATACCCACCCCCAAAAAATTCTAGAGAGAATCTGCTTTCCATGGCAGCTGTTGGGGTTGCCATGTAATTTATTCTAAATGTTTGCTATAGTTCCTGAATACTGTGCCTTGCTTTTATTGTTGGGGTGACTATGCTGTGTTGACAAACTCTTTGCTTATAACATTATCACCCTATAAGAAGCAAGACACGAACGAAGGGGGAAGGTGGGATGTGGGACCTCAGGAAATTTTCACATCTCTACAGCATATATCACCTATGAAGATACTGCTATGACTTGAAACCATTTTGAAATTAATATTTCATCTGAGCTATCTGTTTCATGTTCAATCCATCAGGTGTAAGAGGTGTATGTCACAGAAGGTCCTAGTTCATGCAAGGAAAACTATGGAAGTCCTGCACTATTTCTCTCAGGTATGTCTGTAAATCCTGCACATTCATAGCAGACTTAACCATCCTTGGCTCTACATCATAGGGTTCTTCCTGCCAAGAAACTGTCTCGTGGAGCATTACATACCCTAAGATAGTTCTTGTCCATGGATGGAACTGAGGAAGGGGTTTATAAAACAAATGTCCATATCAAAGTAGCCTTTAAGTACAAAAAAAATAATAAATACTGCCTGAAACAATAAGGAAAAAAACAACAAATGCATTGTGTTGGATTAAGCTGAGAAAAAGCAAAATGAGTGCTATTCCTTAGCATGGAAATATCATTCTGAGTGTGGCTGATCTACTTAATCATAAGAATCTGTGTCTGTATAAAGCTTTTAGTGTATGAAATGACTGCGTAATTCATTCTTACTATAACACTGTTAAGCATGTGAAAGGATTTGCTTCTAAGAACTCTGCTGCATGTGTGGCTTTGGGAGGTCTGCTCTTCAGACTCAGTAACATGGCTGTAAAGGACCCCCTGAACTGACCAAGAAGGCTGAGAAGGGTCAGGCATTTGAGAAGCTCCTTCAGAGACATGAGCTCCTTTGTTTTATTCCAGATTCTAGAAAGCTAGAAAATCCATGAAACACCTAGATCTGTTCTTTTCTCGGATCTTCTCCAAGACAGAGCAAACTAATAATCACATACACAACCTCCTTGTTCCCTTTCATATGTATTATGCCAGGCATGATGGCTCATGCATGTAATCTCAGAACTCTGAACAGAGAAGGAAGGGGATTGTAAGTTAAGAATAACCTTCAAACAACACTTTTGGATACTGTATCTAGCATGTCTTCCATGACTAAGAGAGTGAAAACATTTGGCAATCAAACCTAACCACTTGAGTTTGATCCTGGAATGTACAGAATGGAAGAATTGACTCCACGCTGTTGTCCTTTGTCATCGACATATGTGGCACATACGTGACACACATAGCATGTGTGCATCCCTGCACTCACACACACAAAGGCTAATGATACTTAGGTGTCTCTGACTGTTGAAGAGTCAAAAGTGTAGTTCAGTGCTTTCAAGGGGTGTGACAGGGAAGTTTCTCAGAGCATTCAGACTAAATAGACACTCCTTGACACTTCCCATGCAAGCTATTTTAAATTTATATGACATGGCATTATTTTGCTTTTACCAGAGTATCAGTGTTATTACTAATGATTATAGGCTTAATCTTACCATGCTCCACCATTGCTATTATTCCCCTATCAGTAAGTGACAATGCTGGCATGTGAACCCATACCTATTACGCCAACGGAAATTGAATTGTTCAGACACAGGAATCAGATGCCTTAATTTTTCAATCCTTTCTTCTATTTTGATAGTTTCCCTCTAATGGAAAATAGACAAACTACTGAAATTCAGAAACTCATTTCCTTATTGGCTATCATGTGATTTACACACACACACACACACACACACACACACACACACACACACACACA
>CAJQZJ010033704.1:927714-964287 GCA_907164525.1 Lophiomys imhausi | reverse complement strand
TGTGTGTGTGTGTGTGTGTGTGTGTGTGTGTGTGTGTGTGTGTGTATGTGTGAAGTTGCTGGAGCTTGCTTCAGGCACCAAGTGTGTGCCTACTTTACATCATCGCTGACATCACATCCCCTCCTTGGATTGCTGAACATATTGTCAGAGCTGGTCTTCGACACCAACCTCTCCAGTCCAAGTTTCTCATTTTTAATTTTACACATACATTCCTTCCTAAACATGGTTGAATCAGCCCTGATGTGTCTGAGAACTTACAGAATGTGGAAGCATTGAAAGCAATGGTATGGGAAGGTTGATAGGAGCTAATACTCTCCAGCAACTGCATTTATTCTTCCCTCCAGAAGAACTGACTCATATTCTGGAAATTTTCCTACAATTGCCAGTAGTGAATAAACTAACAGCTCTTTCCCATAATTCTGTTTAATATCCAGATAGCCTCAAGATATGATGTCAACAAGCCTGAAACAGCCCTTGAAGTTTGTAGTCCAAATTTGAACAATGATGATGCTCATTTTGAACATCAATGTCCATTCATGCTTTCCTAAATGAAAGCACCGTCAAACTTGAGCACACAAAGATTGCAGAATGTGGTGGAACCACTGAGCAGTGAAACTAGAGCACACTACAACTGCAGCATGGGGTGGAGCCATTGAGTCTCTACCCACCTCCTAGACCAAGTAACACTGTCAGTTAAGGTGTGGAGAATCATGTCAGTACAATCAATGTTATTTATGGGTACAGCAACTAGTGGATATTTAAACCTGAGGATGCTTCTGAAGTGGCTGATCTGAGTTTCTCATTTTAAAGTAAACTTCTGTTATCCAAACAACAAATACCTACTTTCTAGTGGGTGTTGGGAGGAAGGCAAAGATTCTGAAAATGAAGGAACTTCATGAAAACGGAGTACACTTTGTTTCTTTGCCTGGCTGGTGAGCTAGTCAAAGAGCTCTCTGCAAAGTTGGCCAACTGTGGTCTGACCTAAATAAACTCAAATGGATACTGTCATAATTAGCTTTAGTTGTTAACTTCACACAAACCTAAAGTCACCTGGAAAAAGTGAACTACAACTAATGAATTTTCCAGATCAGATTGGCCTGTGGTAATAACTGTGAAGCATTTTCTTCCTTCCTTTTTTTTCTTTGTTTGTTTCTTTATTTCTTTTTCAGGATTCATTCATTTTATTTTTTGTTCACACAAACTTTAAAAAAAAAACATGGATGTACAAGGAGAGAGTCCATTGTGGATAGTCCCATCCCTGTGTAGGTGTGCCTGCATTGTCTAAGAAAGGAAGGTGAACAAGCTATAAACAGCACTACCATGGATTCTTCTTCCATCCCTTGTCTTGAGTTCATGCTTGGCTAAATGAAAGTGCCAACAAACTAGAACACATTGCATTTGTTCCTGAGCTTTTCTGTTGCCGTGATAAACTACAGTGACCAAAAGCAACTTGAGGAAGAAAGAGTTTATTTCACTTTACAGGTTGCAATCCATCAACAAGAGAAGCTCACCAGGACAGATGCTAAGAGAAAGTAATAAGATAATTCATGGACAACAGTGAATCTCAAGTGAAAAAAAAAAGTATCTTGAAAAACTTAGAAATGGACAATTTTTAGACAGTAAACCTATTAAATTCTATATTGCATCCTGTTATGTGGACAAATAGGGAAAATTATACAATACATCTCAAACAGAAAGGCACTTTGCTCCAAATCTAGTTATCTAGAAGAAGATATTTCATGTCTTAATGAATTTTACATGCTAGACAAAGCCATAGTGTGTCCATACCAAAGCTTTATTGTTGAAAGAGAAAATATTTTGAGGAAGAATATAAGATAACAAAGCTCTCAGCATTTTATAAATCCAACACTGGAGAGGAGAGATAGCTCAGTGGTTAAGAGCATTTGCTGAGTTTTCAGAGACTCACAGTATGATTCCCAACACCCACAAACTCTGTAACTCTAGTTCCAGGGTATCCGACATCCTCTTCTGGCCTCCTCCAGGACACTAGCCATGCATGTGGTGCACAAACATACATATAGACAAACACTCATATGCAGAAAATAAAATACTTTATAAATATAACTTTATCATGCTAAAGGTGATTGGAAATTTTTTTTTGCAAATTCAGTAAATAAAACAGTTCTTGGAATGAGCTCTTTTCTCCTCTAGAGAAATGGATGAGCCTATCCTGTGCTTCCTAATGTACATGCATTAAAAGTTGTACTTCCATGTATCTTGCCTTTTTCTTTTTTTTCTTTTCTACAATGATGGTTATATATGTTCATGGTAAGTGAAGTCATATGTCCAAGTTTATGACCACAATTAGAAATAAGAAAAGGTAGCCTGTCATAATGAGCACTGGTGTTCTATGGTGTTGTAGTTCCCACTGAAACATGATTTGCACTGTATGATAGAATTCTAGAGCATAAAACTAAATGGAAAGATAGAGGGACTGGAGAGATAGCTCAATTGATAAATTTAGTCAGACCCTGTGTCAAAATCAAAATGAAAAAATAATTCAACGAATGAAAAGAATGGGGTTATAGCTCAGCAGTAGAGCTCCTCCCTAGCCTGCACAAGGCCCTGAGCTTAATTTTCTAGTGTTGGGGAAAAGAAGAAAGGGAAACAAAAGAGAAGGAAGGAAGGAAGGAAGGAAGGAAGGAAGGAAGGAAGGAAGGATGGAAGGATGGATGGAAGGAAGAAAAGACACATGGTTCTGCTGTCATTATGAAATGGTGGACAAGCAACTCTTGGGTGTAATGGGAGACTTTCTCACCTCAAGTGTGTATAGCTTGGTGAGCTAAGGTACCTGGTAAATCAAGGAGCACAAGAAAGACTCCAAGCCTGTGTCTTGTGTGATGTAGACAATAGAGAGGGGCGGTAAACGCAAGGAAGGAATTTCACTGCCTGTGGGAGAGTGGTTTGTAAAAAGACGGTGTAATACAGGATTACAGAAAGAAGCAAAGAAGAAAAAGCAGAGATCCCAGGAAATAGAACAACATAAAAGTATTAGTCTATGGGACTTTTCTATGACCTATAGATTAGCGTTGCTGCAGCAAACAGTCTTCTGCGACCTATTAGGACGTCAGGAAGCTGGCAGATCAAGTTCCAGCCTGTGGCAAGTCGTGCCTGGATAGAGCTGAGGCAGGAACACTTTTACCTTGGTCCCTCCCCTTAGTGCACCAAGTCGCATCTCTACCGGATCCTCTGCCCACCCGGGAAGGTTCAAACACGAATGGAGAGGAACCTCCAGGAGGAAAGGCAGGTTTCTACTCTCAGCGGCAGTCTGGCTGTGCAATTCTCAACAGGAATAAGCATACTGAGAGGCCAGGGGTGCTCTCTGGCCAGCGGGTAGTGTCACCTCTTTCCCGCCGCCGCTGTTATCAGGAAGTTCAAGTGCAGCCAATGAGGGTTAGGTAAGCCTTCCCCTTCCGCTCCCCGCACTTACTTGGCGCGCTTTTTCCGACCCGCTGCAAGCAGACGTCCTCAGAGTCTTAGTTGGAAGCACAGGGTGTAACAGCTCGGGTTCGACGGGACACTTTGCTTAGGTGAGTTACTCTTTTAGTTTGGGGGCAGACTTGGAGCTTGGGAGGATTTATTTGCGGTGGAATGATGCAGGGAAAACAAAAACAAAAACATTCGGAAGGGCGTCAAGGAGACAAGACTAGTGCACCTGCTTGCTGTAGTTCAAGAAGATGGCAGAGAGCTGGGCCCCACTGCATGCTATCAGCAGTTCTTATGGCAGTAAAAGAACACCAGTGTCCAAGGGAGAAGGGGTTCTGATATTAGAACCTAGCATCTGTAAACCGGGTGGCTCACTTTAAAAACACCCTAAAATTAATTTCTCAGAGTGTAAGTATTGTGTGTAGCAAATATTTGCAAGTACACTTTTTTGAGTGTGTTTCTTTCTGGAAGAAGAATAGAAGATGTAAATGGCAAACCCGATTTTATTCTAAGGCACATTCAACGTTTGTAGAGTGAAGGCATGTATTCCTGCATAGCAGGTTACTTCAGTAACCTGATGTGCTCGCACCCTGTTTAAATCATTAATGCTAAGGAGTGTTCTGCCAGGGGACTGTGAAGATGCAAATGTAATTGTTATTTATTCCAGTAGTGTGGTCAAATATCCAGCCACTCTTCATGGAAAATATCAAAGAATAATTTACATCACATGGTTTTAATCCTGGCCTCAAAATCCTACGTTTGGTGTATCCACCAGTCTTGATCTGTTGCCCAATCCTAACCAATCCCCCACATTAAATCTGAGTTAAACCACACCTCAAAGTCCCAAAGTGCTGCGCTCTGTCTCTGCTTAGCCACATTCTTCTCTCCAAGTACTACCAGGACTCTGTAAAGTGATGATTCTTATTACACCACAAACAGCAATCCAAGGTTTTTTTTTTTTTTTTTAATCATTATGTTTCAGGATGCCCCCTCAGAAAAACAAAAACAAAATAACCAAAAAGTCAGCATCCATTGCTGTGTGCTGTAGCTAGGTCACTCAGTCTTGTCTGCAGCCCCTCTCAGTCCCAGCAGCAAGAGAGTAGATGTTATATTAGTCATTTTTCTTCTGTTATCGTTTGTGGGCGTTTTTGTTTCTACTGGTAAAGACAACTTTTAAAGGACCTTTGTTTTTATATAATCAGTTGTTGAAAAGCTTTTTGGTTTGGCATTCTCAAAACTCTACCTGTAACCGGCAACACTGTAGTTTGTCTTTGTCCGTTTTATTTTTGTTTGGTTGGTACTGTCCTTTAGTAAAATGACTACACAGAGAGCAGGCACGGGCTCTGGAGGATCTGATTCTCAGGCTGGTCATGTGTGCTATGAAGCTGGCCACGGGGTCGGATGCTCCATTCTGGAGATCCCTGAGGGCCTGGGACATCATTCTTCCCTCATAACTGAAGAGCGTTGGAGTGGTGGGTGTGCTAAGAAAGGCCTTCCAGGTTGGCAAGTAAAAGAAAATAACCAATGTTTTCTTTAAATTGTTCATTATTTTGGGAGAAATACCAAAGGAAATATACACAGGGGGAAAATTTTCTTTAAACAAACAAAACTAAAGCAGTAACTAAGCTCCAAAATATCAATTTTGTGCATTTTCCAGAATTTTTTGAAAATTCTTGCTAAATTTCATTTATTTTCAGGGTACTACCCAATTTTCTCTTTCCTGTTTCCCTCGAATTTGCTATCACTTCCCATCTCTATCTTCAATGAAGAACAGAATTCTGTAAATAATTGTGTTTTTAGATTATAGTATAATTGCATCATTTCCCCTTTCCTTTTCTTCCTTCCAACCCATCAGACACACACACATAGGCGCACGCACCCCACACACACACACACACACACACACTCACATCTCAGATTGCTTTCTTTTCAAATTCTTGGAATACTGAGAGTGGGAGAAAGAGTCTTTTCTCAGGGAAGAGCCCACCAGTTGATTTTCCAAAACTAAATGGTCATCCCTGAAAACATATAAACAAGTAATATTACACATTCAAAGATTAGATTTTAATATCTCTGTTAGTAAAACACACTTTTGGTTTTCCCATTGTTAATTTCTCTGTGGGGTATTGTTATCAACATTTTAATGCCTTCTCTGTTTCAAGATGTAGAATTGAGCATTTCACTTTCTTTTCTTTTCTTTTTTTTTTTTAGCATTTATTTATTAATTCAAGTTACATCTCAATCCTCCTCCTCCCCTCCTGGTCCCACCCTCCCACCCTCTACCCACTTTCCCTCCTCTCCTTCTCCTTGGGTGAGGCGGTGCCCACAAATATCAAGCCCCTTCAGTTCCTTAATCACATGGGGGCTAAGAGTTTCCTCTCTCACTGGGAACCAACATGGCAGCCCAACTAGGGTAAGTTATTATACTAACAGGCAACAGAGGCCATGACTGACAGACACTGCACCCTCACCACGACTTGCTAAGGGATCCATATGAAGGCCAAGTTGCCTATCATCTGTATATGTATAGGGGGGTTGTAGGTCTGGTGTATGTATGCTTTTTTTTTTTTTTTTACTTTCTGGGTTAGTGTTTCAGTTAGTGTTAGTGTAAGTCTATGGGGGTCTATATTAGTTGGTTCTATTGGTCTTCATGTGGTGTGCTCTTGTCCCCTTTGGGTCTCTATTCCTCCTTCCTCTCTTATACATGACTACTACCAAAGCTCAACCTACTGTTTGGCTGTGTGTCTCAGCATCTGTTTTGATCCTCTGCTGGGTGGAGGTTCTCACAGGAAAGGTCTGCTAGGTTCCGGTTCCTTTGGGTCTATGAGTTGTAGGATAGTTATTCTGTACTATATGGCTAAAATCCAGTTATAAGTGAATACGTACCATGTGCATCTTTCTGGGGCTGGATTAGCTCACTCAGGATGAGCTTTTCTAGTTCCATCCATTTGGTTGCAAATTCCATGATTTCCTTGTTTCTGATACTGAATAGTATTCCATTGTGTAAATGTACCAAAGTTTTTTGTTTGTTTTTATCCATTCTTCAGTTAAAAGACATCTGGGTTGTTTCCAGTTTCTAGCTGTTACAAATAAAGCTGCTATGAACATAGTCGAGCCAATGTCCTTGTGGTTTGGTGAAGAATATTTTGAGTGTATGCCCAGGAGTGGTATGGCTGTCTCTTGAGGTAGAACTATTCCCAGTTTTCTGAGATATCGCCAAATTGATTTCCAAAGTGGTTGTACAAGTTTTCACAGTGTTCCCCTTTCTCTACGTCCACATCCTTGCCAGCCAGCATGTGTTATCACTTGAGTTTTTGATCTTAGGCCTTCTCACGGGTGTGAGATGGAATCTCAGAGTCATTTTGAGTTGCATTTCCCTTATGACTAAGGATACTGAGCTTTACTTCAAGTGCCTCTCGGCCTTTAGAGATTCCTCCTTTGTGAATTCTCGGTTTAGTTGTGCACACCGGTTTTTGAATTTGGTTTCTTGGTGTTTCTACATGTTGACATCCAGTTAGATCAACACCATTTGTTGAAGATGCTTTCTTTCACTTTCTTTTCTAAGATATTCTGTCGGGGGGGAGGGGGGAACCAGAAAAAAAAAGAGAGAATATTTAGATAGAACCTGTTTTCTATGACAGTTGTGTTGGTTAGCCATTAAATATAATTTCTGTTAAGATTTTGATATTTTTGGGATAATGTCTGAAATATCACGTTTGACTGTTACTATTTGGGTCATTATGCTTGATGGATATACCATCAGCTTGCTACCAGAATCCTCAGGCATAAAAGATGAAGATGAAAGATATGAAATGTAACTTCATTTTTTTCCTGAGTACACTATGTGACAGCTGTGAATTTACTGTTAAAACTTTTTTTGAAATTATTGTTTCAGGTGAACCATCTGTTTCATCTCCAAGCCACCATGAGCTATAGCAAGCACAGGTCACAGACCGACTGTCATGATTTAAGGAAAAACATGAAAATCAAGTACCGTTTATCTCAGGTATGTCTGTAAACATTTGAGGACTTGTGGGATAGTTTCACACTAGATTACAACATCTTAGATCCTAGCCTACATAAATCTTCCTACCAATACATGGCCTCATTAATATTGGGAATATTGCATACATTGAAATTTCTGTGGTTACAGAGGCCAGAAGAGGATGTAATCCCCTAGAGGTGGAATTAGTTTGTGAGCTGCTATGAGGTGCTGGCAACCAAACCAGGGTCTTATGGAAGAGCAGTAAGAACTCTTAACCACTGACCTCTCTCTCTCTTCAGTCCTAGAAACAATAATTTTTAAAAGATCAAATGCAATGTGTTAGATTTAAACTGTAGAAATAACAAATCAGCACTACTCAGGAGCAAGAAAATCTTACTCTGAGTGTAGCTGATCTAACCGAGTCCTGTATTTGCATAGTGCTTTACAGTTTGTAAGCATGATTTCCTGTTCTTACCCTCACCTCATTAAGTGTTGAAGGGGATTCTACCTCCACTTCGTTTATGGGGAGAAAAGAAACAAGGGTTTGCCTGAGGCCATGTGAAGGAGTTGCAAGGTTGCTTACCTGAAGTCAGAGCTCTTCCTGCCTGCAGGCTCTGGCTATATGTCAGATTTTGTTTCTCTCCTGAGCCTAAAAAGCTTCTTGAATTGACAATAAGAGGCTGAGACTGCCAGTCCTTCAGCTTGTTTCCTGTTTTCTGGTTCTAAAAGGGTCAAAAATCCAAACAGCTAGAAAATTCATGAGGGTTTTGTTTCTAGATCTGTCTTTTCTCTATCCTGCTCCATGACAGAGCAGGTTAGTAACCACACGTAGGACCTGTCCTTCCCTTTCAAAAATATCAAGCAGGCCTGGTGCCTCCACACCTGTAATCCCAGTGCTCTGAAGGCAGAGGACTGCAAGTTCCAGGCCAGCCTGGGTGCCAGTGTCTCAAATGCACAACACAAACCGAAGAATTGATGAAGGGTCTACATTTGTCCAAAAAGACCAGGTAGATAAAAGTCTGCTACAGCATCCCCACAAGGGAGTGTACAGATATTTCTGACAGCATTTAGACCTAGGAAATAGTTTCTGAGACTTTCTATGCGTGTCTGCAGGATATTTATATTACCTTACATTCTTTTATATATTTAAAGAAGACTGTCAGAGTTAGGACAAATGATAACAGGCTTCATCTTTGCTATATACTACCACTGTTCCTGCCATTGCCAGTAAGTGTACTGCTGGCAAGATGAATATGATGTGGGAACATAGGGATGAAAAGCTTTCATTTTGGTTCACTTTTGCAGTTTGGTTGTCAACTTCTCCCTTTCTTCTCTTTCCCTGAATCTTAAGATATTGTCCTATACAAATGGGAGACAAGGGTGCGAAATTTACAAGTACCAAGCATCGTCTAATGAGAAAAGGCATCAGAAAGAGTATTTGTAGATTGGTTACTATGTGACATTTAGGAAATGCACTTAGGAGATAAATTTCTGTTCCTCAATTTCTCCATTCAAAAGAAAGAGAGGCTACTCATAGGATTTGGGTAATTAAGGAAATACACTGAGTTCTTTGCATAGTGGATGGGGGAAACAATCAATGTTTTGATTTCTATGAGTAAGAAATTAAGTTAAAGTAATGATCAAGCTGTTTGGCTTTTCCTGCTGGCTGATAAATAAATCTTAAAACAGCACCTGGTGAGATGGCTTGGTAGGTAAAACATTGGCTACAGAAGTGTGAAGGACACAGTTTGGATCCCCAGGACCCATGTAAGTGTTGTGTGGGCACAGTGGCTCCCCTTTACTACCAGGAAGTAGCAGGGGGACTCTCGAGAATGCTAGTTAGCTAGATTGGCTTAATCAGAAAATTCTGGTTTGAAGAGACTGACTCAATGTACAAACTGTAGAGTGATCATAGATGACTCTCAACTTCAGCCTCTTACCACCACATGCTGTACAAATATGTGGCCACACACTTGTGAATAACCAGACACCTACACATTCAAACTCTACAAAAAGATGCGTACAAAAAGAAATTAAAATATGAACTGGAAATTAATTCACACTACCATATCCCTGCTAAATCTATTTAAATTAATTTATTAAAGGTGGATGTCTTGGTGTATTCTTTGAATCCCACCACATAGGGAAGGAGGAACGAAATGTAAGTCTCTGCAGGTACTGCATTCACATACACTAACCCACAGTGGCATACATACATAATTAAAAATGCAAATAAAATCTCTTAGAAAACAACAACAAATAAATGAAAAAATTCAAATTTAGATACCATCATTTTCTATGTTTGGCAAAGATAAAAACTCTATTGCTGAAAGTAAAATACTTGAAATAGGTTTTATGGAAGCTGGTAGATAGTTAAACATCCGGGAAACAGTTGTGCTTCTTGTTGCCTATTTGTTTGGAAAAGGAACCATGTGTAATATGAAGAGATTATCTGATGGATATGGATGGATATGCTAATTGGCTGAGCTTGTATCTTGGATCCTGGGTTAAATCCTGACTTAAATATATTCATTAATTCTTTGAATTGCATACTACGAAGGGAAACAAAGGATTAGAGTTGGAAACCAAATTTTCAAGTATCTATCATTTCTTTTTAGGTCCTTCAACAAGACCAGAATGATCCCAAGATTTTGCAAATGCAAATAGGACCTGAAAACAGACCAAATGAGATACCCAGTGCCCAAAAGCGAAGAGTCTGTTCCTCTAAGAAAACTCAACAAGATCGGACCACTCTCTCAACTAAAATAATCAACATCACCTTAGGGGTAGACCACAAGACATTTATGCGCATTGTCATTGATGATGAAACAGGTAGCTTATATGAGGCACTGAACACATTTGACCCTGTCAAAAAAGAGAGGGAAAGCCAGGCAGGCAAAGAAATGCTGGTGTATGGCATAGAAGGAATAGAGGGGTACATAAACCTTGCCATGCCTCTCCGTTGTATTCCAAAAGGCAGCCACATGGTCATTACATTTTCCAAAACTGAAAGTGTGGAGAAAGAAAATAATCAAGTGTTCAGCTGCTTTGACCAGTCATCTGCTGAGTGTGTTGTATTTTACATCCATGCAGTTGGGAACAGGAAGCAAAGGATTCTGAAGTGCAGGGAGCTTGACAAGGAGGAGAACAAGCTCTGTGTGTATGGCTTCAAAGGAGAGACCATCAAGACCACTCTGAGGAAGGATGGCAGGTTTCAGTCCTTTGTAGAGAGTGACGATTGGAAACTCATTAGTAATAACACTGCCATCGCAAACTCCCAGCCAGTAGATGCCTTAGAGGGCAAGCTCTTCCAGATTGAAGTTGAGAAAAAGAATTCTGAGTCAGAGGACAGAAGCTTTAGTGTGTTAAAAGGATATGTGGTGGATAAGTATCCCACATTAACAGGAGAACGTGATATAATGAGAGCATACATCAAAGAACAAAGTGAAAATAGTAAAAAACGGTCTGTTTTTAAAAGCCATAGAAGGAAGTTCAGGAAACTGACAAAAAACTCTATTCCAGGTGAAGAAATGAAACTGATATCACAGTTCATTGCCTCAGTTGGGCTCCTAATTTGGAACAATAATGGAAACATGGGTAGTGCTACTTGCTTTGTTTTTAGAGGATTATACATTTTCACTTGTCGGCATGTATTAAATGACATTGTGGGAGAAGGATTAGAGCCATTTAAATGTCCATACCTTATTAGCCAGTCTGTAAGGGTGACATTTGATTATGAAGATTATAAAGAGCTGACCTCAAACTTCAACAGCTATTTTTGCATTGAACCTTGGTTTGAGATATCTGATGTAACTCTTGACTACTGTGTCCTAAAACTGAAGGAAAATGGACAACCAGTACCTGCTGGACTGTACAATGGAATAGCTATTGCACTTTCCAGTGAGTTGGCATATATGATTGGCTATCGAAATGGACAAAAGAAGTTTATTGATGCTTGTACAGTAATCCCTCAAAGTAAACAAAGAAAGAAAAATCAGCAGTGTGTTCAGGGAACAGTAACAACAGGTCATAGCCATACTTTAAAGTACCTCCATATGTACACTCAGAGAAGTTTCCAAAAAAAGATTGACAACCCTAATGGCATTATCAATAATACTTTTTATTGTGGGTCTTCTGGATCTCCAGTGTTTGATTGTAAAGGTTCTCTGGTGGCCATGCATACAGCTGGTTTTGATTGTGAGTACAAAAATGGGAGTTATAATATCATTGAGTTTGGCACAAGGATGGAACCTATCCTTGCTGATATTCAGCAAAAACATGGAATATGGTATGATGAAGTTTGTGTAAATGTGGAGGATGTAGAAATGCATGTCATAGAATTTTGAGAGCTAGAGAGAACTTGTTCCACTTTTTGTCTCTTTAGGAGAATTGTTTTTTTAATAAATCATAAAGGAATTTATTTTGAAAGAATTCATTGATATGCCTATAATTTTACCATTTATTAAAATTAAACCCAAATTTGCATATTAGTGAGATGGTTGTGTTTGTTTACTTTTATATCGAGAACTAAACCTTGGCTGAGTATTTGATACTGCTGGCTATAAAAGCATTCTCAGCATGTTTCAGAGCAGATCAATGTTTCGATTTTATAATTATCATCGTGGACAACATCTGGGTTGTTTCCAGTTTCTGGCTTTTATGAATAAAGCTTTTATGAATGTTGATGAGGCAGTGTCCTTGTGGTTTGGTGAAGAATCTTTTGGATTTATGCCCAGGAGTGGTATGGCTGGATCTTGAGGTAGAGCTATGTATTCACTTATAATTGGATGTTAGCCATATAGTACAGGATAACTATCCTACAACCCACAAACCCAGTGGAACAGGAACATAGCCTAACTATTCTACAAGAAATTCCACCCAGCAGCAGATCAAAACAGATGCTGAGACACACAGTCTAACCTTAGGTGGAGCTCTGGAAGCACTGTATAAGAGAGGGAGGAAGAATAGAGAGACCCAGAGGAATTGAGATCAACACATGAAGATCAACAGAATCAACTAAAATAGGCACCTAAAGGCTTACGATGACTGAAACACTAACCAAAATAAGAAGAAAAAAAAAATAGACTTAGAGCCAAGATGGCAGCAGTCCGCAGGGACACATTTTGACCTGGGGGATGGGGTATAGCTACAACATTGCAGAAATATAAACAAGCTGAGCAACATCCTGAGAAGCAAGAACCTGCAGGGTCACGCCTGGTGAACCCAGGGACTAGTGGGGGTCCCTCGTGGGACCCTCAGACACTCAGGTTAACAGACCAACCCAGGCCACGGGTTGTAGCGCAGCATGGAGGAGATCCCAGGCAGCAGGAAGCGGTGGAACACAGGCCAGGGGGAACAGTGCAGCACAGGACCCAGTGGGGACCCAGGCAGTGGAGAGCAGCACGCCAGGGAACTCAGGTAGCTGGGCTCAGCACCTTGTGGACACAGGCAGAGGGGTACAGCACAGCGCAGTGCAGAACACAGACTATGCAAGGAGCGGCACAGCAGGAACCCAGGCAGTGGGAGTGGTGCAGAACCCAGGCTGAGGAGCAAGCCGCAGAAGTGGGCAAGAGCTACTCAAACACCCAGCAAGCAGACAGGCTCAGGCCGAAAGTGGAGATTAGTGGCGAGGGACACAAGCTTGAGTCCAAAGCATAGACCAGCAGGGTGGGACACAGGCCCGGGACTGAGAGCAGAGACCAGCGCAGACCCTGCCCCAGAAGCAGGCAAAAGCCATGCAGCGGCTGGCAGGGAGACAGAAGTATATCTGTGCCTACCCAGAAAGGTGTTGGACAGAAAGATCCTTCTACTGGATATATAATCACTTGGAAGAACATTGCACTCAGACAGGCCAGAAGGCTGTTCTTCTTTCACCAATACAGTCTCCAGCAGATCTGATCACAGCAGGGTCTTGGGAGGTAGCTCCAACTGCCAGATAGAGGTACCTCCCGGCTACCTGAGAGCCCAATATTCACAGGGTCACTGCAACACCTTAAAGAGGACCAGCAGTGCCACTGAAATGGTACAGAAGACATCAGGAACAATCAGCTTAGAGCAGCCAGATGGTTAAAAGTCAGCGAAAGAACAAAACTGACAAAAATCAGGGAAATATGACTCCAAAGAAATTCAGCAAGGTTAACACAGCAAGCCCTGAACAACCTACCACAGCTGAAATACATAAAAATGATGACAAATCTATACTTAGGAAAATGATGGAGTCCTTTCAAGAAGAAATGAAATCACTGAAAGAATACAAAGAATCCCCAGTTTTACAAATAAAAGCATTGGAGAATACCATTAGAGACCTCCAAGCCAACACAACCCAACACGGACAGGAAAGAGACAAGGGAATGAAAAAATCGAAAGATTTGGGAGATTTGCAGACAAAGACAAGCAAATTGGAAGAGGAAACGTATAAAACGAATAAAATCATTCAAGACTTGAAATTGGAAGTAAAAGCAATAAAGAAAACACAATCAGAGTTATTCCTGGAGGTGGAGAATCAAGGGAAGAGAACAGGAATTACAGACATGAGTATCAAAAATGGGATACAAGAAATGGACGACAGGATCTCAGGCGTGAAAGATTCGATAGAAGAAATCAGTACAACAACCAAAGAAAATGAGAAATCTAAAAAAATTCTCATAACATCGAAGAAATCAAGCACTCAATGAAAAGAGGGAACCTAAGAATTATAGGCATAAAGGAAAGAGAAGACTCCTGACTCCAGGGTCTAGAAAACATCTTCAACAAAATCACAGAAGAAAACTTCCCAAACCTAAAGAAAGATGCCAATAAAATTCCAAGAGGCAAACAGAACACCAAACAGATTAGATCAGGAAAGAAACTCCTCTCGCCACATAATAACTAAAACTCCAAATATACAGAACAAAGAAAGAATATTAAAAGCTGTAAGAGAAAAGGGTCAAGTAACATATAATGGCAGACCCATCAGAATTACACCTGACTTCTCCTCAGAAAATTTAAAAGCCAGAGGGCCTGGGCAGATGTTCTACAAGCCCGAGAGAACATAGGTGCCCAGCCAGACTACTATACGTAGCAAAACTCTATCAACATAGATGGAGAAAACAAGATATTCCATGAAAAAATATCAAATTTGAACAGTATCTACCCACAAATACAGCCCTACAGATTTTAGAAGGAAAATTCCAACCCAGAGAAGATAACTGCACTCAAGAAAACAGAGGAAGCAAAAGAACTCCACTGCAGCTAAACAAAAAGAAACACACAACCACCACCTACACCAAAATAATAGGAAATAACAAACCTTTGGTCATTATCATCCATCAACATCAATGGACTCAACTCCCTAATAAAAAGACACAGGCTTACAGAATGGATCCATAAACAAGACCCATCATTTTGCTGCATACAAGAAACGCATCTCACTAACAAAGATAAATGCTACCTCAGAGTAAAGGGCTGGGAAAAGGATGTCCAAACAAATAGACCCAGGAAGCAAGATGGAGAAGCATTCTTAATAACAAATAAAATAGACTTTCAACTGAAGTTAATCAAAAAAGTTAGAGAGAAGGGCACTAGATACTTATTAAAGGAAATATTTATCAAGATGACATCTCAATATTGAATATTCATGCTCCAAATACAAGGGCACCTACATTTGTAAAAGAAACTCTTCTAAAGCTTAAACCACATATCAATTCCCACACATTAGCAGTGGGAGTCTTCAACATCCCACTCACAACATTGGACAGGTCATCAAGACAGAAATCTAACAGAAAAAATGAGTCTAACAGAGGTCATGAACCAAATGGACCTAACAGATATCTACAGAACATTTCACCCACACACAAAAGAATACATCTTCTTCTCAGCACCACATGGAACCTTCTCCAAAATCGACTATATAGTCAGACACAATGTATGCCTCAACAGATACAAGAAAATTGAAATAACCCCCTGTATCTTATCAGATCACCATGGAATGAAGCTGGACTTGAACAACAACAAAAATAACAGAAAGCCTACACACTCATGGAAATTGAGCAACTCTTTACTGAATGAATACTGGATCAGGGAAGAAATAAAGAAGTAAATCAAAGACTTCTTAAAATCCAATGAAAATGAAGGCACAACATACTCAAACCTATGGGACACAATGAAAGCAGTGCTACAAGGAAAGTTCATAGAACTAAGTGTCTTCAAAAAGAAAATTGTGACAGTTCATATTAGAGAATTAACAGCAGAACTGAAAGAACTGGAAAAAAAAAAAAAAAGAAGCACACACTCCCAAGAGGAGCAGAAGGCAGAAAATCATCAACCTTAGGGCTGAGATCAACAACTTAGAAACAAAAAGAATGATACAAAGAATCAATGAAATCAAGGGTTAGTTCTTTGAGAAAATCAACAAAATAGACAAACCCTTAGCCAAATTAGCTAAAAGGGAGAAGGAAAAAACCCAAATCAACAAAATCAGAAATGAAAAGGGAGAAATAACAACAGACACTGAGGAAATCTAGAGAATATTTAGGACCTACTTAAAAAAATCTATACTCCACCAAATTTGAAAACCTAAGTGAAATGGACAATTTTCTTTATACATTCCACCTTCCAAAGTTAAATCAAGATAAGGTTAACAGATTAAACAGCCCTATAACCCCTAAGGAAATAAAAACAGTCATTAAAAATCTCCCACCAAAAAAAAGCCCAGGGCCAGATGGTTATAGCACAGAAGTCTACCAGACCTTCAAAGAAGAGCTAATACCAATACTCTTCAAGCTCTTCCACAAAATAGAATCAGAAGAAAAACTGTCAAACTCATTCTATGAGGCCACAGTCACCCTGATTACTAAACCACACCACAAGGACCCAACAAAGAAAGAGAACTTCAGACCAATTTCCCTCATGAATGTATATGCAAAAATAATTCATAAAATGCTGTCAAACTGAATCCAAGAACACATCAAAAGTATCATACACCATGATCAATTGGCTTCATTCCAAGAATCAGGGATAGTTCAACATATGAAAATCCATCAACGTAATTCACCATATAAACAAGTTGAAAGAAAAAAACCACATGATCATCTTGCTAGATGCTGAAAAAGCAATTGACAAAATCCAACACCCCTTCATGCTAAAACTTCTGAATAGAATGGGCATACAAGGACAATACCCAGAAATGATGAAGATACAGCAAGCCAGTAGCCAACATCAAATTAAATGGAGAGAAACTTGAAGCATTTCCTTTAAACTCAGAAAGAAGACATGGATGTCCACTTTCACCATATGACTTCAACATAGTACTTTAAGATCTTGTGAAAGAAATGAGACAGCCAGAGGATATCAAGATGATACAAATTGGAAATGAAGAAGTCAAATTATCCATATTTGCAGATGATATGAGAGTATACATAAGCAACCCCAAAGATTCCACCAGAGAACTCTTACAGCTGATAAACACCTTCAGAAAGGTGGCTGGATACAAAATTAAATCAAAAAAATCAGAAGTCCTTCTTTATACAACAAATAAGTGGACTGAGAAAGAAATCAGGGAAACAACACCCTTCACAATAGCCACAAACAATATAAAATACTTGGGGATAACTCTAACCAAGCAAGTGAAAGACCTGTACAACCAAAACTTCAAGTCCTTGAAGAAAGAAATTGAAGAGACCATCAGAAGATGGAAAGATCTCCCATGCTCATGGATAGGTAGGATCAACATAATAAAAATGGCCATCTTGCCAAAAGCAATATATTAATTCAATGCAATTCCTATCAAAATACCAACACAATTCTTTATAGACCTGGAAAATGCAATTCTCAACTTCATATGGAATAACAAAAGCCCAGAATAGCTAACTCAATCCTGTACTATAAAAAAAACATCTGGAGGTATCACCATCCCGGATTTCAAGCTGTACTACAGAGCAATAGTAATAAAAATAGCATGGTACTGGTATAGAAACAGACCAGTGGGTCAATGGAATCGGACTGAAGACACAGAAATGAACCCGCACACCTATGGTCACTTAATTTTTGACAAAGAAGCCAAAATCGTACAACGGAAAAAGGATAGCATCTTCAACAAATAGTGCTGGTCCAACTGGATGTCCACATGTAAAAGAATAAAATTAGACCCATACTTATCACCTTGTACAAAACTTAAGTGCAAGTGGATCAAAGACATTAACATAAGGCCAGACACACCAAATCTATTAGAAGAGAAAGTGGGGAAAATGCTTGAACTCATAGGGATAAGTGACAACTTCTTGAATAGAACACCAACAGCTCAGGATCTGAGACCAACAATCAATAAATAGGACCTCATGAAACTGAAATGCTTCTGTAAGGCAAAAGACACTGTCATTCAAACTAATAGCAACCTACAGATGGGAAAAAAATCTTCACCAACCCCACATCTGACAGAGGGCTAATATCTAAAATTTACAAAGAATTCAAGAAATTAAATGCCAAGAAACCAAATAATCCAATAAAAAAGGCGGGGTGGAACAGAGGTAAAAAGGGAATTCACAAAGGAGGAATCCCTAAGGGCTGAGAGACACTTGAAGAAATGCTCAGTATCCTTAATCATCAGAGAAATGTAACTCAAGAGATTCCATCTCACACCTGTCAGAATGGGTAAGATCAAAAGCTCAAATGACAGCACATGCTGGCAAGGTTGTGGAGAAAGGGTAACACTCCTCCATTGCTGGTGGGAGTGCAAGCTTGTACAACCACTATGGAAATCAGTCTTGTGATATCTTAGAAAACTTAGAATAGCTTTACCTCAAGACCCAGACATACCACCTCTGGATATACATCCAAATGATTCCTCACCAAATCACAAGGATGTTTCCTCATCTATGTTCATAGCAGCCTTATTTGTTTTTTTGGTTTTTTTGTTTGTTTTTTTTTTTTTTTTTTGGTTTTTCGAGACAGGGTTTCTCTGTGTAGCCCTGGCTGTCCTGGACTCAATTTGTAGACCAGGCTGACCTCGAACTCGCAAAGATCCGCCTGCCTCTGCCTCCCAAGTGCTGGGATTAAAGGCGTGCGCCACCACTGCCCGGCTAGCAGCCTTATTTGTAATAGCTAGGAACTGGAAACAACCCAGATGTCCCTCAACCCAAGATGGATTACAAAACTGTGGTACAGCTACACAACGAAATACTATTAAGCTATCAGAAACAATGAAATCCTGCAATTTGCAGCCAAATGGATGGAACTAGAGAAGCTCATCCTGAGTCAGCCAACCCAGACTCAGAAGGATGCACATGGCATCTATTCACTTATAATCGGATTTTAGCCATATAGTACAGGATAACTATACTACAACCAATGCACCAAAGGGAACAGGAACATAGACTTTGTTTCCTGTCAATGAGACACTTTGCTCTAGTGGTGCTGCCTTGTAGGACCCCAGTGTATGAGGAGGCTCTTGGCCCTCATATGACTGCTGAACTGGGGCGAGGTACTGTTGTGTAGGGACACTCCACTCCAGAGGAGTGGGATGGAAGGGATGGGGGTAGAGGGTGGGAGAGGGGCACTGGGAGGGGTGGAAAGAGGACACTGTGATGGAGATGTAACCTGAAGTAATAAATAAATATTAAAAAAAAGTTTAGGCTTGATCTAGACCCCCCCCCTCTACAAATATAGAGGATAGGCATCTTGGTCCTCATACAGATCCCATAACAATTAGGGATGGGGCAATCTCAGTCATGGACTTTGTTACCTGTTAGTGGGATATTTTACCCTAGTGGAGCTGCCAAGTTGTGCCCCAGAGCAAGAGGCAGCTCTTAGCCCTTGTGTGACTGCTGAATTGAGGGGGGCTGATATGTGGACCCCCAACACACCAGATGAGTAGGATAGGTGGTCGAGGGGGTAGAAGGTGGGAGGATGGAACCTGGAGGGGATACGGGGTCTGTGATTGAGATGTAACTTGAAATAATAAATAAAAAATTAAAATTAGAAAAAAATGGGAATTGGACTTTCTAAAGGAAATAACACATTTTTCAAACTTTCAAAGAAGTACTTTTAAGTGAAAAGATGACTGGATGTTGTATTGATTTCTTCAATTTAGTCTTCCATGCCTGAGATTCAGTCTTCCATCTCTTGTATCCTATTGATGACATTCATGTCTATAGTTCCTGCTCTCTTTCCTTGATTTTCCACCTCCAGGATTGTCTCTGCTTGTGTTTTCTTTATTGTTTCCACTTCTAATTTCAGGTCTTGAACTGATTTTTATATTTCCTATTCCAATTTGGTTGTCTTTGCCTGCAGTTCTTTCATAGCTTTCTCTCTTTTCCATTCTTGTTTGACTTGGAAGTCTTTAAAGAAATTCTCCATTGCCTTCAGCTGTACCTGATAGACTCATTCAGCAAGGTGGCTGGATACAAAATTAACTCAAAAAAAAAAAATCTGTAACCCTTCTTTTCACAAAAGATAAATGGGCCGAGAAAGAAATTAGGGAAACAACACCCTTCACAATAGCAAAAAATAATATAAAATACCTGGGGGTAACTCTAACCAAGCAAATGAAAGACCTGTACAACCAAAAATTCAAGTCCCTGAAGAAAGAAATTGAAGAAGATATCAGAAGATGGAAAGATTTCCCATGTTCGTGGATAGGTAGGATCAACATAATAAAAATGGCCATCCTACCAAAAGCAATATACAGATTCAATGCAATGCCTATCAAAATACCAACACAATTCTTTACAGACCTCGAAAGAATAACTCTCCACTTCATATGGAATAACAACAACAAAACACCAGAATAGCTAAATCAATCCTGTACAATAAAAAAACATCTGAGAGGTATCACCATCCCTCATTTCAAGCTATACTACAGAGCAATAATAATAAAGACAGCATGGTACTGGTATAGAAACAGACAAGTTGATCAACGGAATCGAATGGAAGACCAGAAATAAACTCACACACCTATGGTCACTTAATTTTTGACAAAGAAGCTAAAACCGTACAATGGAAAAAGGACAGCATCTTCAACAAATGGTACTGGTCTAATTTGGATGTCAACTTGTAAAAGAATGCAAATGGACACATATTTATCATCTTGCATAAAACTTAAGTCCAACCCCACATCTTACGGAGGGCTAATATCCAAAATAAAGAACTCAAGAAATCAAATACCAGCAAACCAAGTTACCCAATCAAAAAATGGGGAACAGATCTAAACAGAGAATTCACAAAAGAGGAATCTAAAATGTCCAAGAGACACTTGAAAAAATGCTCAACATCCTTAGTCATCAGAGAAATGCAACTCAAGACAACTCTGAGGTTCCTTCTCACTCTTGCCAGAATGGCTAAGATCAAAAACTCAAAAGACAGCATATGCTGGTGAGGCTGCAGAGAAAAGGGAACACTCACATTGCTGGAGGGAGTGCAAACTTGTACAACCACTATGGATATCTGTCTGACGATATCTTAGAAAACTTAGAATAGCTGTACCTCAAGACTCAGCCATACCACTCCTGGGCATATTTCCAAAAGATTCCTCACCAACCCACAGGGACATCTCCTCAACTATGTTCATAGCAGCTTTATTTGTAATAGCTAGAAACTGGAAACAACCCAGATATCCTTCAACTGAAGAATAGATTAAAAAAAAAAAAAAAACTTGTGGTACATTTACACAATGGAATACTACTCAGCTATCAGAAAAAAAGAAATCATGGAATTTGCAGCCAAATGGATGGAACTAGAAAAGCTCATCATGAGTGAGCTAACTCAGACTCAGAAAGATACACATGGCATATATTCACTTATAACTGGATTTTAGCCATATATAGTATAGGATAACCATCCTACAATCAATAGACCTAAAAGAGCAGGAACAGGGACTTGGTCACCCGTCAGTGGGACCCCCCCCCACATCCTAGAAGAACTTCCATGTATGCCTCCTGTGCAAGAGGAAGCTTTTAGACCTCATGTGACTAACAAACTGAGGGGGGCTGATACACAGAGAATCCCCACACTGGAGGGATGGGGTGGGTGGGAGAGGGGTTAAAGGATGGGAGGGAGGGGCCAGGAGAGGGTGGAAGGAACGGGTGGCAATAGAGACATAATGAAGTTATAAATAAACGTTTAAAAGAAAAAGAAAAGATGACAGGAAACAGGGCTCACTGGTTGAGCATTTGCCTAATATACATAAGATTCTATGATTAGTCCCCAGTGAAAAATGAATATTAGCACTCAAATCAGTTTCCAAAATTGATGTCCTCACTGTTTTTTTTTTTATAACTTTGAAACTGTCTCAGGCCTCACTTAAAAGTTTATATACAGATTTACAGAAATGGTATTATTTCCTATTCTAAATCTGTAGGTTGCTCTCTCTTCATGTTTGCTAACAAGATTTCAAAATCCTTTACCAATCTGAGTTTTCTTCTTGATTCCACCTGTGGCATCTCCTGCCAGCAGAAGGAAATGTGCCAGGACATTTGCACTTTGCTCTAGCTCAGCAATCACTAATCCTCCTCAGGCAGGTATGAAGAATAGTTTGTGCAGCCTCTGTCTTTTTCTACTAATGATATTCAGAATTTGACACACCAAATGCTGAGATCTCAGGACAACAAGCTCTGATTATAAGTTACATTTGTCCATGCAAGGTAGAAAGCATGAGTTCCACATACTTACACATAGTAGTAGAGAAATAAGAATCAATAAACACACAGGCTTTTTTCTTCAATGGAAGAAATTGACACCTGTTACTAGGAAGGCTGGAGTGGGTGTTGTTGATAAACTAGTGATCTTTTGCTGTTGTGTAAAGCCAGACCTCAAGCGAATCCTTATTCTGAGAATTATTTCTCAGCCAATGGAACCCATCCTTATAAAAGACGGCTCAAACCCTTCTTCCCTAGACTTTTCTTGAGAATTATTTATCAGTCAATAGAGTCCATTCTTGCAGAAGAGGTCACCGGTACTTTACAAAAGACATGTACATTACAAAGGAGTTTCTGATGTAGATAATCCTTAAGCTTTGTTGTGATAATTGTCAGAGGGAATATTTTCCAAAGTTGTACTATGTTTAAATATGTAAAAAATAAACTGCTTAGAGTCAGACTGAAGAAGTTTGAAATAGACTGGCTAACTAAGTTGTGCTGAACCAGGTTTCTTTTTAGCCTCTTACTGTTTGTTTCTCTGCAGGCAGCAGAGCTTGTAGGAACCCCCACAGCATGTGAACTTTCATGTTCTTGTACAGAGAGAAACCATGTGCAGGCAATCTTTCTTCTCCATCTTCTGACATAAATGACCAGAGAAAAGCTAGTGTGTGCAAATTACAGTATTGGTGTGGCAAGGGTAGGAAAAATGCCTTTTAGACATGTAAAAATAGCTCAGTCAGGAACCACACCACACCCAAGACCACAGCTCATAACCAGAACCCATTGGCATCAATCACTCAAGAGAACCAGAATGGGGTAAAACTTCATGATGCCCACTGGACAGGATACAAGAAGAGGCCGAAAGCAATGCTTTGCTCTGCACATCTTCAAGAGTGCTGCAGATACTGTAGAGACACCATCTTGATCTATCCTGTAGCTGAAAAGTCTCCTCTGTGACCTTGAGCCTTGAATGAAAACATTATTAGAGACTGGATCCGACCTTCAATAAGATAGAACATTGATGAGCAGCCTTGGGGAGATAGGCTTAGGACCGTAGTTAGGATCTTAGTGTGTGAACCTTGTGTGAATTCCCTCAGCACAATAAATTACAACTTTTGTGGGAGGCAGAGGCAGGCGGATCTTTTTGAGTTCGAGGCCAGCCTGGTCTACAAAGTGAGTCCAGGACAGCCAAGGATACACAGAGAAACCCTGTCTCGAAAAACCAAAAAAAAAAAAAAATTACAACTTTTGTTATATCAACTACATGTACCTGCCTTCTTGCTTGCAACATCTGGTTACCTCCAGTGTCAGTGTTCAGCCATCAGCTTCATGGAGAGTCAGACATGCAGCAGACCTCAGTAAGACCTGCAGTGCCTGGTTTGTGCTCTGATCCTGCAAGGATGCTGTTGTGGTAATGAGTCCTGAAATGCATCTAAGAATGCATCTTCTTGACCTCAGTAATTCCAGTGTTGTCTCCTAGACCAACTGCTTTCACCATCCTAGAGATTTCCAACACCTGGTTCTTTCTGCCTAATCTCTTTTAGCTGGGATAAACTTTGATTTGCCTTACTTCATCATTAATTTTTAAATTATCCTATGTATGTATGCATGTATATTATATGCATAATATATAATATATATTATAATAGTATGTTAATTTATGATATATTAAACACATATATACATATATATTGCGCATATAATATATACATATACGTACATACATATGTGCTCATATACATAAGTGTGTGTAACAGTAAATTTTTATTTGTCATCCATATATTAATACTTAACAATTACCTAACAATTGTCTATAAAATTCCTAAATCCTAAACCCATACCCTAACTCTAAGACCAATCACCTTAAACTTCTTAATACCTATAATACAAGCATTTAACATTAACCTAAGTTTTCTCAAAAGGATATTTTTCTCTGAGCATGGGTCGCATTTAACATTAACCTAAGGTTTCTCAAAAGGATATTTTTCTCTGAGCATGGGTCGCATTTAACATTAACCTAAGGTTTCTCAAAAGGATATTTTTCTCTGAGCATGAGTCCTGATGGATGGCTGGTCTTCATACAATTTTTCAATTTTAAAGTCTCTTAAATCTCTGAATTTCTTTCGTCACCCTTGTGGTCTTAAGATCAATTAACATATGAAAGTTTCCCAGGCGGCTCCCCTATTCAGATGCTTAAGGCCTAAAGTCCTGGAGCTTCAAGTCTATGCACTCCCAAATCTCAGGGAGAATCCGTCTCCTCTGCAGACCCGAAACAGGTCAATATCAGAGGGTGAAACTTTCCGATGAGATTATGATGCGTGTTTTTCCGTGGAGGAAAATGTTGTTGAGTGAGTCAGGAACAGGAGAGAGACAGAGAGCCCGCCCAGTATCCTCGTGAATCCTGCCTTTTATGTCTTCACCTGTCGGCAGAAGCTTTTGGGCACTTTTAAAGTTAGGTCACTGGGCTCAGTCTTTTTCAAAAAAAGCTTTTTTGCAGAGGGACATGAATTCACAGGGGGTCCGCAGATGTGAGCAGGTGCCTCAGAGCATGTCCTTAAGATGCTTTTCACAGAGAGTTGTGAAATGACAGCAGACCTCAGGAGGGTGGGCACCTCAGGGGGCATGTCCTGCCCCTAGCCCTAATATCAAAGAGGTCCCGGTCCTTGGTGAGTTCCCAAGGACCTCTCACTTCTGATGTAAGTCTTTTATCTTAAAAGTCCAGCCTTATTCCAAGTTCCCTATGCTATATATGCTAACACTAAACCCACAAGTGTACATATATATTCATTTTTTACATTGCACATATGTACACATTAAGTATTACACATATTATAAACACACACATATATAAACATACATAATACATATATATGCATATATTTTAAACAGGACAGGAATCTGTTTCTTTTATGCAATCTTCTTTGCCATAGAAACTGTACCCTGTACAAGGTATTGGGTTTCAATCAGGCTAAGCCACAGGCTTCAGACAGAGGACAGCAAGGCTGATAAACTTCAGGTTATCATAGCTGTTTTCCACCCAGGGTAAAAGCAAAATGTGCTTCAGTAGAGTTCACCCCTTCCCCCACTTTCCCTTTTCTTGTTACTATTAATTTTTAGTAGTTTGTGTTAGTAATTCAATTCCAAAATGTTACCGTTTCAATGTGATACATAAGTGCTCTAAAGAGGTTTTTGTGTTTTTCTTACTAAGCGCCTTTAAATCCAACAGTGTTATATTTTAAATTTTTATCGCATCTTCACTCAGACTGACAGGAGGCAAGTGGTAAATAGTGTTTTGTGAGTGGACACCTCCTCTTCACAGAAGTTAGAGTCTGCCTACTCTGAAGAGTGTTTTGATAAAACATCTCATGACTGCAGGCACCTGCAGCTTCTTCCTGATTGCCAAAGCCCTGATGCCTGCCTTCAGCAGGGCTTGGCCCCTAGGAAGGCTAGAATCCCAAAGGGTTCCTCCACACTCACTGATCTCCCTGCCTCCCTCTGCCTGTTGGGGAACCTTGGGTCTCTTGTTTTCTGTAGCCAGGACTTCAGGATTCCCTTTAAGCAAGTGTCCAGTGCTACCTGCAGGAGCTGTGGCAGGACCTCCTCCAGAGTGTCCCTCCTTTAGGCTCCTTCTGGAGCCCTGCTTTATTCAATCTGCATGGGGCTGCCTCAATTCCTACTGATGTTCAAACCAGAACTTTCTAAAAGAGGAAGCTAGGCAGTTTAATCCTGTACCTTCTGAGTAAATTTAGTGGGCAAGGGTGGGAGCACACCCAACTCAGGGACTTTCCCCATGGGCTGGGGTGGTTGGTGGAGATGTCTCTAAGTAACAGACACCAAATGGAAAGTTGTTACACCAACTTGAAGGTCTCTCTGGCCCCACTAGTTTCATATTACATCCAGTTGGGATTTTTTTTTTTTTACTTTTGTTTTTATATTTGGGTTTTCTTTTCTTTTCTTTTCTTTTTCATGTTACACCCAAAACACCCTATGAAGTCATGGGAGCATCATTCCAGGTATAGCTTGATCTGTCAAACCACAAATATCTATCCTTGTATAGTGCTTTATAGTTTGTAAAACTATGTTGTAAGTATTTATTCTTAGCATAACATGATTAGGCAGGTGAGAAGAATTTTGCTTCCAGTCTATTTTTGGAGAGAAAGGAAAGAAGCATGTTCCTTGAGACAGAAGTGAAGATTCCCAAGTTTGCCGACAGACACACAGTGACAGGTTATTTCTACCCTCCAGGCCCTGCTGTCATGTTAAACTACTCAGTCCTTTCCTAAGTCTAACATGTTCTATGAGTTGATCAAGAAGGCCAAGAAGTCACATGTATTTGGCATGCTGTTTCAAAACATTTATCTACTCTCCTTTACTCCAAGTTATAGGACACCAGAAGATCTAAATAGCTAGAAAGTCCATGGCACACCTTCATCTATTTGTCTGTGTACAACTCCATGGCAAAGCAACCTAATAACCGTATGTACTCCTTTGTTTTTCATTCAAAAATGTCACATGCAGTAATCCTAGTCCCTGCAGACTCAGAGATGGGAAAACTGCAAGTTCAAAGCCAGCCTGGGCTGTGTAATGTTTCAAAGCACAAACACAACAAAAGAACTGGAAAAGCTTATGTATACCATCTTGCCCATTAGCCTCAACTGTCAACTTGATGTACCCCAAAGTTATCTGAGGGGGTCTCAACTGGGGAATTGCCCGGATCAGACTGGCCTGTGGGTATATCTGTGAGGGATTGTCTTGATTGCTGACACATAGAGGAGGACCCAGTCCACTGAGGGCAGTGTTATTCCCAGGCAGAATGCCCTAGGATATGCAAAAAAAAAAAAAAAAAAAAAGCTAGCTGATCATAAGCTTGGGGAGCCTTCCTCCATGATCTCTACTCCAGGATCCTGTCATGACATGAAGATATTAGATTGTCAGCTGTAAGATGAAATAAATCCTTTCCTTCTCCAACTAGCTATTGGTTATGATATTTAGTCACAACAAACAGCAGATTAGAACACTGTTGGAGGAAAGTCTAATGAGGGCTAATTTCAACGCCGAGACCTGGTTACCGCCCCTTCTGAGGCATTCTCTGACTGACTGAATAAATGCTGAGGCCTGAGATTGGGCAAAGACAGACATAGGTGGGAGTAAGGTGTGAGGGCTTCTGAAGCAGAGAGGTTGATAGGTGAGAGAAACCTCCAAGAGAAGAAACAAAGAACAGGAAGGATGACACATGCCATGGGTTAGAGAAAAGAACCTCATTCCACGTGACCTGGAACATCTACATAGCGTGGAGAAAAACAGCCCAGGGGACATTTGTGTATTATACGGGGCTTTATTCAGAAATAGATTTAATAGCTAGCTTAGATGGGCCAAGATTGCTCAATTCAGGCCAAGGCTTGTTAAAATCCATGTGGTGTCTGTGTGCTCATTTATAATGGCTGGTTAAGGATTAACAGCCGCCAATCAATTAATAATAATATAAATACTGTTAAACAATTTAATTGATTATTTCTACAGAACACTGCCCAAGAATTATTTACATAACTGGAATTTTATTACAGTATTCCAATAGGCTGTGACAAGGATGTTTGTAACAGCATTTTCCCTAAACAGACGCATTTTGAGAGTTTCTATGCATGACCAAATAAATTTAAATCATATTTTATTCTCTTTCTAACCTAGAATATTAGTGTTTTTAAAAAGATCTTTAGCATATTCCATGTCAATCATTATGTTTTGCATTGCTGTACAATGACAACAGGCTTAATCTTAACCATGTTCTATCATTGCTGTTATTGTCTCTAGAGAGTGACATTGCTAGCATGTGAACCTATACCTCTTGGCATTCCCCCCCAGGATGAATAGCATAGGAAAATGAACCCTTCAGATACTGGAATTAGATGCTTTCAATTTTCATTCATTTTTTGGTATCTTATTAATCTTTCCTTCCCTTGTTCTGTTTTTAATTTTTTTGAGAATTTTATATACAAGTATCTTATTTACATCATTTTTATGCCTCCCACTTTATCCCATAACTCTTGTTGTGTTCTGCCATTGCTCTTCCCCAAATTTCTGACTTTTCCTTTCTTAATTATACATACAAATATATCCATATGTACAAATAGGAATGTGTCTGTGTGTGGGGGGGGGGTGTGCAATCTAATGAATCCATTTAGTGTTTCTTGTATGTGTGTTTAAGTTTAATCACTTGGAATTGGATAAACTATTGAGAAAGAATATTGGTTCTTTCCCCTCTCTTGGTAGCCACAGATTGCCTGTAGTTCTTCATCTGAGTGGGGGTTTGTGAGACTTCCACCCACATTAGCGTGTCAGCTGGTACTGTCATTGTGTTGGTTTGGTGTAGGTGACCATATTGTTGACATTCCAAGTATGCAACTTCCTTGCGATATTGAGTAGCTTATAATACATGTCCTGATCCTCTGTATCTTAAAATGTTTCCATCCCACCTTCACTGATGCTCCCTGAGCCTTAAGTGTAGGGGTTATATTGTAGCTGCATCAATTTAATTCAGGCATCCTCCTGTGGTCAGTTGTTTTCTGTATGCAGAAACCCTTCCCTAGTTTGTAAAATGGTGCTCTTTAAATGGGAGCCAAGAGTGTAAAATTTAGAAAAATGAATGTATTAAAGTAGTTGAAGCTATCAGACTGAGTATAGGAATTAAGATATGACATTTATTGATTATTAATTAGGAAGGGCACTTAGTAAATGAAGTAAATCTTTTCCCAGCCTCAGTAACCATATCCCAATGCGCAGAGATGTAACATGACATTGTTCTATCACAACATCTTCAAATTGAGTCTGTAACCATATGTCAGCATAAGCGTTTGGTAGGTTGTGTCATTTATTCCCCTTGCCATATTTTTTTTAAAGATTTATTTAATGTATATGACTGCTTTATCTGCATGAACATCTGCAACCAGAAGAGGGCATCAGATCAAGTTGTGGATGGTTGTGAGCCACCATGTGGTTGCTGGCAATTGAACTCAGTACCTCTGGAAGAGCAGCCAGTGCTCTTAACTGCTGAGCCATCTCTCCAGCCCCCCCTTGCCATATTTTGTTGCTCTAATTTTGTGGCTTCATGTCTCCACCATGACAACCATTGTAATTGCTGGCTACCTTCTAGCACAGCTAGTATCTGTCCCTTCCAATCTTGAGGAATGATTATATTTTGTGTAGCCCAAATATTTAACAAATGATGAATGCATTCCATAAGAAACAATGAACTCTTTAAATCTTTTTAAATCCAAAACATCTATTGGATGTCATGTTAACTCCTGATTGAGTTGACCATCATTATTACCAGGCCTAAATTGAAACATAACTGTAAAAGCTGATGGTGTTCCTCTGGGGGTGCACTTGGTTCCACATTAACACCATTACTGGTACATGCAGTGGCTGTGGAGACCTAGCTAGAAAAGAACTTGGCATTTTCTCAGTTCCAGTCATCTGCCCTGGCAGATTTTTCTTAAGCTCCTCAATCTGCATTTGCATACTTTTTAATTGTGTATCAAACTTCTCCTTATGACAAACCAATAAAAGAAAAAAAAAGTAAACAGCATAAAACATCCAGTCTGATTGAAAAACAGTATAGAGGTCAGCAGTAAATATTGCCATATTCTCAACAACTGGCATCATAGTTTCAAAATCTGCAGTTTTCTCTATAGTTTTGAAAGTCAAATTACCCATAATGCCTTACCATGTTGAGTGCAACCTGATACTGCAATCTAATAAATTTTTGTAGTTATTAATAAGTATGAAGTGTAAGATTAAGCTGGCAGAGCAGCCAGCAGCTTGGCAGAGGAGCGGGCAGCCTAGCAGTTGCCTGATTTATCATGCTATTCTACACCAACCTCCTTAAGAATGGGGCTTCCATGGGAGAATTAGAACTCAAACAATACAAAATGGTTTAATTAATGTTATTATTTAATAAGGGTAATTCAATTATTTAAATTCATACCTTGATCTCAAAACTCGGGAGACAAGGAAAAAACAGGTTCCTTGTGTGTTGGAGGCCAATCTAATCTACAGAGCTCTACAGAACAAATCAAGACAGCCCAAGCTACAAAGAGAAACCCTGTCTCAATAAGGATAGATTATCCACATAGAAATTAAATCTCCTAAGAAAGGAGAAAAGGAAAGAAAAAATATATAAATGCATACCTTTGATCCCAAAATGTGGGAGACAAAGACAGATAGGTTCCTTTTGAGTTTGTGGCCAACCTAATCTACAGAAAGCCAGAACAACATAGAATAAACCTGTTTTAATCAATTAATAAATGTATGTCAACTATAGAGGAGAATACTTAAACTCCATACAGTCTTATGCTATATTTTCAATTTAAAATAGATTTTATATATATATGTAATACTATATATGTCATCCTTTTATATGGGATGGAAACTTACAAATGTATTTTTTCTGTTCAAACAAAGAACAGAAAATATTCTTTAATTGAATTGTGCATCCTGCACATCCAAGGCATTTTGGTAAGTGCAGAACTATATGTTACTTGTGAGAAATTACATATTTTCAGAATAATGGGACCAGAGTCCAAAGAAGACAAGACAAGTAACCCAAATGATCCAGCCTCATAGATTGCCTCAATAGCTGTTTCCTTAAAAATCTGATTCCAGAACAGTTTCAAACAGCTTGCTGAGATGGCTCAGCCTCAAAGCCTATTCCAGAAAGGACTTCAATAAAGCCCTGAATTTTAACCAAAGTCCAGCTTCAGACTACACACTGCTCAGGACATTCAAATTGCTGAGCATATAGAGACTGGACAACACATGTTACTATTAAATTGATTAACCATTTTTTCCCATTTTATTTGGGCCCCCAAACAGGTTTTCTGCATCCAAATTCAGCAGGAAGCAATTTTAAGAGAACAACATCCCATTCCCAAAAAGTGGGGTGGATGATAGATATTTTTTAGGGAGAATGGTTACAAATTGTAAATGGTGTTGTTAAGCAAGATATAGGAGATTAGATTCAAGGACTTTTCTATTTCTTTTTCTTTTCTCTGTCCTTCTTACTCTCTTATATAGGAGGAGAAGACTTGAAAAGAAAAAGAGGGGGAATATATATATAGAAATGATAAGATATAAGGATAGATTAATGAATCTGACTGAAATTTAAAACTATTGTTATTCTCAAATAAGGTTATCTTTCAATACATTGGTATATAATTTTGTATATTGATACAAAAATAAGGTTAATTTTTGATTCATTGGTATAGAATTTTATATTTAGACACATATTATGTACATTTCAACGTATATAAGGTGTTGTGCCTATACAAATCATTTAAAAGTACAGGTTTACTTCCAATCCTTTTATGGATTGCTGTTGCAATTTATTTAGGAGTCTGGATAATACAAGTTGACTGATCAGTTGAGTTTCTGGTCATGTCAAATACTAGTCTTAATTTATCACAAAATAGACTTAATAGGTTACACAGATAGTAAATGGTTAAAAATACACACTATATTTGTTCATAGATAGATGGAAGATAGATGATCGATAGATTTATAAGCAAATTGATAGATGTCTTCAAAACCCTTATAGGCATACAGAAAATGGCATTTAAAGATGTTTTTATTATTTTAAGAATTGTTTGACTTAAGACAGTCAGCTCCTGACAGCTCCAATTTGACTTGGAAGAAGACATGAGCATCAAAAAGAAATCTCCCATTAGGAGATAATTCCTACTGGGTAAAAATGCCCCTGTTCTCTCAATAGACTATATACAGTCCAAAGATGGACCAGAGCTTAAATGCAGGTAAGTCTATGTCCTGATTCTGCAGAGACAGAATGGGAAAAAAATGCTTCTTCTTTCCTGCTGCACAATTTGGTCTGTGAAAAATGCTTGACCAGAAGGCTGAAGATGAGGCTCTAACAATATCGAGAGATATTTGGGACTGTCTAGGCAACAAACTGTCATATTTCTTTTTGGAAGCTGCTCTCCTATGCTTCCTACTAGCTCAAATAATATCTTTATCCCTTCTTATGTCTTTGATGGGGTTGAAGGCATAATAGCTATAAATTTTCAATTAAATTTGAATTATTTAGGATTTAAAAGGAAATATAGGATATGATAAAAAAATATTTAGGTTCGGAACTTTAGACACACCAAGATAGACAGATGATTTTTTTCTTCTTCAAGATTGCCTGATACAAATAGGCTGAACATTATGTATGTAACTTTTATATATGGTTTTCTTGATTGTTTCATATTTTTTCTTATTGTTTTTACTATATAAGTTTAAAAATTTAGCCTTTTTATTAGACAAAAGGAGGGAATTGATGGGGTGGTGTTAAGCATTCTAAATGTTAACTAATTGGTCCTGCTTGCTGTCTGTTGCTTACATTGTATCTGATTGGTTAAATAAAATGCTAAGGCCTGAGATTTGGCAAAGACAGAAAAAGGAGAGACTTCTTGAGATTAGAAGAGGAAGCCTGCGTTTTGCACAGAGGATTAATTCATTCTAGCCAGGAGTAGGAAGAAGGAGGACACACATCATGAGTTAGAAAAAAATAATCTCACTCCACATGGCCAGGAACATCGGCATAGTGTGGAGAATAGCAGTCCAAGGGGACATATGTATATATGGGATCATATTTGGGTAATAGAATTAAGGGCTAGCTTATATGGGCCAAGATTGCTCAATTCAGGCCAAGGCTTGTTAAAATCCATGTGGTGTCTGTTTGTACTCATTTATAATTGTGGCTTAAGGATTAACAGCCACCGACCAATTAAATATAACCTAAATACTGTTAAACAATTTAATTAATTATTTCTACAGAAGAGCAGTTTACTCAGTCTCTGTCTTTTTCCATTGATATTCAGAATTTCAAACACTAACATCTTTGGCAATTAATTTGCAACTTATTTTTAATATATCTTCTATTTTCCCCCACTAGATATTCTTGCATATTAAATGAAATACAAGGCAGCTTTTTTCTGCTCCATCTCCAAACAATCCAAGTGACAGAAACATGAATGTGTAGAACTCACACTGCTGATTCTCTTGGTGTTGGTGTGTGGCCATCAGCATTGTAGGCGTCTAGAGTTATAGCAGCAGCAGAAGCTCAGCTAGGGTTGCAGTGTCTGACATTTGCTTCAGTGTTGTAAACAGCTACTGTGATCATTTCCTAATTCAGCTTCCTGTCTTCTGAATGACCACTGAGGATGTATTCTTGAACCCAGTAACCCCACTGTTGCCTCCTGAGCCCTGCTCTTAGCATCCTAAAACTTTCCTGCTCTTGATGCCTTACAATACACTGCTTTCATTTGGATTGAATTTGAGCTTTCTTCTGGACAATTAGAAACAAGTTCAACTGTCAGAATCACCAACACTTTTCAAGAATGAAAGAACCATCACCTGACTCGGATCTTGTTTGGATGTTCCAGATTTTTATTCCAATCACAAATAACATAGATGCAACCTGACTGTCTGAAAAGTATTATAAACAAGAGAGGAGGTCATTTCCCTCACATGAACACACAGGCTTCTGCATCACAGAAATTCAAGCCTGTATATTGGGTCAGGTTGCAACGCAGTCCTCAACATGGGAAAATTTGTCTGCAAACTTATAGCTTTGTTCCACCAAAAGGATAAGAAGCTACTATGTAAAAACAGTGTCTCTTTCTTCCTGCCTCCTCTTTATTGTTATTTGTTAAAAGATGTTACTCAAATGCTGGTTTATATGCTGGCAAAGATTTGGTTACAGTTTGGACTTCAATCAGTCCAAACACATTGTTATTTTTAGGAAGCATCTCTTGACTCAATATTCTGTAAACATTGTTCTCTAGCATTTTCTGATTGGTTTAATAAAGAGCTGAACAGTCAATAGCTGGGCAGGAGAGGAAAAGGCAGACTTCCAGACCCAGAGAAAGGGTGTGGGGGTGTCTCAGGTGGAGTACAGAAGAGAATGATGCAGAAAAGTCTCAGGCTGGTGGAGAACAGTTGAGACAGAACTGTGCACCCATGTGCTGTAGTTCCTGAGTGGGGAGTGCAGCTCCACTTGCATGCTGTCTGCCATGCTGAGAAGAGAGGAGAGGAGAAGAGAGGAGAGGAGAGGAGAGGAGAGGAGAGGAGAGGAGAGGAGAGGAGAGGAGAGGAGACGAGAAGAGCATAAGTGAACCATTTCTGCATAAGGATTTCTACAACAATGTTCAAGGGAAATTCATTCAACATTTTTGAAAACTGATTTTTGTTAAACCCTTTGGCCACTTCATGAAAATACCTCCTAAAATTCTCCATCCAAAAGTTGTGTACAGCAAATATTGTAATGTTTTTAATATAATTCTTGAAATTTGATTTATTTCTGTATTTATGAGAGCTTGCCTGAATGTATCTTTAAACCCTATGTGTACACAGTGCCTGGAGAGGTGAGAAGAAGACATTGGGTCCTCTGGAACTGGAGTTACAGACAGTTGTGAGCAACCATGTAGGTGCTGGGTACTGAACCACTGCCCTCTGGAAGAGCAGCTGGGGGCCTGCTTAACTACTGAGGTATTTCTCCAGCCCCACAGTGTTTTCCTGAGTATTACAGAGTGACAAATACTTATTTCCTTCTCAGGCATGTGCAGTGTTTTGAGGAGTGGGAACCATCTACACTTACATAGGTGGCTATTTCATCAATATGACAATTTTCCTGTTGAGTCAATAAACATAAATGTATCATCCCAGGAATGTTCTACCAGGGACTAGAAAAGTGTAAACATCTTTTTTTTTTTAACTTTTTAGTGTTTATTTATTACTTCAGGTTACATCTCCATCTCAGTGCTCTTTCCACCCCTCCCAGTCCCACCCTCCCACCCTCTACTCCCTATCCCTTCCATCCCACTCCCTACATATCAGATTAGACCAGAAAAGAAATTCCTCTCATCACATAATAATTGAAACTCCAAATGTACAGAACAAAGAAAGAATACTAAAAGCCATAAGAGAAAAAAGTCAATTAACGTATAATGGCAGACCCATCAGAATTACACTTGACTTCTCCTCAGAAACTTTAAAAGCTGGAAGGGCCTGGGCAGACATCCTACAAGCCCTAAGAGAACATAGGTGCCCGGCCAGACTACTATATCCAGCAAAACTCTATCAAAACAGAGGAAAAAAACAAGATATTCCATGATAAAATCTAATTTAAACAGTATCTACCCATAAATCCAGCACAGAAGATCCTAGAAGGAAAATTCCAACCCAGAGAAGGTAACTACACCCAACAAAACAGAGGAAGCAAAAAACTCCACTGCAGCTAAACCAAAAGAAACACACACCTACCACCTACATCAAAATAACAGGAAATAACAATCTTTGGTCATTAATCATCAATGTCAATGGACTCAACTCCACACTAAACATCTTTATTAACCAGTAAGTTACTCAAGATCCAACTGTCTTTCAATAGAAAACGCAAAGCACAGCTTACAAACAGAGATTACTTCACCTGTTGTTTCAAAATCTTAGTTTACTGTATCCACAAATCTCACTCTGCTACTGAGTCCTAACCAATCTCCCACAGTTAGCCAGACTTCCGCCTTCCATAGTGCTTCTCTTTGTCTCAGTTCAGCTTTCGCTTTCTTCCTCAGTATCATTAAGATTCTCAAAATAATTTCTTCTTTAATCCGGATTGAAAGGTAATACTTTATATATTATCAAAAAAACCAAATTTGCTCCAGGAAAAATATTACCTGACCCCCCCACCCAAAAAAAGGTAATTGTCCCAGAGTTAGGATTAGGGCAGGGCTCTGTTCTTATCTTTCCAGGAGATTTAAAGCATCCATTCAAGGAATCCAGGGACAACTGGACAACGGAAACCTCAGCAGAAAACAGATCAGACACCAAAGAAGATGAGTGGCCCAGATGATCCAGCCTTGCAGACTTCTTCAATAGCAGTTTCCTCAAAAGTCTATAACCACAACAACTCAAAATCGCTAAGATCGTTCAGCTCCACAGACTACTCCAGCCAGATCTTCAGTAAAGTTCTGAAGATCAGCTTCTGTCTATGAACTTCGTAGGACATCTAAATAGCTGAGCACAAAGGGACTGAACATCAAATGATTCTATTAACACTTTTAACCATTTTTCCATTCTTATTTGGGCCCCAAACAGGTTTACTACGTCCCAAATCAGCAGGAAGTCATTTTAAGAGAACAACGTCCCATCCCCAGAAGGTGGGGAGGGTGTTCTCCCCCTTTGGTTATTTGATAGATAATAGAAAATTTTGTTATTTAGGGGAAAAGACTACAAGCTGTTAAATGGTCTTGTTAAATGGGTTTTGGAGGTTAGACCCAGGGACTTCTCTCTTTTGCTTTTCTGTATCCTCCTTTCTCTCCTATATAGGAGTGAACAGACTTGAGAAAAATGGGACATAGACACAGTATAGGAAAAAACAAGAAAAAAGGACAGATTATTGAATATAGCTTTATACCTTTGTATACTGATACAAAATTAATATTATATTTGGCTAAATTGGTATTGATCATTGTATATTAATGCAAA
>CAJQZJ010033704.1:894115-917010 GCA_907164525.1 Lophiomys imhausi | reverse complement strand
TCTTCTTCTTCTTCTTCTTCTTCTTCTTCTTCTTCTTCTTCTTCTTCTTCTTTGAGGGGAGACCTGGGAGGTCTGGGAAGTGAGTGTGACTGGGGTGTATTAATGTGAAATCCCAAATAATCAATAAAAATATTACATTGGAAAAATTAAATTAAGTAAATAATTTTTTAAATTAAAAAGAAAAGCAAAAGAAAAATTAAAAAAAGAAATATAGATTCTTCTGAAGGTATTTAGCTCTAATAAAGATTCCAATGTATAATTCAAAATGTTCTCTTTTGGAGAGACGGCAAAAAAAGGTACAAGGAAAAATACTTCTTTGGAAAAAAAACAAAAAAATAAAACAAACAAACAAAAACTAAAGCAATAATTTAAGTTATCATTTTGGATAATTTCTCCAGATTTCATGTTGATATCTCTTTCCTCTTTCTTTTATCTCCAGTTCACTGCCAAATCTTTCTCCCAGTCATTCCTCTTCAAATTTACCATCGCATTATTAAATCTATCTTAAAGAAAGACTAAGGTAAGTAGAAAACTTTGAATTCCCCTGCTGCAAGCTCCTGTGTGGGGTATTTCCATCTGTATTTGAATTCTGTCTCTGCTTCAGATTCTCAGCTTGGATGCATTATGTCTCTTATCAATGGTGTACTTTCCCTCAAATAAAATCTAAATAAGCTCTGCTTTTCATGGCAGTTATGTGGATAACAATTAGAGGTAATTTCTGTTGCATTTTTAGGATAGTGCTTTACACTAAATGGTCTCTTTCTGTTGTTGGGGAGATTGTGCTTGGTGAGTAAGCTAGCTGCTTGCTAGCTTAGCATACTGGGGCAAACAAGGCCAGAGCTGAAGTGGAATATGGGACCCCAATTAAACATTTCCTCCACACAATGTATGACAGCCATACAGATTCTTGAATCATTTTGAAATTCGTGTTTCAGGTGAACCATCTGTTTCATTTTTAAGCAACCATGAGCTTCAAGGAATCCAGGTCACAGAGGGACCTTAGTGATATAAGGAGAAATATGGAAACCACCTACCATTCTTCTCAGGTATGTCTCTATATCCTGCTATGAAGTACACACAGAACAAACTTGGCCATCCTTGGTCCTAGATTGCATAGTTCTTTCTGCCAGGAATCTGCTTCCTTTTGTGTTGTGAAATCATCCCCATTTCCCTGATTCTTCCTATTTTAGTGCATGGGATTGGGGAAGAGATTTGTAATTCAAGTTTAAGTCACATTAAAGTAGTCTTTTATAAGGAAAACTATTGTAATTTTTCCTAAAATAATAATAATGATGATAATAAAAATATCAAATACAATATATTCAGATAAATGTCAGGAAAATGAAGTCAATACTATTTCAGAGCATGGAAGTATTCTGAGTATGGATCATCTGCTGAATCAGAACTACCTATATTATTATAGTATGCGAGTGTATAAAATGATTTTTTTTGTATATTGATTCTTACCTTGTTAGGCAAGTGAGGAAGATAATATTTCCCATTTGTTTACAGAGAGGAATGAGAGAAGGATGTTGCTGGAGGGAGAACTAAAGACTTGGATAAGTTTGCTGACATGAAATCAGAGCTCTTTCTATTTTCCAGGCTCAGTTATAAAAATGACTTTTCTGAAACTACAAAGCTCTTTGACCATATCAGGAAGGTTGAGTATTGACAGCATTTGAGAGAATGCCACTTCAAAGCCTCTGACTTGTTTCTTCTTATCCAAGTTCCATATAGGTAGAAGACCTGACTAGCTAGGAAACCTGTGCCATGCCTAGATCTGTCTCTGTCTTACTCTATTACAGATCAATAATCTAATAACCACATACACTACTTCCCTTTACCCCAAAAAGTGTCAGGAAAAGCAAGATCTGTAATCCCAGTACTCTGAAAGCAGGAAGAATCTTCAAATTCCTGCTGAATAGGGACTCTATAATGTTCCAACAAACAACAACAATAATTTCTAGGCATGCCAGAGTAAATTTATATTATCTTACAGTCTTCTTAATCTCTACATCTGAGAATATTAGTGTTATTTCAAATGATAACAGGATTAATCTTTACCTTGCTGTGTCATTACTATCATTATTACCAGTGTGTAACATTACTGGGAAATGAGCCCATGACTGTTGGTATCATTTTCTTGATAACACGACTTAGGGAAAATGAACCACCATCCTTCCCTGGTTCTCGACTTAACATCCTATGAAAGTTAAAGTTGTGGATACAAAGTTTACAAAAAAGAATGCACTGACCAGTGGGAGATGAGTGGAGATTGAGTGCTATCATAAATGTGTTCAGTTTCTTTGCTGATTATTATATATTAGGGAAGGGACTTATAAGGAAAATGCTCAGCACCCCAATATGTTTGCCAAAAGACCAGGGAGGCCATTTGGCCATTTTCTTCTACATCTGTTTATAGGATTTAAGTATTAATGTAATAAAGGATATGGTAGATTCTTGCATGTTAGATGCTGGGTGAATCAATGTATCTATTACCAAAAATAACTTCTTTATGAGTAAATGATTAATTAAGTGATAATTTTTTATTATTGTCATTGAATGCCTGGTACTAAATTATTGTGCCATATGCTTTCTGAATTTAGCATTTCAAAATTAAGAATTTTAAAGCCTAGCACGGTAAGCTATTCCTAGAATGCAGACACTAGAAGGCACAAGCAAGACAATTATACATTTGAGGCCAGCAGGGGCTAATTGGAGAGTTCCACAGAAGCCTTAGTTACATAATGAAACCTATAGCAGAAAAACAATAGGAAATAAACAAATGAATACAATTTCTGATGCAATATACCACTGTGCTTGGCAAAGATGAAAATTATAATGTTTAAAATAATATGCAAGACCTAAAATACCCCATCAGGAAGTTGGTGGATTTTAAAATATCTGGATAATATTTGTGCCTTTCCTCTTTTTTTGTTGGGAAATGTACTATTCAGCATGAGATTATCTGACTGATTTAATAGGAAGCTGAGCTTGTGTTTTGGATCCAAGTTAAACTCTGATTAATTATACTCACTGGTCTTTTGAGGTTGGAACTGAGTTCCCCACAGAAATCTTGTGAATTATACATTAAAAATGGAAATGTTAGACTGTATATCATTTATTTTTAGGTCCCCAAAGAAGAGAAGAGTGATGGCTATATTTTTCAAATTAAAGTGGAATCTAGAAAAAGAGCAAGTGAGATAACAACTCCCAGCACAAGTACACAATGTTCAAATAAGAAATGCCGGCAAGATGAGGCCACTTCTCCAAACAAGACAATTAACATCACCTTAGATGGAAATCACAAGAAAAATGAAAAAATGAAGTATGTGCTCACACATAAGAAGACAGATAGCTTATACGCAGCACTCAACACTCTCAATGCTGTCAAAGAAGAGATAGAAAGTCAACAGGGTAAAGAAATGCTGGTGTGCGGCAAAGAAGGAATTGAAGGGTACTTAAACCTCAGCATGCCCCTCTGCTGTATTCCAGAAGGCAGCCACGTGGTCATTACATTTTCTAAAAATGAAAGTAAACAGAGAAAAGATAAGCAAGTGTTTGGTTGGCAAAACCAGATGTGTGCTGACTGCATCAAATTTTACATTCATGCAGTTGGGAAGAGGAATGAAAGGATTCTCAAGTGTACAGAACTTCACCAAGAGGGGAACAAACTCTGTGTCTATGGCTTCAAGGGAGAGTCTGTCAAGGATACTCTGAGGAAGGATGGCAGGTTTTATTCTTTTGTAGAGAGTGACCATTGGAAGCTCATTAAAGACCTGGTCACCATCATAGAAAACACCCAGCCAATTGATGAGTTAGAGGACAAACTCTTTCAGGTTGAGCTTGAGAGAAAAAATCATTCTCAAGCAGCAGACTCCACTGGTTTAGAGAAGCCATCATACTGGGAGTTAAAAGAATATATCGTGGATGAGTACCCCATGTTGAAAAGAGAATGTGAAAATCTCAGAGCACATGTCAAGAAAGAAAGTGAAAAACCAGGTAGGAAGACTTCCTCATTTGAAATGCATAAAGCAAACTTCAGGAAACTGACAAAAAACTCTACCCCAGCTAAAGTAATCAAACTTCTTTCACAATTTTCTGACTCAGTTGGGCTTATACTTTGGAACAACAATGGAAATGATGGCAGTGCCACCTGCTTTGTCTTTACAGGAATGTACATTTTTACTTGCCGTCATGTGATAAATGACATCGTGGGGAAAGGCATAGAGCAAAGTAAGTGGGCAGATAAAATTAATCAGTGTGTAAAAGTCACATTTGACTATGAAGAGTTTCTGGCAAAAGAAGACAACTGCTTCTTTTCTGTTGAACCCTGGTTTAATATATCTGATGAAATTCTTGACTATGCTGTCCTGAAACTGAAAGAAAATGGACAACAAGTACCTCCTGGATTATATAATGGAATAGCTCCTGTACCATCTAGTGGATTGATTTATATTATTGGTCATCCTGATGGAAAACAGAAGATTAGTGATGGCTGTGCTGTGGTTTCTCAAGATGAGCACATTCAGAAAAGACAAGCAGTGGATGGCAGTAATATTGTGCAATATATCTATATGTACACCCAAAGAAGTTTCCAAGAAACAGTTCATGGACCTGGTGTGGTTACCTGTGACAACACATTTTATTGTGGGTCTTCTGGATCTCCTGTATTCGATTCTAAAGGATCACTGGTAGCCATGCACACTGCTGGCTTCATTTGTGAGTATGAAGGTGGTGTTTCCAGTATCATCGAGTTGGGCTCTGCTATGGAATCCATCCTAACTGATATCAAGCAAAAGCATAAAACATGGTATGATGAGGAGTGTGTGAATCAGCAGGATGTAGAAATGAACAGTTTAGATTATTGAGGGCTAGAAAGGTTTTAGTCTATTTTCCTTTTCCTTAAAAAAATTTATTCTTTGAAAGTCTCACTCATTTATATAACCTATATTGACCATATCTATTTACTGCCAACTTCTTCAACTCTTCTAAGACCCCAATCTATATCTCAGTTTCATGTTTATTTTTATTATTATTATTATTTGTTTCTCCTAACTTCCTGAGTCCAATTAGTACTGCCCATATATATGCACATAACTATGTGGCCACCCACTGGAACATGAGCACCTACCAGCAGCAATGTCCCCAAAGGAGTGTGACTTTCCTTACATGTGCAGTCATCTACTGTCAATAGCTCCTCAGGAAGGGTTAGTGTCCTAGAGGCCACACCTTATCCTTGCAGGAATTTTGATTGGCTTGATCTCATTTAGGTAACCATAGCTTCTGTGAGTAGATGTCTGCAACATCCCTGTCTTGACTAGAAGTCAGAACTCCACAGCTCTCTTCCCCTTCCTATGGCTCTCACATTTTTTGTGTCCCTTGTCCATGAGATTCCGTGAGATGATCAGGGTTAATACATAGGACCCATCCACACCTGAACACTCAACACTTGAGCATTGCTATGTATTCTCTGACCAATGCTGAGTATAATACAAATATCCCTATGTAAACCTTTTTTCTTTTGCTTTTCAAAAAATACAAGATGTTTATTAATTCTTTTAAAATCTAAGACACACATACAATGTATTCTGATCATAATTCACCTTCCTGTGCCTCTTCCTAACTCCTTCCCATAACTCCTCCCAGATCTACCCCACCCCTCTTCCAACTTAATATCCTCTTTTTTTAAAATTTTTTAAAAAATAGCACGGCTCCAGTTTTGCTACCCATATATTGACCAGTATTAGGGCATATACTGGAGCATGTTTGAACTACTAGAGCCCACACATTTAAGAAAACTGACTTTTCCTTTCCAAGTAGCCATAAATGACCAGAAACCCTCAGCTAAGGGTTGGTGTTCATAAGCTCCTTCCTCACCTGTTTCAACTGAAAGTCAAATGATAATATCTACTCTTGTAATTAAGCTAACTTAAAGATCGTATGATTTTATTTTGGAGTTCATTAGCTTATGCCCTTCTCTCTTCTCAGATTCCATCCACATTTACCATTAGTTACCATGTCTTTTTTAGGTTCCTGAAGGCTGTGACAGTTTTTTGGAGCTGTTGGTTTTGATGACCCTGACAAGTTAGGAAGAATACTGGTCAGGCAGTTTTTAGGATGCACCTCTATTGGAGTTTGTCTGATGATTTTCTGCTGACTAGACTGAGGTGTGAGTTCTGAGGATGATTACAGTCAGGTATCATTTTCATCCTGTCACATCAAAGGTTCATCTAGTCACATGAGATCGCACCTACTGACATTGACTCATTTCACCTGGCTGAAGTGGTATTTGCCAGGTTTCTCCATCATAAAGTTATACATCTCCTCCTCTTTCCACTTTCTGTATAGTACCCATGGGAAGGAAGTCACTATGCACAGTCCTTGTTTAAGGAGTGGGGACTTGTGTTCCTCCTTCCTGGAGTAAGTATTCCTAGAGTATCTACATAATTCATTAGGATTATTCTGCAATTGGAATTTCTCTCTCCTTTTTCTTCTTCTTCTTCTTCTTCTTCTTCTTCTTCTTCTTCTTCTTCTTCTTCTTCTTCTTCTTCTTCTTCTTCTTCTTCTTCTCCTCCTCCTCCTCCTCCTCCTCCTCCTCCTCCTCCTCCTCCCCCTCCTCCTCCTCCTCCTCCTCCTCCTCCTCCTCCTTCTCTTCCTCCTCTTCCTCCTCCTCCTTCTTCTTCTTCTTCACTTTTTTTTTACTCGATTACTCAGGAATATCAGTAAAGGCACTGAAACTGTGTCCCATTGCCCTATGCACAGGTGCCTCCCAAGCTTGTCTCACTTGTATGCATGTGTGCCTACCTCTAGGAATGCACCATACCTACCAAATTCCAAACTCTGCTGAAATTTGAACCCAGAGCTTTATGAATATTAAGCATGCCTGTACTGAGCCACTCTGTTAGCTCCCAATAATTTTAACTAATATATTACTTTTTTTTGTGTGTCTGTGTCTCCCATGTTCAAGGAGGAGTACTTTCCATCTTAAAAATACTAAATTAAAATAGGGAAAAGAAATATATGTATGTGTAGCAACCTGCATAGATATAGATAAATAGATAGATAGATAAATAGATAGATAGACAGACAGATAGATAGATGATAGATAATACACAGATGATGGATAGATAGATTTATAAATATTTGCATCCATAAACATTTGTAGCTACAGTAAATTACATAATTATCATAGATGTCACCAAATCTGATTTATAATTACATAGAACAACATTTCAGCCTCTTCTCAGTGCATCTCTATAAATTCCAATTTCAACTTTGGAAAATATGGATATTACCATATCTCAATTATTAATTGATTAATCAGAGTATAGATAAATACATACATAGATAAATACATAAATGCTTATATAAATAATGATATACATACACATATAAATGATACATGCATAGATAAATACATATAGACTTATAAATAGTTGATATAGATAAAATGCATAGATATAAATATAGAGACATACTTTCATAGATACATACATTATAAAGACATATAATAGATATTTCTATAGCTATATGGATATATTCTTAAATATATGGATGATAGATACACAGCAATAGCATATATGCCAAAATTGTTCATCTATACTTGGATGAGAAATAATGTTTTATCAACTAAATAATGTGCTCTTGTGCAGTTCCTTTTGCTTTGATCTGACATAAGCCATTCCATTCTGAAGTTGAGTTGGGGCTTCCACCCACCCTACAAACACACCAATTGGATGAGAGTCTTTAAACATTTGGAATGGCTACACGAATAATAAATTCTCTTAGGATAGCCCACATTCAAGCTGTCTTTTGAGCCTTCGAGTTCCTAAATGATTTTGTAAATTAGTATAATTTAAAGTTCACAGTATAGCATTTACTGGATTTAGCAGATGTGTAATGTCACATGTCTATTAGAGCATTTTCACAGTAGTTCTCTCAAGTCTCTGTTCTGTCCTTTCCTCTTCCTTAATGCTGGCAATCATCCATCTTCTTATGGTCCTCATAGTTTTATCTTCTCCAGAGTGTCACATAAGTGGAGTTGTATGGCATGTACCTTTCAATACTGCCAATAGCCTATTAAAGTTTCTTGTATATTTTGTGGGTTGATGTTTCATTTCTATTCCTTATTGCATAGTGATATGTGGATTTGCTAGAATCTTTATTTACTCTCTTTTTCAAGAGATCTTAGATGCTTCCAGTATTTAATGATTATGAATAAAATTGCTACAAAATTCTGTGTTTTGGTTTTTGTATGACATACATTTTCAACACTGTCGGCCAAATATCAACCAAAAAGTATAATTAGAGTCTATACTAATACAATATTTAGCTTTGTAAAATTCTGCCAAAATTCTGCCAAAGTAATTACTATTTTGCGTATTCCAACAATAACAAATGAAAGGTCCTATCCCCCAATGCCAACATTCAGTGTCATCTGGTCCCTTATTATGGTTTATTTGGTTTGTATTTGAGGCATGCTAATGGGAAGGCTGGAGGTCTTCTGAAGATTAGATTTATTAAAGAAGTGGACACTAGCTAAGGGAAGCTAGAATATAATAGACTTAAGAATGAGAGGCTCTTTGAGTTCAAGAGGAGCAAGAGAAGATATCTTCTATAAAACTGCAGCTAAAGGATGTCAACCCAAAGCCCTGGAGCAGACAGAAATGTTGTTGAGAGAGGTGAAGATGCCTAAGGGGATGCCATGTCCTGTCACCATGACACTATTAGTAATTTATGGAGTAATTGCAAAGCCACAAATTAGACCCAACTTATAAGTCAGATATTGCAAACTCCTATATATACCTCCTTCCATAATCTTCCAAGAAATAATTGGTTTCTACTTTCCATATTTCTTTTTTTAAATTTAATGTTTAATTTATAATTTGAGGGTTTCACATACACATACAGTGTATTTTGATTATACCCACACCCACAAGCCCCTTTAACTCCATCTGGATCTCTCCCATTTCACTCTCCCAACTTTTTTTTTAAATATTTATTTATTATGTATACAATGTTCTATATTTTAGTACATATACCCGCACAACAGAAGAGGGCACCAGATCCTATTATAGATGGTTATGAGACACCATGTGGTTGCTGGGAATTGAACTCAGGACCTCTGGAAGAGCAGCCAGTGCTCTTAACCTCTGAGCCATCTCTCCAGCCCCACTCTCCCAACTTTATGTCTCCTTCTCTTTCTCCTCCTTCTACTCTTCCTCCAACTCTCCTTTTTTTCCCATAACCATCTAAGTCCAAAATTAGCATTACCAAAATATACATGGATTTGAAACTACCCACTAAAGCAGTGGTTATCAACCTTCCTAAAACTGCACCCCTTTAATACAGTTCCTCATGTTGTGTCATAATCCCTTTGAGGGTTAAACAACCCTTTCACAGGTTTCACATATCATATATCCTTCACATCAGATATTTGCATTACAATTTGTAACAGTACCAAAATTGCAGTTATAAAGTAGGAATGAAATCATTTCGTACATCTCTCCCATTTCACCCTCCCAACTTTATGTCCCCCCAGAAGTTAAGAACCACTGTACTAGAGCATAGTTAATCTACCTGGGGCTACATCTATGGAAAAAAACAAAAACAAAAACGTGTTTCTGTGTCTCTCCTCCCTTTTTCCTGAACTCTATTGATCATCCTTTTATTTTATTGTCTTTGTCATTTCACCTTTTTCAGAATGTCATACCACTGGAGTCATATGGCATGTACCCCTCTCCCAGCATCCACCAATTGGTAACAGTCTCTCAATCGGTGCAGAAAGCCTCATGGGCCCCTCTCTCACTGATGCTGGACTGTTGACTGGCTTGCATAGTGCAAGTCTGTGTAAGCATTTTAAAACTGCTGTGAGTTCATCAATGCAACAGCCATGTCATGTCCAGAAGACAGTCTCACCATGGTCCCCTGTGACTCAGGCATCTAATCCTGTCTCCCCATCTTGCACAATGTCCTCTGAGCTTTGGACGTAGGGCATATAATAGAGATGTTCCATCTGTGGCTGAGCACCATACAGACATTTGCTCTCTGCACTTTGACTACAGTAGCTGCTGCACCCTGCCAAAGGAAGCCTTTCTGATGCAAACTGAAAACTGGCTTATCTATGGGTATCAAGGCCAGTTTTCAGAAGGCAGTTTGATACTATATCAAGTTAGCAAAATAACAGTAATAGGTTCTCCTCTAAGACATATGAGTTCCACAACCATACAGGTTCTTGGTCAGATTTACAGTACCAGGCACAAATTTCCTCCTGTAAAACAGGCCTTAAAACAAACCAGAAACCAGCTGACGACTCTCATCACATTTATACCACCATTGTACACATTGGCATGTCTTATCAGGCCAATTGTTATTGCAGTTCACAGGGTTCACAACAAAATAAGATTTTTGCTTACTCCCACATGGCACTTTCTAGTACTATGAGATCTAACCAGCAAGAACTAAGCTTTCGGGTTGATATTAATTTGTTTTCTTCATTCACTATGGACAAAATATGTCGTAGCTTTAGCAGTAGAGTCTTATCAAGTTTTTATAGATAACAAAGGGCAATGGCAAAAGTCTGTATTGTTTTGGGGGGTCTCTGGTAACCAACTGACCAACTTAGAGGGAGATATTCTACATTTGGCACTGGGAATTTTGTTTGACAAACTATGGTTTCTGGGAGCAGTGTTAGCCCCCATGTAGGGTGACTCCACTTAAACTATCTCTATATATGTGTGTGCTGTATCTCTCTCTCCATATATGTGTGTGTGTGTATGTATATATACATATGTATATGTCAATTCATATATATATACATATGTGTGATATATACATGTAAAAATATATGTGTGTATATATATGTCCATATATATGTATACACATGTGGATATATATTGATTAGCATATATATATGTATTATGTATATAATATATTATATATTATATGTATATGTACCAATAAGAAAAGTTATATAATAATAACGAAGGGATAGATTCAAATGAGAAAGGGAGTGGGAAGGTAGGGCAGATAGGGAGAGGAATAAATAACACTAAGGACATTTAGAAATATCACAGTAAAGGCTGGAGAGATGGCTCAGTGGTTAAGAGCACTGTCTGCTCTTCCAGAGGTTCTGAGTTCAATTCCCACCAACCACAAGGCGGCTCACAGCCATCTGTACTGGGATCTGATGCCTTCTTCTGGCATGCAGGTGTACATGTAGATAGAGCACTCATATATGTAAAATAAATAAATAGATATTTTTAAAAGTAATTCCAAAGCAGAACATCAAGCTAAAATTGGAAGATATATACATATATGTGTATATACATATATGTATATATATTCCTCTCTCCTACAGAAATAGCACATAACCTACTTATTTTCCATCTTTGGTTTCTACACAGATATTTCAAGTGAACTCTAAAGGCTTTTTTAGTTTATTTTCTATCATTTTTTTAATCTATTTGTGTACTTTTTATTCATACAGAGGCTAAATCTCAGGAGGACTTCAAACTTATTTGAACTTGAGCTTAAACTTCTCTGTATGTTTTTTCACTTGGTGGGGAGAGTGTGCTCATGTGTTACATGAGTGGAGGCAGAAGTCTGTTTCCAGTGTCTACCTCAATCATTCTTTACCTTATTTGCTTGAGGCAAGATCCCTCACTGAACCTGGAGACTTATCATTTTGCTAGACTGGCTGGCCAGCAAGCCATAGGGATCTTTCTAGCAGCCTTCCCAGCACTTAGATTACATGAAATTGGGAGGCATTTAGCATTTGTTTGTTAAGTGGGAGTTCTGGTGGATGGAAGTTAGGTCCTCAATGCTCATACTACAAGGGTTAACAAACTGAGCATCTCTCCAGCCCTTGAACTTCCAATCTTTCTACTTCCTCTTCACCAATGCTTGATTCTCCTGCCTCTACCTCCCAAGTGCTGGGACTAGAGGACTGTGCCATCAGACTAGTTTAAGAGGCTGGGGATCAAATCCAGGGCTTCATGCACTCTAGCCAAGCACTCCACCAACTGAGCTACATCCCCAACTGTATCCAAAGATCTGCTTTCTTCCCTTCCCTTCTGTTATTTTCCTTTTCCATCCATTCCCTTCCCTTCCCTTCTTGTCCATTTTCCTTTTCTTTTCTTCCTTCCTTTCTTTCACAAGGTAATAACTTTTCTAATGACATTTCATACATACCAAGTTTTGGTTGATTCTTATCCCCACACCCCTTCCTTCCTTCTCGGTACCCCTCCCTGTTGCCCTCTGCCATCAATATTTCCCCTTTTGCTTTCATATTATGTATTCTTTGAAACATATCTTTATTACACACATATACAGTGGTGTGTATATGTGTGGCCATATGATACCATGACTGGAGTATGGAGATCAGAGGACAGCTTTGAGGGGGGTGGTTGATTCTCTTCTTCCAACATATGCATTTTAGGGGTTGAAGTCAGGTCCTCAGGTTTGGTAGCAAGTGCTTTTACCTACTGAGCACCTCACAGGTTCCTGTATCACATTTGTTTTCTATTGTCATCCCAACTTTCTTTCCTTAAAGCCACCCCCTTTCTTAATGACCCCTTTCTCATTTCCAGATCTTTGCCTATACTTATTCCCACCTAAGTGTACAGAAAAATTTTAAATGTGGCTTTTCCTCTCATTTTTCATTTCTAATCATTATTCTTTCCAAAATATTTACTTTCACTGTTTATTTCTTTACACCTTTTATACTGAGTTGCAGGTTTAATTATTTTGCCAAATTTCCTCATCCTTATATGTTTTTAAGACAACCAGAAAAAAATTCACTTTCAGAATTTGAAAACAATCCTAATCTCTATATCTCCACATTACGGTAAAACTTTTACCTGTAATGTACAAACACCATCCACAAAAACAAAATCAAAAAAGCCAACCCATGAAGCCTGTTTATAGGGTGAACACTTTTCAAACGCACTTTCCGTGCTACAGCTTGAAGTGCTCATGTGGGTGCTCCTCCTCAGAAGTCTTACTTCCTGGGGAAAAAAGGAAGGATGTATTTTAGGAAGCAATCTCACAATCTCACAGGATGGAACATTTGTTCACACCGAGGGAAATTGTATGTTTAAAAACAGGAAAAAAAATGGAGGGTAGGAGGGTGTAGTAAGGATGGCAGGAGATAAAACTCACCAACAATTACAAGCTGACAGAATCCTTTCCCACAATTCTATTTATTTTCAAAACATCTGCCAGTGTGTGATGAGCTGCTTCTTGTAGTCCCCCCCCCCCCCAGGTTGTATTCTTGAAGTACAATTCAAACACAGTGTAACCACTGTGGCAGTTCATGGGATGTAAGACAGAGCACAATCGGTAACTACTTATCTTCCATCCCATGTTTCCCCCCAACACAATAATTTTATTGGTTCTTTGATATTTCACATCACCCACCCCCACATTTACTCACTTACAAAAACTGATGTTAATTAATTAGCTAAAGTCACTAAAAATCATCCAAATCAAATCCTCCTGGTGTTTTCTCCTCATTTGTAACTTTTTTTTTTCATTTTACATCCAAATCATAGGCCCCTCCTTCCCCTCTTCTGGGTCCCCCCTCCCCTTCTCCACAGAAAAGAGGAGCCCCCTACCTCTCCCCTCCCTGTAAGGCCTGCCGCGTTGGGCATTTGTGAATCTCCGATGTGCCATGCAGCTAAGGTGGTAAACAATGCCCCATGGAGGCTAGCAACCAGTTGAGATTTGAGCAAGATCCTAGCCCCAAAGGACATGCTGGTGACAATGTTCTCTCCCTGGGTTTCTGCAAGCCCTCAGGGATATAAACAACCTAAACTCTCACTACAGGGGAAGTCACTCAGATTGGCCTCATATTTCCCATGCTTTGGAATTTAAAAGAAGCTGTCTGCTATTAAAAGGGTAGCTCTGAGGCTGGGGTGGGGGGAAGGAGACCGAATGGAACGGACCATGACCCATCTCAAGAGCTATATAGATCTTAGAGAACTATGATCTTCATAAAGTAAATTTTAATAAAGGTTTACAAATTAGCGGTTTTGGGTCATGATTTCGCCTAAAGAAGTTTTAGCATCTAGGAAAGCCCGGGCCCTCCACTCAGACAGACAGTCACAGGTTTTTCTGGGGACACAGCAGCACCTGTTCCCCTGATGCGGATCTCTTCACTGTCCAACACGGATCTCTGAAGCATCACCACCAGGTTCTCTCACTTGCCTACTGAAGAACGTGCGTGCCCATCCCACCACTGCCACGACCACCGCAAAAACCAGAGAGCCCCCCATCAATGGGGGAGAGGGGACCCCCACACACCTCGTCTTTTAAAAACAATAGGCATATTGAGTTGCATCAGGTCTGACTACTTCCTCTTCCGTTGAAGCCAAGCACCGCATCCCCCTTGAGGGGAAGTAATCAAAAAGCAGGCCTCATAGTCCTTGCCAGAGACATCCTACACCTGCTTGCTAAGGAGCCCACATGATGATCAACCTGCCCATCAGTTACGTATGTGTAGTTGGCCTAGGTCCAGCTCATGCATGCCCTTTGAATGATGGCTCAGGGTCTATGAACCCCCATGGACCTAGGTTAGTTGACTCTGTTGGTCTTCTTGTGGAGTTCTTGTTTCCTCTGGGTCTTTCTATCCTCCCCCCATACTTCCACAAGATCCCCCATGTTCTGCCTAATGTTTGGCAGTGAGTCTCAGCTCCTGTTTGCATCCTCTTCTGCATGGAGGTTCTCATAGGACATGCAGTTATGCTATGTTCCTGTCTGAAATTATAGCAGAGTATCATTAATAATGATAGGGGTTGGCTCTCTCCGATGGGGTAGGTCCAAGGTTGGGCCCATTATTGGTTGGTCATTCCCTCAATGTCTGGTCTATTTTTTATCCCTGTACATCTTGTATGCAGGGTAAATTTTGTGTTGAAGGTTTTGTGGGTGTGTTGGTGATCCCCTCCCTCGAAGTCCTACCTAGCTAATGGGAGGCCTCCTCAGTTGCTAGCCTCCTAGACCCCTGGGAGGAGATGGAGATAACTCTGAGACTCCTACCAGTGGGAGAGATGGAGACTGAAGAGGCCTTGTCGTCTCTCTCCGGCTTGTCCCAGAGCCTCATGTGCAACTTTGAACATAGAACTGAAGGCTGAGTTGCCTGATGTAGTCTCCCAGTAGAGATTGAGCAAGGCCTCATTCTAACATCTCAGCCCTCACACCATGAGCAACTGTCCTCCTTATAGATCTAGCACCACATTCTTTGCATTTTTTTGTAATGTTTTTATTCGTTATTTTGCTGTGTAAGTGGCTTCCGTGTATAATCTGGAAATTTTTCCTAGTCATTTTTCTAACCAAAAAATGGCTGTGATCTATCTCATAGAGAATACATATATGATGAAACAAGAATGTACACTCACTCATATTTTCACATACCCACCCACCTCCACACATATACACATGATTAGAAGGAAACTAAATCTTAGTATATGCAAATCTTTATATATAAATATATGTATGTTTATATATATGAACTAGTAAAGACAGTAGGAATAAGGGGGTTGTATTGTATTGAATCATACCACCTCTGAGGCTTTTCAGAGTTCTAACCCAGGACAAGTGTGTAAGTGAGCCTATCTGGATAAAGGGACTTTGTAGATATAATTGAGGATCTAGAAATGAGATAATCATGAATTAGCTATGTGAATCTAAATCTAACCACAAGTACAGGAAAAAAAACAAACAAAAGAAAGGGAGGAAGTAGTTAGTGAGAATGGAAGTACACGTGGGATTATATCTTGATAAACCAGCCATTGGTTGAGAATATTGAAAGTGCGAAATTCATGTTGGTGCTTGGATGCCAACTGTGGAGCAAGGAACTAAAGAAAGAAAAGAGGCTGGTAATGAACTTCCGTCCCTCTCCACTGTCCTTCCTGCCGCACTCTAGCTGTGCTTTGCCAGCATCTCTGTATTCCCTCAGCTCCAGTGCAGGGGTTTGTTTAAGCGTCTGATTTTCCCAGTGATCCAGTTGGGGGAAAGCATTAAAGTCAACTTACTGACTGACGTGTGAGATTTGCAATGGGGAAGGAAAGCAGTGGGAACATTATGAATGGGACCACATGAATATATTCAAGTTGCTGTTGTGGGATGTTGTGCTATGTGCTTCACTTCTCCGTCTCAGAAGACATCCTCCTGTTTACCGTTGGCTTCCTGTGGACGTGTAGATCATCCATTCCCACTCTCTGTAAACTCACAAAAGTAACCCAAAATCTACAAAGGAAAACAGGAAAGTCCAGCTGTTTAGACTTAAAGACTGCAAGTGCATTCACAGGTTTTTGTAGCACAATATCTCCCCCAGCTGAAGATAACCAGCAAGCACACCCTTAAAAAAAAAAAAAAGAGCCAACATTCTGTGGAACAACCTGTTGAACTGGTCCCCTAGAACCCAGGCAGCCTTCTCTTCCATGTGGTCTCTTCTTGGCATGACTTAACTGAGACTCATAAGCTAGCAAAAGTTGGGGAAGTTTTGTGAGAAGATTTTTAGTTGAAAAGAGACAAGTAATTCAATAGTTGAGGATAGGGTGGTGATTAATCATGTGGAAGTATCTAGTTGTGGCATGTCACTATAAGGAGAAGTTAGGTCTCTAATTTTAACTTAAAAGGTTAACGCTCTTAGCTTCATAGTGAGTTACATTTTAGGGACAGATCAAGTTTCTAAGTGATTTAGTGGTACTCTGTCAAGGACACTAGGTATGATGCTGTGATTAGATCTGCAAATTTCTGAGCATTGGCCATAGAAGAGTCCAGGATGGTTTCAGGTAATTGTGACTTGGTTGAGTCGTCCAGGAATTGCTTCTGTTTTTAGTCCAAGTGAAGGAACGGCTCAGGATTGAAGTATATCTTCAGATGAGATGAGTATTCGGATTGGGAGTTCTATGGGAAGAACAACACGATTATCAACTTCTAGTAGGCAAAGGTCTCCTGATTTTAGTTCATTTGTTGGAACTATATGGGAGTCAAAGCAAAGACCTTCATAGTCTGTATATTCATAGCTTCAGTATCATTGGTGGCCTATAGTTTTTACTGTGATACTTGGGTTACTAATTTCGTCTATTATATAGAGGATTCATAGAGAAAGGAGAGCAATTAGAATAAGAATAGCTGCTGGCAAGATGGTTCAAATTGTTTCTACATCTTGGGCGTCTATTGTATTTGTATGTGTTAGGCTGGTAGTCAGTGAAATAATGTAGAGAACTAAAGTACTAATTAGGAAAACGATTATTAGTGCGTGGTCATGAAAGTTTGTAAGTTCTTCTATGATAGGGGATGGAGTACCCAAAAGGCCTTGGTAGTTAACTGCAGATGATATTGTACTCAAGAGCTTAGTCAGTGTAGTCATGACACCATTTTTTACCCCCTAACCCCCCCCCCCCAAAAGGCTGTCTTTCTGGAGGAAATCTTGTTCTCTGTTCTTTATTTTACTCAGATGTTGCTAACAGAATATACAAGATCCCCCAGCACAATGTACCTCAGGAGGTGAGAAGCAAATCCCCCAAATAATCAGAAATTCTATAAATCAGAGACATGCTGGGACCTCCTAACCATAGTAAAATATAAATAAAGTTTTGCATGTCCCACCCGGAAGAGAGAAGCATGTACACCACTGGGAAGAAGGAAGCCTTGTGATTGGTTTCTTTGGGGCTGGAGGCAGCATAGCTCACAGAGGGGTATACTACCTCACCCATCTGCAGGTTCACACACAGGCTGTCACCTGTGAGTCAGACCTACATTAGAAAAGTGATCTCCAGAGGAGCCATTGGTTGAGAGAGCATTGCTGCTTTGGTCATGCAGCCTGGCTGCTCTGTAGGTACTAAAACTATTAGATTCAGTAGGAGTACGATGAAGTGTAAATAATGACAGCACAGATTCCTGGGATTTTGAAGGAAGGCTATTTTTTTTCTGCAGGGGAGAAACAAATCTCCTGTAAATAGCACCAATGGCTATTTATCCTTGGTTTGAATTACCTAAACCATGAGAAATCGGGTAACTACATATGCAGAGCTACCCATTTTGTGGCAGGATTTGCCGAGTCATAATGTCAGGAGTGGTCAAAACACAGTATCTTAGAAGGTGAACAATGAACACTCAGCCCTAAACTTGAGCAGCACAAGAAACTCTAAGTGAATTCTATAAGGACTATGGGAGCAGATGCCCAAAAACACACACCCTAATCCCTAGAACCTGTGTAACAAAGTATTTTTATTTATAAACACTTATATGTACTAATATTTAACAAACATCTATAAAATACCTGAACATTATAACCTAAAACTTATAATCCAAAATCTATAATCTATCTAAAAATCTTAATACCTGAAAACACTCTAATACCTATCTAAAAATACTTAACACTATTTTAACTTTCTTTAAAGGATATTAATATTCTTAGTGTAGGTCCATGCAGGATGGCTTGGTTTATGCCAATCCCAGAAGGCAGTCCCTTTAGAAGATTAATGTTCATTGGACCTTACTTTGCCAGTTCACAAGGCCAGTTTATTTCCACCACCAAATTGTGGCCGGTTTATAAAATCAGTTCCAAGCACCAACTGAGGGTGGCTTTTTCAATCAGTTAAGACTTGCCTCCAAGACCCTGGCAAGTCTCAAGGCCGAAAGGCTCTCCAAGAGACTTCTGAACTCTGCTTGCCTCGTTCAGTTTTCTAGCACTCTGGGGACCCAAGACAGACCTATGCCTTCAAGGAACTCACAGCAGTTTGTATGCCAGGTCTTTGCCTTGGAATATAATAATATAAATTCTGTTAATGGTGTACCTTGCTGTGCTCTCCTTCATCGTGACTTCTCAGGTGGTTAGGGCAAGAGGAAGAGAGAGACCTAGTGGAATTCTCTGGCTTATAGATCACATTATTTTGTGATACTTAGCAGTCTCGAGGGTCCACAAGATCTCTCATTATGTCAAACAGTCTCATTGCTTCTCACGATAACTGAAGTCATGTGCATGGCTTGAGTGATTTCTTAGCCATGACCCTTCAACAGGGCATATTGTCCAGCTACAATTTGGTTTTGTCCATTCCAGGAGGCAAAGGGATGCCAAGCTTTTCTCCATGCAGTATCAGATGCCAACCCAAACTGCCCACCAGTTTCACCAAAGAGACCCAATTTCCACCACAAACCTGTGAGTCTATTAGGCTTCATAGAAGAGAGGAAATAAAGTTGCAAGTGAAATTAGGGATGTGTTAGTGGACTTTAAGTCATGTATAGCTGGGTGGGCTCCTTATAAACACAGTGGAGCTTCCAAAAGGGAATGTAACCATCAAATGTCTTGATTTTTAGCCCAGGGAGGCCCACATCAGATTTCTGACATATCCCTGGGAATCAAGAGACAAACACATGAAAGGCCAACTTACCTTTGCTTGTAGCAATATATTCCCCTGACCATTCTTCCTGTTCCCCAGTGCAGGGCTGAAGTTAAAGTTTTGATTTCTTTAATAACACAGTCGTGTTATGTGAATGTGTTTTTTGATTTGGTTCCAAGTGTGTGAGGAGGAAATGCTTTATCCATCACTGAAAAACAGACTCATGAGAGGGGTATGATATTTGTCAGCTGAGAAACAGACTCTTGAGAGAGCCTGTGACATTTATCAGCTGGAAACTGCCTTGTGATGGGGGTGTGGTTTTTGCCAGGTGGAAAACATCTTATGCAGACTCTGAGAGGGTATAATTGGGATCCCAAAAAACAGAGGAGTTGCTTTTGCTTAACTACACTTCTCATCTCTTTGCTCCACTTTGAGACACTCCTAGCAAGAAATACTCCAGAGAACACTTCAAGTTTGCTGCTGCCTGTGAACTGGGGGTCAGGCTGACAGAATGGACTCTCTGAGTGATGGTATGGGAGCTGCCCCCACCACTGTTGCTGCTAGTTCCTGCTCCTGGGTTTGCTGTTTGGCTGGATGCTGGAATCCTGCCTACTACCAGTAAAATTGCCCCCCAAGGAACTTTGTCTGAAGAGGTCTACACTCCCTGTCCCTACTCACCTTCTTTCTCCCTTACTGCTGGTCAGTGTGTTAGAAGGGAGGTAAAGGCATTAAGAAAACCACATATAAATGTATAGAAGTACAAAGGGCTCTTGGAGGCTTTCAGGTCCTGGCATTCTGTAAAGGGAAACACTTTTGCCAGGAGACAAGAGAGATGTCACTGAACTCTAGAATCTATAGCCTATGCCTGTCACTTCACAAATGTAGTATCTAAGCAGCAGCAGGTTATCAACCTGGCTCATAAGGAGGATGTAGAGCTGCTGTGACTCAGGAAAGGAGGAAGGGAGGGAAGGAGGGAGGGAGGGAGAAATGTGACTGCCATTCTCTGGATCTGCCTTGCCCAGATTTGATAGTGAATTGATAGACAGTGTCAACTGAAACCTGAGAAAAGCAGAGCAGATAGGGTCTCAGATAGCCAAGAAAGGAAGATTTGGATCCTAATATTATGAAAGATACCAATCCTAGAAGAATTGTGAGCTAAAGGTGAAGAGAATGGAATGGATTAGCAGCAGAAGTGCAACTGAGATAAAAGCATGTGATCACATCAACCGGGTTTAGAAAAAGCCATTTGCAAAATTCAACATGTGTACAGGAACTCTCAGCATACCAGAAATAGATAAAAGTTCTCAAGCTGAATAGAACACTTACTAAGAAATACCTATAGCTGTTGTAATTAATGGTGGAAAATCTAAATGCATTCTGTCTAAAAGCATTCCTGCCAAGATCAAACACAAGGCAGTGATATCTATTCTCATCACTCCTATTCAATGCCACACTACACGTCCTAGCCAATGTAATAAAGCAAGAAAAGAGAAATAAATACTGTGTGCACTAAGAAGAAATTAAACTATCTTTACATATGATACAATTGTGTAGATGATATTTACAAAAACACTGAGGCACGGGTAAAAAATGTTTTTTAATACCCTCTAGAATGAAAATAATTACTATCCTAGTTCATTCCTGCTATGATAACAACATAGCATCAGGCAGGTTATTTATAAATTACAGACGTCATTTATAGCTGTGAAAACTGGGACATACAAGATCAAAACACTGATTGTACAGATTTGGCCTCTGGTGAAACCTCACTCTCAACTTCCAAGATGGTACCTTTGAATGAATCCCTAAATACCAGAACATGGGAAGGCAAAGACAGAAGGTAACTAATTCCTTGAAAATCTTTTAGGGGGATACTTATCTCACACACAGCACCTCTACCGCTTAATGGTATTACTGTGGGTCTTACATTCGAGCACGAGTTCTGGGGGGCCCTTTCATTCAACCCATAGCCACAATTAAAGTAACAGTAGAATTAACAGATAATAAAAGAAAGTTGTTTTTTTACATATTGACATTGAACAACTGGAATTTCATATTTAAAGCAACATATTTACTTCAGCAAATAGCTTCTGAATTACCTTGGTAGGACTTCTATAGGGATTTCACTAAATCTATAGATCAAGTTAATTTAAAAAAGTAGCAGCCATTGAGTCTTCCCATGAATCATATTTCCCAGTTTATTTGGTTATTCACTGTTTAGGTTTGATGGCTTTCTTCACACAGACCTCTTGCAGTATTTAAAGATTTATGTATCAGTTGCCTTTTGCCAGTGAGCTGTGTGGTTGGTGTTATTTCTTTCAGAATCAGTGAATGACAACGTACATGGAGGATTGTCTACCAGGGGAGCCTGCTCAAGCTGTGGTGTGAGGATTTTTACTGGAAGGTCATGTAGACATGGCTGACCTTACTCACCAGATGGTACAGAGTCAGATATGATAATATGTGGCCCAAACTTACCCCATAAATACCAGATAAGACTTCCAAACAAAGAAAATTACAAGGGACAGATGACTATTATCTGATAATAAAAATATCTCACCTGAAAGACAGTAATCTTAAACATAGATACACAAATCAGAGAGAGGACAGGAAATGTGCTAAACCTATTAGAACTCAGAAGAGAAAAAGAAAAGTCCATGGTTATGGCTGAAAAAGTCAACTGTTCTTTCTCAGACATGTGTAGGTCAGTGACATAGAAAACTAGCCTGGGTACAGTTACAGAGGAGCTAAACAAATTCCATAAGCCAACACAATGCAATGAACACTTCTAGAACCAACAATAGTACATATTTTTTTATGAGCCACCATTGCACATGGACAAAGGCCACATCTTGAATTACAAAACACACGTCAACAAATTTGAAAAGTTGAATTGTTTTACTTAATTTGATGTCCACAATGAAATCAAGTTAGAAAATAGGAGCAGAAGGACAGCAGATCAATCTTCTCAGTGTTGAGATACTTAACAGAATACAAATATGTGTAGATAATGCACATGTCAAAGAAAAAGTCTCAAGAGAAATGCATTGAATTGAGTGAAAGCAAATATGAACACATCAAATTTTGTGGGGAACAGCTAAACAGTGTTGGGGACAAATTGAGTTCATAAATACTTATATTTGAATACTATGTCTCAAATCCATCACAACTAATACTTCAACAATGTGGAAAAGGTAGCTGGGGAGAAGACGCAGTGGGTAGAGTGCTTACTATGTATTCATGAGGACCTGAGTTTGTATCCCAGCAACCACATCAAAGTCAGACATGATGACACATGTCATAACCCCAGCACTGAGGGTAGGGGGGAGCAACAGCAGCAGCAGTGGTAGTTCAGAGGCAGGTGGATCTTTGAAGTTCATTACAGCCAGCCTAACCAAAAAGCAGGGCTATAGGATCAATGAGAAAATATGTGTCCAGAAATATGGTAAAAAAAAATGATTGAGGAAAATATTCTAAATCATCCTGTGGCCTACACATTCACACACACACACACACACACACACACACACACACACACACACACAC
>CAJQZJ010033704.1:870724-894105 GCA_907164525.1 Lophiomys imhausi | reverse complement strand
CACACACACACACACACACACACACACACACACACACACACACACACCCCATAGGAACAAAGCCATGCACACACACAGACATACACAGAGCTTAGGAAAGGGGACTGACAAAATGAATATAAATGAATGAACTACTACTGCTACTACTACTGATGATGACGATGATGATGATGATAGTAATAAAGGGAAAGATATTAAGAGAGACAGATGAATTTCCCATACAAATATCATCAATGAAATGGAGTATCATGAGAGACACAGACATCCTACATATAAAACAAAGAAGGGTTGTGAAGAAGCACACACATGCACATTCCACAACTTTGAAGAAATGAACAAAGTCTTTAAAATGAACAAAACAAGACAACTCCTTGGATTACCCTGTAAGAACTAAGAAAATTCATAACTTAAATGTTTCTGAAAAGAAATATTCATGACTAGATATTTTAGAGAAGAATTTGCATTGCTCTTCCAGGAATCAGAAGATCATAGGAGAATTTCCAACTTATGTAATGAAGCTCATGTTACCTGGATCCCAAAACCCATTCAAAGACAGTACAAAGACTAAAAATAAATAATTAGAAAATTTTCAGAAAATATCTTTCATCCCCAAATCATTAGTAAAAATATAAACAGAACTCAGCAATATATTTTTAATTACAAACTATGACTAAATAGGTTTATCCTAAAGAAGCAAGTCTACACTTCATTATTTGCAAAGCAATTATATCAAAGAAAATCACACAATTGTATTAATAAATGCAAAATGTATATCATAAAACTAAATATCTGTTTGTGGTTTTAAAATCCTCAGACTAGAGGAAACTTTCTTCACTTTAAGAAAAAGAATCTAAAAGAAACACCCACAGCTACTATAATTCTATATGATAAAAAGACCAGATGCTACCTCTATAAGATTAAGAACAAGGCGAGAATGCCCATTCTCACCACTGTATTCAGTGTAGTGCTGAAAATCTAAGTGATACTTTTGGGAAAGACTCCATAAAGAGTGTGAAAGATATGTTACATTTTGGTAAGTATTTTCAAGCCAAAGACATGAACAAACACTTCATCAAGAGAGTAGAGCGATGGCACACAGGACTGGGGTGCTCAGGAAGGTTCATACCTATCAGAAACTAAAACATAGTACACTGGCACTAAATGGTGCTGGTGACGATGTATACACAAGATAGATGATAAATATGTTAAGAGAAAATATAAAATAAAAAACTGACTGTTAAAAAAATGTGAAAGGTACAACCACTTTAATTATAACCCTGGAAATTTATCACACAGAACTGGAGCTTAACGCACACTCAAAATCCAGAATGGGACTGTGTCGTTACACTTCTGTTCTGGATCACTGGGTCACAATTTCCTGTCAGCAGCCACGACCGACAGGGGTGGGGGATGGGGAGAGTTGCACCAGCTGCCAAAAACTGAGTGAAACTCATCAGGGATGCAAAATCCCAGTTTCCAGGTTCCCTGCGTTTCTGGCAGGTAGTTCAGTATTACATACAGCTCAGCGGAGATAGAGGAAAAAATCCTACTGCTGTAAACTGTTTTTGCACTTTTAGTATTCGATGTTTGCTATATACAGCTGAAAGCCCAAAATGGGGACATCGAAAGTCCGTCCTGGCTCCAGTGGTGGCAGGGGCCAGGTCAGTGCTGCCCTTGGCTGAGCTGGCACCGCGGAGATGTGGGTTCCAGCAGCTGCTCAGCAGCAGGCAACAGCAGGTCCCAGGTTGTCTGAAGTAAAGACAGCTCCCAGCCCTCTTTGGTGAAATAGTGACTTTTAATTAGCGAATCATGGAAGAATATATAGTTTGTAGGCAGTAGGGGATTTTGAGGGGAGTGGGCTCGTGATTGGTCGGATTCTAATGTTCTGTTTGCATGGGGAGAAGTAACAGGGTGCTTGCTTAGGTGACTTTTGCCTGTAACCTAAGGACAGGTTGTTCACATGCCCGCAGGCCTGGCCGAAGGAGGGAGAGAGCTCTTTCCTATTCCTGTGGTCTTCAGTTTTGAGGGTTGGGATTCACTCTATGTCACCTGGTTCATCGGGTCCCATGGAGGCATGGTCCACAACCCCATACTGCATGGCAAATAGAGAAGTTTTAGTCATAATAGCCCAAACTAGAAACAATTCTCAAGTTCTTCGATGGGTAAACAGGAAAAACAAAAAAAAAACAACAAAGCAAAAACTGACGTACTGGTGCCAATGGGCAGTATTTTACAATAAAAAGGTGATGCTGATAAACATAACTCAAATGAATTCTTAGAGTATTGAGCTTAGTGTAATAGTCCAACCCCTCAAAGACCAGCTAGGCCCTTTGTAAACTTTGCAGGAAAATGTCCAGGCCGCCACCTGAGGAGCTCCAGCAAGCCAGTCCAGGCTGCTTCAAGTTTTGCCTCTGGGCTCCCCTACATCTTTCCCTGGGTCCCCCTTCTCCAGGCCCACAGCTTTCCTGGGTCCCATCCTCTGTGGCCCCTGAAAAGGGTACTCTGATCTTTCGGCTGTGCTGCTGGCCTCTCTACACCGCTGAACAGTAACACCTCAGGACTCCAGAGTGGCTGAGGATAAATCTCCACTACCCTGGGACCTGAGATCAGAGACCTGAAGAAATTGGGAAGCTGCAGCCACAAAAGGAAGCAGCAGCGCCTGAGGCTTCAGTTATAACTGCTGCTGACAGGGAACTGGGGTGTGGGGGGGGGTGCATGTCCAACTAGAGTTAGTCTATGACACCCTCTCAGTGACACCAATGTATAAACTAGCCATTCCCCCAAAGCAGGGAACTTTACATGGTGGTCAGGCACTGCCATCCAGAGACCAGGACCAGGAACAGTAATCTGACCCCTTAGTCTAGTGAAAGTTGGTTATCTTAGAGTTCAAGTCTGTATAAACCCCCTAAGGCATGAGTTAATAGGTCCTTCCCCCACACCTCTCTAACTATCAGAATAGCAGTTTCAGCCTCTAACTGCCACAAAGGCCATCTCTAGTCCCCCAGTAGGACTCCTCCAGGATTTATGATAATTTTAAGTGAAAAGTCCAACAAAAACCTACAAATCCCTAAAGCTCCCCCAAGCGTGCAGGACTCGAAATCCTACCAATCCTCATTCTGGAAATCTCTGCCCTAGAAAGCTCCTAAAAAATCCTATCTAAAAGCTGTGTTTGCCCAGCTCACCGCTGTCTTCTCCTGAGGGCAAAGGCAACCATTCCTCCATTCATTCCTCCTCTCCTGGATTTGTCCTTCCAATAAATCTCTGTTAAGAGATTTGCTGCCTGGTGTGACTCTTATATCAAAAGAAGCCCAGCAGAGAAGAAGGATCAGGGCTCAGGCTCCTGGGCTCCTCAGCTCAGCTAGGGTTGGGGAAATCCTCCCTAGGGATCTGCAACCGGAGGCCTCTTCTCAGAACTGTGTGGTTCCTTGGCTCCCATGTCTCAGAATACCCTTCCCTTGGGACACTGTCCCACCTAAAAGAGCTGTGTGGTTCCCAGGCTTTGGAGTTGCTGGTTTCCTGGACACCTTCCAATATGACCAGGAAGACCACTAGGTGCTCATGTTTCCATTTATATAACATTCTCTAAAAACAAAACAGAACACAAAATCAGAGGCTGGAGAGATGACTCCATGGCTATGAACGCTTGATACTCTTTTGGGTGACCTAACTTCAGTTTCCAGCACCTGTGTCAGGGGGCTCACGACAGCTTCTGAGGATCAGATGCCTCTAGACTTCTCAGGCACCTGCACTCATGTACACACACACACACACACACACACACACACACACACACACACACATACACACTCATGCACACACACATCCATGCAGGCACACCTACCCATATTTCAAATTAATAAAATTAAATATGTTTTAAATCACAAAATACATATAGAAAATGTGTTGGTGACAGTCACAGACAATGGGGAGGAAGGGGTGTGGTTAGAAGAGTGCAACATGGAAGAAGTGCAGCATAAGGGGTCTCTGCTTTGCCATAGATGTATATTGCATGGAAAACATAAAATACATAACATACAACACAAGGATAGACCAATAAAGAATCACGATAGTGATGTCTGAATTTTAATTGTGTCAGTGTCAGTAATAACGTATATCATAGTTTTGTAACCATCCTATATTTATAATTGGATAGTAAGGAGAAAGGAGATACACAGACTCTCTGGTTTTTCAACCAAGAGTGATTTACAATGATTTTTTAATTAAATAATAAATGGGTAATTACAGCTTCCATTTGGCTTTTATCTGAGGTCTCACTTAGTTGGAAGCCAGCTTCTTTGCAGTGAGGAAGGATACCATTGGGTCCTTGCTCGGGTCCTTGGTCAGAAAGCCCTACCTGAGTTATCAGAGGACAATGTCTTTAAGCAAGCAAGCATAAATGACTCCATCCCCAGGGATCTTATTTCCAGCTGCATGGAGCTAAAGTTGTATGAGCCAGACTAAGTGTGCTCCGGAGCCCTCCTCGAATTGTAGGTTTGGTACAAAGGAGATGCTTGCTGCTGTTTTTAGCCACTAATTTCAGAGTGGTTTATTACAGAGTGATGGATGACTGGGAAAGGGGGACATTTTTCTATAGATATTCCATGGGGAAAAAAAAAGTATATCTTCATTAAAACTTGTGGGAGCAGTGGTGGCATTTTTAAAAGCTTCACCGAAATGAACAACTTGAGCCTGGCTTCATCCCATTCAATCTCAGTGAGTTTTCATTCTAACCACCATAAGTTAAATTATACATTGAGTATGTCATCTGGCTAAGGAGTTTTATACTACTTATGGGCATAGGACACTATTTGGGTGATATACTTTAGACATTCAATTAGAATGTTGTTTGAAGTTTAGGGGTTTGTGGCCCAGATTAGCTGAGGTTGGGATCTATTTGAGGTTTTTGTTGTTGTTGTTGTTTTTTTTTTTTTGTTGTTGTTTTGGTTTTTTTTGTTTTGTTTTTTTGAGACAGAGTTTCTCTGTGTAGCCCTGGCTGTCCTGGACTCACTTTGTAGACCAGGTTGGCCTTGAACTCACAAAGATCCGCCTGCCTCTGCCTTCCAAGTGCTGGGATTAAAGGCATGCACCACCACCGCCCAGCCTTATTTGAGATATTTTAAAGATGTTGATCCATACATAAATATTATCAACTTATAGTTAGTAACTATTATTTGCAAATCGGCTTTTATGAGCTATTGTAACCTAGTGTGGCTTTATTAAAATACTTATTTTTTGGAACTATAGCTGATGCATTAGCTGCTCATCTTGTTACCCTGATAAAATATCTGAAAGAAGGGAGAAAATGCTGCCATTTGGCCCGCAGTTCAAGGGTACAGTTCAGGACATCAGGCAAGTAACTGACGGAGCTAGTCATAGTGTGCCAAGTAAGGAGAAAGAGTGAAGGACTCCAGCACGCCATTCTTGCTCTCCCCTTTATTCAGTCCATAACTGAAGTCCATGGAAAGATGCTACCCACAGTTAAGGTGGGCATTCCCATCTTAGTTAATTGGTTCTTGATAAGTCCTTACAGCCATGCTGGTGAGCTTGTCTCTTGGCTGAATCTAGATCTTGTCACGTTAACAGTCAATGTTAACTCCCACAAATAATGACTAATGTAGACTCATCTGTATACTCACTCCCTCTAGCAAATCTCTCAGGCTGCAAATGCTGTCCTATGTTGTCATTCATTTCAATTCTGCAACAATACCCTGCAGTGTTATCATCACAGACACAAGAAGATGGAATGCAAAACCAGGACGAACAGAAAGTAAGGATTTATTTCTTTCTTTTCCTGTTTGTCTTTCAGGCAGTCAATTGAATATGTCTTAATACCTCCCTTGCCTAGTTTAAGCTTCCTCTACCTCGGAATTCCTAGTTTAGGAAAAGCAGTTTTCTGATGGCCTCCTCAAACATAAAAAGACTATATGAAACTCTGAAAAAGCTATTACAAAAAAGATTCATAATTTCATTACCAACATAAAATTATTCAAAATTCCATCTTCATGTTGTCAGAAAGGATTCATTGTTTGTGCAGTTTTACCTACAGAGAAACGAAGTGTGTGTTCCCTGACAAGGTTAAGATGTAATTCTCTTTAAAATGTTTAACTTAATTCTTTTGGAGACCTGGTCTGAATTTGTGGGCTGAAATTCTCCGTCTTCTTGCCTCAGCCTCTCAAATGCGAAAGTTGCGTGAGGTACCACGCCCAGCAATAATGTGCAATCCAGGCTTCAATCTCCTTTAGTGAGAACACACTATTTTCTTCTTTAGCCATTAATATTCAAAATGAACAAGTTTAGCTTGTGTTTGTTCTGCTGTCTCTTGGGGACATATACATGAACTTATACGCTGCAGGATGAATCAGTTTAGCTTGTGTCTTCTAACTCTAATAACAGAAATGGACTGAAAAGACCTTCTCTGCTTTCTACATAGATGGCATAAAAGCTTGCGACCCTTGGCATTGGCTCAGTGGTCACAAGTGTGGGGCCTTCGACCTGTACTTGAGATTTTGGACCAGCAGAGGGCATGGAAGCTTTAGGGCGCTGGTTAGAGTGGCCCAGGGGGGCGTGGCTTCGGTATCCTTGATGGACAGCTAGGGAAGGATTAGGCGAGGATGAGGTAATAGCAGGCTGAGCGAGGTGGGCGTGGGGCTGTTAGTGCGTGCGTGCATGCGCGCGCGCGCGCGCGCGCGCGTGTGTGTGTGTGTGTGTGTGTGTGTGTGTGTGTGTGTGTGTGTGTGTCAGAGAGAGAGAAAGACAGAGAGACAGAGAGAAAGCCCGTGCGTGCGGGAGCGGGGGAGATGCGAGCCTCGGAGCTCGCGCCCCAGACACGGCCGGTGCTGACACACACACACAAAGTACATGTATTTGTATATATGTATATATACAACCTATTGAGTCCAGGCGGACAAACAGAAAGTTCCATTTTTGAAGAGACGGCAAACTTGGGGCTCGGCCGTGGCCGCCGGGACTGGGATGGCGCGCGTGCTCTCGGCGCCCAGGGACTAGGACAGCGTCCGCGGGCGCGAGCTCGCCCTGGCGCGCTGCCGGGTAGGGGCGACTCCTGGAAGCCACTGAGCCGAGCCGCAGGGAGGGGGAGCTGTGCGGCCGCGGTCGCCGCGCTCCGTTCAGAGAGATTACGGAGGGCGTGACCGTGGGGCGCGATCCTTGCGGGCGCCCGCAGAGCCCGAGGCGCAACTGGTGCGAGGCGGGTGCAGCGTCGTTCCCGGGCCGCGCGTCCCCGGGTGGCTTTTCAAGGCGGGGCGGCGAGTGCGCAGGGCCGGGCCTTTGCATGAAGCCGCTGGACCCCTCGGAGCAGCGGCAGCAGCAGCAGCAGCAGCGGAGCCCGGCGGCGCGCTGTCGGAGGCGGGCGGCCCCAGGGTCCGCGCCCTGGTGCCTACGCGGCTGCGGACTCCCCCAGGGGCAGCAGCTGAGGCTTCCCGCAGCGGTGGGGCACGGGGTGGGGGGCGCGGTTGAGACCCGGAGGCGGCGGCGCAGGAGGAAGCGCGGGAGGCCGGGCCCGGGAGGCGGGCAGCGCCGTGCCGCAGCCTCGGGCTCGCCATGCTCCTGGCCTCGGCCGTGGTGGTGTGGGAATGGCTGAACGAGCACGGCCGCTGGCGTCCTTACAGCCCGACCGTGAGCCACCACATAGAGGCAGTGGTGCGCGCGGGTCCCCGCGCCGGGGGCAGCGTGGTACTGGGCCAGGTGGACAGCCGGCTCGCGCCCTACATCATCGACCTGCAGTCCATGAACCAGTTCCGGCAAGACACGGGTGAGCCGCTTGTCTGTCCCAAGAGCTCCTGCTTGGTGGGTCCGCTGTGACCCACCCAGTGGGTGGCTTCACTTACTGGTATCAGCTATAGATGTTGAAAGCAGGTGCTTCCTGTCCCTAGATCCTTTTCGCATCCCAAGACCATCTCCAAGTAAATGCCTTTACAAATAGTTTAAAGTGTCTTGATTATGCAAACCCAGCTTCAGCCCTTTATGCCCCTTCAGACCCTAGTGGACTCTGGGGCTTTGCAGCCCCCAAGCTGTGCTGACCCCTCAGCAAGACACTGCTTGAGCCCCTTGGCTGCTCTCACCTCAGCTGACCCTGCTTTGCTCAGGTACTTTTCGGCCTATTATACATCCCACCCCCCAACCTTACTGCCTCTGTCCCTCTTCTATGGACCCAGCCTTCCCACTCCCAGCTCCTGGGAGTGAGACTTGGGGAGACATAGGGATCCCCAGGCTCTAATTGCAGTCTAGTGTGGGAAAGTACTGGAACATTACTGGGAAGAGACAGTGGAACCAGCGGTTCCAGGGCTGGAGCATTCTGGATGTGGTGGCATCCACAGATGCCTCCCCCTGTACACTCCAAGCACAGAAGCAACAGGCCAGAGCAGATGGAGGGAGGAGGGGGAAGGACTAGGCTCTGGAATGCCTGGCAGGGAAGCTGCTCCCTTTGTCCGTGGAGAAGGAGGAGGGAGGGAGGGAGGAGGAAGGCTAAAAAGAAACTCTTCCCATGGTTTTTCCTAAAGTAGTGCACAAGGGCCACCACTCTGGCCTCCCAAGGCACTAAACTTATCTTTCCAAGCAGACACCAAGACTGCCACAAAGCTTGCAGCTGTGCAGTCTTTCTTTGGCCTAGCCAGGAAAGGAACCGGGGAGATTAGAGTGCAGGTTGGGAGCCCCTGGAGGGAGAGGAAAATGTGGTTACTCTCTTCTTTGGGTCTAGTGTGTTCAGGCTTAACTGATGACTCAAGACAAGTTTGTGTCTCCAGAGAGTAATCTCTTCAATTGGGGATCATTTCTGGAATTCTGGCTGGTCTTTCCACTGGTGTAACTGCAGAGCCCAGAGAAGCAGGTGTGGTGGGGAGGGAGAAGAAAGGAGGGAGAGCAGGGCCCCATGGCTCAGGGAACAGCTGCTGGACAGGTCCTCTGAACTTCCTAGGAAAGTCATCACATCCTGTGTGCTAATTGGGATTGTCATGGGAAAGAGGTGCAGTTCTTCCCTCTTGTAATCTGTAGTCATAACTCTAAACAGCTTCTTTGCCAAGAACTGTATGAACCTGACCAATGGAGGAAATCTTTGTAGGGGAAAAGAAATTCCAAAAGTTTCAACATCCTTGATAGAGAAATGAGAAGAGGAGCTGAGAGACTCAGAGAAAGAGACAATAAAGAGGAATGTTGGGAGATGGGGAGAGAGTGGGAAGAAGATACCATTGTGCATTTGGGTGGAGGATATGGAAGTAGAGCAGGATGGAAGTAGAGCAGGAGCAAGGCCTCAGAGGGAGAGTATGTGTGGGTGTGTGTGGAGGAAGCCCCTGGGGGCTGGATCAGCAGACCACCTGACAGGGAGTTCCAGGCCTGCTCAAAATAAAACAGCAAGTTTAGCTCTTCTATTTCAGACTAAATCTGTGCAGCATATGGAGAGCCATGCCAGGCCCCCATCCCCTGGCCCAATGTCGTTCAGTCGGAGGTCTAACCTGTGACTTAATGGGGCACTCTAAGATGGACAACGAACTGAACTAGGAGCTTTCATGACATAGAAGTTGCTCTTGACAAAAGTAAAGTTCTGGAGACCCTGGAATGAGTGATGGAATCTCCTTTCCAGGGTCTGCCTGTTGCTGGCTCTTCTTGGGGGCAGTTACCTATTGCCTAATGGTTATAACAGGTCACTCAGTGCTGGAGCTGCTTTTTTTTTAAATGTCTGAGTCTGAAAACTAGCCATGATACTAGGCAAGTACTCTACCACTGAGCTGTTTCTTCTGCTTCTGCACCCTCTTTTAAAAATATGATCTAGGTATTTAACCAGACTGGCCTCAAACTGGCCAGCTACCCGTTTTCAGCCTTCCAAGGGCTAGGAGTACAGGTGTGCACCACCCCCTCCAGCCTGAATCCTCTTAAGATTGTCTTGTGTGTTTTACATGCACACTTCTCTGGTTTCATCCTTTTTCCTGCATCAAAATCATATTCCTAGGTGCCCCTCTCCTCCATGCCAAGTGCTAGGCTAGGGTGCTAAAGGCATGAGGCTGAGTTCCTCGAAAGGCCCGGCCTGCTAGGGAGCTTGTTGGTACAGATTAGAATACATTCATGTCAGCTTTGACCCCCTTCTGTTCTCTTCTTCATCAATGTCAATGCAAGAACTCAGTTCCTCTCAATACAGACCATTGATGAGACTATGACATGGTAGGAACTTTAAGCCACCAGCTCCCAGGCAACCTCAGCCAAGCCCTGACAATGTTTAATTAAATTACTCACTGTCCCCAAACCACACTTTAAAGCTGGGAACCAGAAAATTCCCTATAAAGACAGACAAGCTCGAAGTTCCCTGCCTAGCAGCAATTCCTCTCTTTAGTTGTCTTGTTTTATAGGTATTTAACATGACAGCTTTCTCTTTTCAGAACTTGTAGGCTTGGATACCTAGTAAGTCTGAGGTCTCTCCATTCCTCAGAGCTCTTGACTGCATCCAGACTGTCTCCAGGGAGATAACTGGGAAGTTGCAGACATATGGAGAGCCATGCCAGCTTCTTTGTGCCAGCTTCTCTTTGCCCTGGGTTCTCCTTCCCCAGACTCTTGCAGACAGGAGCTGACTTACATTCTAGGCTACTTTTCTCTAGGCATTTGGGCTGGAGAATATCAAAGAAAGTAAGGAGAGAGGCAGGTAGGGACTAGTCTTGGCCATTTCTGTAAAGTGAAGTCCTCTCCATCCAAAGTCCTCTACTGCCATTTCGCCTCCCGCCACCTTTTTTTTTTTTTTTTTTTTTTTTTTTTTTGGTAGTGAGGCATTTCCTTAACTACTCAGATCTTTTCCTTTGTAGACTGAAGAGAAGCCTTCAGAGACCTTTTCTTCCAGCATAGCCAGCCATCTATAGGTGCACAAGCCAGATCCCCTTGCACCATAAATGACGCTAATGAAAATAGGTTGATTCAAGAGTAAAGTTTTTCCAGCTCAAAGTTTTTAATACTAACCTCTCTCTGTTTTATCATTAATGTAATGAGAAGGGTCCAGTGGAGTGAGTGGAATTACAAGATTTGACAAAGCCTCTCCTATTGCTTCCTACCTCGTGTGGGCATAGGGATGGGGGAGGTAGACATCATGACAAGCATGTGGATGCTGCAGTGTACAGGAGATGTGTCTGTTATCTGCCAAGCAAGTTGCACAGGTGTCTTGTTTAATCTTCACAAAGATTATATAAAGACTGTAATTCCCGTTTTATAGAAAAAGGAATAAGTTGAAAGAGCTTAAATTGCTCAGGAATTCAAGTTACTTTGTCAGTGGCAGATCTAAAAGTCTGCCAATGACATGCCCTGTGTTCCTTGCCTGCATTTGTGAACATTGTGGGTTGATTCCACATGCAGTTGAAGCCCTGTGGAGCACAGCTGTATTAGAACATACAAGACTTTGCCCTTCTGGAGAATTCAACACTGAGAGTGAGGTGAGACAGTTTTAGCAAAAGAAACTTAGGACTTGGACAATGTGTCCTGTAAAATCACAGGTGTGGTTTACCTGTCTCGGGGACCTCAACCCAACCCTGGGAGCACTGTCTTCCGTTTCCCAAGAGACAAAGCTTTTAGATGACTATGTCTGGGAACCTGGGAGAAAGCAACTTTTCCTTTTTTTTCCTTCCTCTTTAGTTTGTGAACATCCTCTATTTCTACCATATTGGAGACCTTCTCCCTGGATCATCACACCATAGGAGGAGGTGGAATTTCTTCAGACTATCTCATCAATGGCCCTTTCTAGAATAGCCCAGGGCTAGGATATTCCAAACAGACCATTCTCTAGAGCAGTGGTTCTCAACCTGTGGGTCATGATCTCCACAGGGGTTGCATAACAGATATCCTGCATATTAGATATTTATATTATGATTCATAACAGTAGCAAAATTACAGTTATGAAGTAGCAACAAAAATAATTTTATCGTTGGTCACCACACATGAGGAACTGTATTAAGGGGTCACATCACTTGGAAGGTTGAGAACAACTGCCCCAGAATGTGAGATCTCACCCTCTCTCCTATCTCTAATTTTCGGTTTTGAGGTTGTGTATTTTTGATGACTACCCTGTACATCTGAAGTGAATTCAGCAACTTTCTCTCTTTCATTCCACTGTTTGCTACCATGTGAAGTTTCCTTGCAGTCAGCCTCAGGATTCTTAACTCATTCTCTTATCCAGAGCCTGAGTGGCTAATATGTCCTGGAATGCAAAGTGTGTAGCTGTCATTTGGAATTTTAATGTGCATGAAGAGAACTGAATTCCCAGGCCAAAGCTCTTGGAACATGAGGTCATTGCTGGACCTCTGGGGATTCTGAACAAATGCCCTTGAAACCTCATTTGCAAAGTATCCATCTGCTCAAGTCCTTCCCAGCCCTCTTTGTAGGTCTTCCCATCTCTCTTTTTGCCTTCTCCAACGCCAGTCCGCTCACTCTGAACTGATTAAGAGAGCAGTTCTAGTCTTGTTACTTACACTTAAAGCACTTCACTAACTCTTCATTACCTGAAAACAAAGTCCATCCCAACTTAAAGTTCTAGACTTTCTGTGCCTTGGTTATAGCTTGGTCCTCTGTGCCTTAGGTTTTTCCAGTAGTACTGAGGTTTCCTCTACTCCATCTATTCACAGGGTTCCCCCTTGAAGAAATTCCCTTTCTCACCATTTGACTATTGAAATTCTCTTTATCTTTCAAGTCTTATGTCATTTGTCATCTGTTTCTTCAAAAGTTCTGCAAACCATCATTGCTTCAGGTATTAATCACTGTTTGAGGCCCCCCCCACCAGGACATGTTAAGTCTTTGGGACAGAGCTAGGGTAAGCAGTTCTATGTCTACTGTCACCAGATTGAGGATCTAGGGAGAGACGCAGGACCTCATCTAACTAGCCACATAGATAAATGTGCAGACTTCACATTGATGTTGGTGCTGTTTAAAAGTAGAAACAGGATTTTGACTTTATCATGGAAATTTCCTCTTGGTGAAATGTGCTTTATTTAACCTGAAGGAGCAAACAAAGAGTTTGCTGGGTGATTTAGAGGGTGGACCTAGCATCAGGAAGAATCCCAGAGTTACAAAATAGCAATGGGAGAGTCTAGAGGCCAGTGTGAAAGAAATGTGTGCAGAGTATGTGGGGAGAAGGAGCTGTAGAGGTTGGTGAGGAAGGGGATTTTGGTCCTGGCCTAAGTATTATGGGAAGATTTAAGCAGAGAAGGGGTCTAGCCATTTTTCCTGCCAACTTGCATTTCCTTGATGTCCTTTGGCTCATTTTGCATTATAAACAACCACTTGCACATTTGTCTCCTAGCTCCTTTTGAGACTGCATTCTTACTTGAGGGATGCTGAGCAATAGTTAATCAGTGAGTAAATATGATAGTAGCCAGAGTGGTCAATCATGGCACAGTTTATGATGCTTTTATAACTGCCAAACATTGCACTAGGGAGTGGAATACAAAGAGCTACAAAGCTGTATCCCTGCCCCCACTCAGCACCTACAAAAAGAGTAGGCTTAGCCATTTGAAAACAATCAGCCAGGTTCTGCACCTCAAACTTCCTGAAGGGTGGGGCTTGGACTAGAACACTTCAAGAACAGTGGGTGAGCAGTGGCATAGGAACGGAAAGACAGGAGAATTTCACTGGGTGCAAATGACAAGGGAGAGGAAAGGCGTGGGATTTGGGGAGCCACAATGAAATGCATGAGAATTAAGGGGCTGACAGAAGTGGTGGAAAATACAGAGGATAGAAGGAGATAACTTAGAACCTGTGTATGGAGCCAGGACATGGTCTAGAGAATTCAGAGACAATGTTCAGACTTTTCCAGGATTGATAACTTTCAATCAAACAGTCAAACATGCCTTTTAAGTGCATTTGTAAGAAGTAGTCAAGTGCATTACCCCTGTTCTCTAAGGGGATTTTAAAATGTTCATTAAACATTCATTCTGAACTTAGTTTTCTTATCTGTAAAAGATGGTTTATAGAATTGCCATGGAAGTTGTTCAGAATGGGTATCTGCAGGTGGCTGTCTAAGTGTAAAGGTTGTGCAAATAAGGGTAGAGTGATTTCATATTCTCTCCCCCCTTACACACACACACACACACACACACACACACACACACACACACCCCACACACACAACCTCTAAACTACACCTTCCTTCCCTATAACATCTCAAGAATGAGCTACAACAATAATCAACATCCATTTGATTGAGCATGTTGTGTGACAGTTCCTATTTGCAGTTTTATATTTGTTTCTTCAATTAATCTTCAAATCCACCTGTTGAAGTAGCTACTTAGAAACCAAAGAAATGAGGAAAGGAGACTTCCTCCCACAGCAGGAAGTGATGGAACCTCCTTCATGGACCCTGTGCTTTGTTTCCCTAGAAAGCTGACCTGCTGCTGAGGAAGGAAATGGAGGCTAACCCTGGAACTACCCTCCCCATCCTGATACCCCAGGGCCCCCAGCAGAGGTCCTGGCACTGAATAGAGGATTGTTCTGCTTCTCTGAATGTTGATGTTTTGGGTCATTAAGGGGCTTGGGGATGGGGTGGGGAGTGGGTTATGACCCTGGCAAAGGCCTGAATAACTATTGTTCCTTTCTTTACTCCTTGAATGGGATTCTGTCCCAGTCATGGTGTCTCTCTCTGGGTGGGAGGAGGGGTAGGTCAGAGGCCAGGAAAGGGGAGACTTTTCCCACCACTTCCTCAGATAGAGCTTAAGTTGGCAGATGCAAGGACCCCCAGCATTTCAGGGCCCTCTTCAGCCTTGAGCCTTGAGGTTGATGCCATGGTTGGAGACAGAATTTGGGATTAAGGCAGGGAGAGGAAAAAAAGACTGTGACTCTGTAGGCCAGTTCTCTTTTGTCCTGCTGGATCTTCTGTGCTGTCCCTTTGTCTTGTAATCACCCTGGCTCTTACAAACCCACAGGGAGACCATCAAATGAAGAGGATCCTATCTTTAGAAGGGTTGAGTTTCTTAGAAGAAAATCTTAGATAATTATTAAATGATTCTCCTAACCATTGAAAATGTTATTGTTGCTGATAAAAGACTTAATTCTAGGAAATGGGTGAAAGTTCTCTCAAGACAATGCCCCATTTCCCAATAACACATTTTTGTCTTAAAATTTTTTAACATTTATTTGTTTTGGCAATACAGGGATGTGGAGCCATGATGTGTGTGGAGGTCAGAGGAACACTTGTGGGAGTCTGCTTTCTCCTTCCACCATGTGGGACTTGGGGACCAAATTCAGGACATAGGGCTTAGAATAAAGTTTTTGAACCCACTGACCCATCTCACAACCCAATTTTTCTTTTTAATGTACTCTGAAAGGATCATGGTCAGCTTCACTGCCACAACCTTTGGCCTTCTAGATGAAAACAAAGTTGTCCCCTTTCTTGTGGACTTCCATGGCTCTATGTTCTTTTCCTCCATAGCCCTGGGTACAGGGATACTCAGAGGGACAGAAATGGCCTATGAACATTTCTATGCATGAGGACTTTTTGCTCCTAAGTGAGAGGTATCAGATGTTCATGAGAAATCCTAGCATGTGTGGATTCATATTCATTGACTGCATAAATTGATCACTTTTTGCTCTTTTTTTTTCTTTGTTTACAAAACTACCAAGGAGGAATTATCCTTTTTCTCTGAACATGAGTTGGTTGAGGTATTCTCTATTAGCTGGAAAGTGAATTGATTTGTCTGAAAACCAATATCCCTGAACCTCAAGCTCAGAGGTGCTTTCTGCTGCTTTGGCAATGCTTCCTTTCCCCTCCATGTGGTTTCATATACTTTTACCCTGGATTGTTTGTAGGCTTCTGAATGAATATTGTTCAAAACTGACACCCTACTAGACAGCACAGGGCCTGCCACACAGTAGGACTCCTGTTATGTTTATCGGTAAATTTAAACCTATCAGTGGGATTCTATAGCGACTCTGACCCTTCCTCTCTCTTACTTTGGCAGGGACCCTCCGTCCAGTTCGACGCAACTACTATGACCCATCCTCAGCCCCTGGCAAAGGTGTGGTATGGGAGTGGGAGAATGACAATGGCTCCTGGACACCCTATGACATGGAAGTCGGTATCACCATTCAACACGCCTATGAAAAGCAGCACCCATGGATTGACCTCACTTCAATTGGCTTCAGCTATATAATAGACTTCAGCACCATGGCCCAGATCAACAGGCAGACCCAGCGCCAACGCCGTATCCGACGCCGACTAGACCTTATCTACCCCATGGTCACGGGCACTATGCGAAAGGCTCAGTCCTGGCCAGTCAGTCCTGGAACAGCCACCTCGCCGCCTGCACCACCCTGCTCCTGTCCACAGTGTGTTTTGGTGATGAGTGTCAAGGCTGCTGTGGTCCAGGGGAGCTCTGGGCCCCTTCAGCCTCCAGCAACACGAAAGAACATGACCCCCTCTGGAGTGGTCAAGCTGCCCCTGCCACCTGGCCCTGGGGCAAAGCCACTAGACACTACAGGCACCATTCGAGGCCCAGGAAAGACTGCCCCATCCCAGGTGATCCGGAGACAAGTCTCTAATACACCAGCTGGGGCAACTGTAGGCTCCCCCACCAGCCCACAAGGAAGCAACAGGAAGACTGGAAGGGTAGCACTGGCCACTTTGAATCGTTCCAACCTGCAGCGACTGGCCATCGCCCAGTCCCGGGTACTGATTGCCTCGGGGTAGGTGTTTCCATGGCTACCACAGAGCACTTACCCCCTCAGAGATAGTATATGCCTCACCTCTGGGCCAGACAGCAAGAAGGACTGGCCAAGATAGGCACATCTAGTCTTCTCAGATTGAGGTGCCCCTGGCAGGTGGAAGCCAGCATGATGTGGATAAGAGGGCTTTCACATTAGGGCACCAAGAGGTCTGGATCTAACAGAAGCTTTGCTTCTTATTTGCCATGTGGTGTGAAGCAAGATCCACACATGGAGCTCTGACTCCATCATTCGTGAACACTGCAGGCATACCCATGTTACATCCCAGTGAGGGGTACAGATGATTATGTCAGAAAGTCTTAGTCAGCATTAGTTCAGCTCACTGTGTTATGGTTTGATGAACCAGAACCATCTCATTTATAATCTTTATAATGACTCTGGAGACATTATCCCATTTCATAGATGAAGAAAATCAGGTATATTGTAGGAGTCTGGCCTTGTAATCTCCCTTCCCTACCAGGCATTTACCTCAGTGCAGGCATACAATAGGTGCCAAACAAGAAGTGCTCCTTCCATGCCCCATCTTGGTATTCTCATGACATGCTGATGCTGTTGGAGGTGCTGATAGGGTTTCTTATGTTCTAATCTCCCTCATCCACCAAATGAGAGTGCCCAGGTCCCTCCAATGCCCTCAGAAGCCTTTGCCTGACATGCTGGCTTCTTGTCATCGTATCACACCCAGCAGCCTTCCCGTTCTCTCCAGAGGCCTGGCCCTACTGCTGCCCTGTGCCCCAGATGGTTGAGATGATTTTAGACCTGGACTGAGTCCCTGGACTGGAAATTAAGCCTGCCATAGACATTCAGCTGGGTTTCTCAACATCGAGTCTTAGCATAGGGAAGGGAAATGAATGGTGCACAGCTGAATGGAAGAGCCCTGGGCTAGACCAGCTTCAATTCCTGCCTCTCACTTGGGTAAGCCCTAGGATCTTTGCAAGGGTCAGTGTCCTTGTGTGTCAAATGATGATCCAAGCTTGCATAACCTGCTGATGGAATCATTGTGAGACCCTCCGTGAATGGAGTTGACTCCTTGACAAGTCCCAGATGTGCTTGCCCATATTATCCCATTACACTTTCACTGATGTATTTTAGGCACAGGCACTTGGCTCAGTTTTATCTTAGAGGGTCACCCAACTCGTGTGGTGCTGAGAAGTTGGAACACAAGACCTTGTCCTCTGTTCCATCATTGTTTTGGCTAAAGCCTCAGTGAAGGTGAAGGCAGCTTATAACGAGAGTCAGAGGCATGGCTTGCTCATGACTTCCTCCATAGTGAACTGTGGGACAGAGCAGAAGAGGCACCTGCATCCTGCTGCTACTCTGCCTCTCTACACAGGGTTTGACAGGGCACACTCGACTGTCCAGTGCCCTGCCATAACCATGCAACATAGTGCTAGCTCCTGTAGCAGGGCTCCAGGGTGATTGCTGGCACACAGGAGGAGGCCCTGTGTGCATATGGGAGCCCTTGACTGCTGGGATCGAACCCAAGTTCCTTGCTGTGCCTTGTAGTACATTTTGTATCCTCTGCCTTCATTGTTCTTAGCTGTTAAGTGGCATTATAATAGTGCTTCAGTTCTTGGGTTGTCACATGGGTTAAATGAGGCCTCCAGTTTAGAGACCACAGAGTCCAGTGGGTTTGAGCTGCTGCTGCTGCTGTAGTATCTAATGGCTATACACTTGTGTTGTTACTGAACTGAAGCCGACACTGAGCTGATTTAACTTACACCTCATTTCTGTCCCCATTGACAAATGCCCCCCAGTAACTCCATGCCATCATGGAGACAGATACCCCGAGACCACATTGAACCACAATGAGTCTGAAGAACTCAACAGGCTTCATTTTTTTCCTTTGTTCTCTGACCAAGCTGGCGAAGGGGTGCAATCCAGGCAGTGCAATTTCAAAAGGTCTGTAGAAATGAGTTGTTTTTGCTCTGCTTTTCTGAAAGGGAGCCCCCCTCCCACCATTCTCTGTCTTCCAGTCCTTTCTTCTCACCTTTTTCCACTTCCCACACCCCATTGCCATCTCTCTTCCAGCTTTTCTTGGCTACTAATGAGTGTGTGTTAGCCTCTTTGTCTGGCATTGCCCTCACCCTTCTGTCAGTCATTACATAGCCTGGTCCTCTGTCCTTTCTTCCCATGACCTCTTCAAGCAACTTTCCCACAGGGAAGGAAAAAGAAAGAAGATCAAGGAGCACAGGCAATGTGGGATGAAGAGAAAGTCTTGACAGGGAACAAAAGATGCAGTGAATTATTCAGAGACATAAGTAGGAGGTTCTTAAAGGGGGTAGGAAGGTCTGTACAGGGCAGCAGTCACCCCACCCCCAGTCCAGGCTTCTGTACCTCCAGCTAGGCATGGTTTCTGGTTGCCTTAGAGACAAGGCCATTGTCCTTCATGAGGCTTTCTGGGTTGGTGAATAGCTCAGAAAAGACTAGCCTTCTTGCCATGGGGTCTGCAAAGATATTTCCCCTCATTCAGGCCCCCTTCCCTTCACTGTGTCAGCTCCTCTCTTTCCTCAGTTTTATTTTATTAATGGAAATAAATACTTGGACTCTCTATAACTGGTAACAGCTCCAAAGGATGGGGGAAGGGCTGTCTTCTGATTGGCCAGTACATGGCTAGGTCCAAGGGCTTTGGCTAAGATGCCTGGAGGATGTGAGAAACAGGGTTGTTATTGGACTGCTTCTTCCTAGAAGGAGGGGCTTGGGCTCAGATAGCTAAGGCCCCCAGGGTCAGAGGGCAGGTTTTCTGGGGCTTTTATTTTAACCAGGAACCATGGGGGAAGGGTAGGCAGGTGTTGCCTGCTCCCAACCCCCAGTAAGGCTGGTCTTTCAACTCTACCCTTTATACCTGATACCCTATGCTCAAGAATGTGAGCAAACTGGATTATTAAAGCAGGAAGTGGCAGAAATCAACTCCTTCAACAATTGGAAAATAAAAGTGTAAACAGTTGCCCAAATTTGCACAAAGCTCAGCTGTTTACCAACTGCTTGACCTAGATCCTACAGCCTCACAAGGACCCCAAGAGAGCAGACATTTATCAGGTCTTGTTTACAGCTGGGGTAAGGGCAGGCAGGTGTGATCACAGAATACAGAGCTGGCTAGCTCTGCCAAAGGCAAAACAAGCTGAGTACAGATGGGGGCAATCACTTTCCGTTTCTCCCTCCATGTTTAGTGTTGGTGTTTAGTAAAGCACACAGCCCTGCCCTCCTCTGAGCCTCATTGCTACCCACAGACTAAAGACCAGATTGTCCCCTTCCTGGCACAGAGGCAGGTTGGCCACACATGTTGATCACAAAGTCTTCCTGAGTGTTCAGAGGTTCCACAAACATGCCTTGCCTGCATACCTCTCACACACCCCCACCACACACACACATTCTACAATTCTTGGGCTGCTCTGAGGATTGGAGTACCTCCTGGTTGATCAGATAGTGTGTGGAAACCTGCAAGTCCTGTTTGTGGAAACAAAGGTAGCCTTTGTCATTCAGATCACAGTTTTTTATCAGCTGAGGTGGGGGCCTTGGAGATGGTGAAAGGGAGCAGCTGTAGGGCTGTGCTGTACATGCTGTCCCCTGGTGGGTAGCCAGGGGACATACCACAGGAGGCAAGCTCTTCTAGCCTCTTCAGATAGAGTGGGGAATTGAATCTTCCCTGGAAGGGGTCCAGAGTTTCTGAGTCACCTTCCTCTCAAATCTTGTAATGGGAAGTTCCCAAGGGGACACATTCTAACCCCAGACCACTGAGGCTCAAGCAGTTGGCTGACTTGATGTTGTTTGCAGTGTTTGGTGGTTTGCTTGTTTACCGAACCCAGAATCAAGTCTGTTCCTCTTTCCTTGGTCTAGTGACCCTTGTTTAAAAGACAGTTTTCCCCTCCCCACATCCGGTCTTGCTTTATTCAGGGGACAGTTCAGAAAGAAAAGTAGTTTTGGGTTTGGCCACATCCTTTTATGAGCTTCACCATTTCTGTCTTCATGGAAAGGCAACAGAGGAACTTCATATGGAACCTGTGCGGGATAGAGGGAGCTGGCTGTTAGGCCTTTCTTCTGTCCTAATGGTGGTATTGTTCATTACAGCATGGAGCAGTGCAGACCATGGCATCATGGGAGGCACAGTGAAAGGGACTGTGGAGCCAGATACTGTGTGTGGGACTCTTAACTGCAGTCTTGGTCTAGGTGGCCTTGTGTGCCCCAACTTCGTTACTTATGCAGTGAGATTGACACCTCTTACATAGATTGGTGAGTTGATCTGTTGTGAGCAGTTAGGATTACCCCTAGCCATATAGGATCTCTGTGAATCATAGCCCATAGAGGAAGAACCATTGGGGTGTCATGCTCTCAGCTATAACTCCAGCATTAAGCATAATTGTCCCAAAGAAGGGTTCAATGAGTTCTTCTCAAATAGACAAATAAATAAATACTGCTTTCTTCCTTCTGACTTCCCATCACAGCCCTACCCCAGATGGATTCTCAGGCTTCCTGGCTCCCAGAGGAAGCTATCACCAGGCCCACTGGCTTTTCCAATGCAGATGTGGAAGCCTGGATGGCAGAAGGGAATGGCACAAGCCCCATCTCTACGTGTCCTGTATTTCCTATGTCAGCGCTTTCACTGTGGGCAGTCTGGCCTTTCCCAGGCAGCTGTGCAGGCTCCTCTCCAGAACTGGGGAGGAGAGGGAGGGGAGAAATTAGGCTTGTGTTTATAAATTTCTTGGACAAGGAGAAGTGACAGCTGTTCAGGCAGTGGTTTCCAAATGCTGGACCAGGAATTGCAACATAGCCACTTTCTGAGGAGCTTGAGGGGGAGGGAGGGATGCAAATTCCTGTGGTGCATGGATTTGACCAGGGATGTGACTTTGATCTTGGCTGAAGATCTGTGTTTTAGCCAACACTAAGGAAGTGTAGGCGGAAATGAGCAGTGACTTAGAAGAACATCTTAGGTAGAGGAAACAACATTTTTAAAGGTGCTTAGGCAGGCCCATGACTGACAGGACCAACAAGAACAGAGAGTAAAAAAGTGATGAGAAGAGGTTGAAAGAAGGCTAAGGAAATTGAGGTGGAGGTATTGGCAGATAATGCAGAGCTGGGAGTGCCTTGCTTTGACCTTGGGTATACTGGACTCATTCTGCATTCTCATATTCCAAGTGGACAGTGTTATGATCAGAGTTCAGTCTGAGCCTCTCATCTCCCACTGATCTAATAAGAACCTACTGCACTTTGGTGGGTTTAAACACTGGTTCATTTTGTTCTGTTTGTCAAAGCCATAATACATCTGCCCTTTCCTTCCACAGGGTCCCCACTGTGCCTGTGAAAAGCTTGAATGGGTCCAGCCCTGTCAATCCTGCCTTGGCAGGTAAGATCTAACTAACCTGGGCTGGACTGGCTTAGGCTGAAAATCACGATCATGGAATAGCTAGTGAACACTTATTTATAAAGAGGAGAGAATTTGGATAATAACAGAAGAAAATGAGATCGTAGGAGTTAAACAAGAAAACTTGGGAATAGTGCTAAAAGCTGAGTGTTTCAGAGGTCTTGGGAGATAGCTCATCTAATAAAATGACTGGCAAACATGAGAACCAACTTTCTATCCTAGAATCCCTATTTTGAAAAAAAATGGGAATAGTGATGTGTGTGTATAATCCCACTACTTGAGAGGCAGAGATAGGCAGATTCCTAGAGTTTGCTGGCCACCAGTTTCCTGGAGAGGTCCAGGTCCATGATCCCTTGACTCACAAAACAGGGTGATCATCCTCTCTAAGGTTCAAGGAACATCATGGAAGAGGGGGTGAGAAGAATGGAAGATAGGGAGAAGGACTGTAAATTCCACCTTCTCAGTATAATACAGATGGTTCAATCATGTTCTTACATTAGCTGTGGCTGCCTACACTGGGCCTACATAAGAATGGCTTGGTTGGGCATGAATTGGGGATAGCCTCGGAGGGCCCTGCACATCCCTATTGAACTAGTGGCTACTGATAGATTTTGGGAGAAGGGAGAGTCCTTACCTTCAGTTATGCCCACTGTGCTGTAATGGATAGTTCCACACCCATGGTTACACAGAAGTCCCTGGCCAAAATTAGTGGGTCACAAAACAAAAGGACATGAGGGTGGGGCAGAGTCTTGCCCCCAAAAGGAGAGGGATCAAGGGAGTAGGGGTTAGAACAAAAGCACACTTAATAACTTTTTAAAGTGAGGTAGTTGGCCTCTGAAGAACAACTTACAATGCTGTCTTCTGGCCTTCACCCACCCACACACCCAAGCATGCAACTGCATATGTGCGCACAGAGAATGTGTGAACTTGGAAAATTGTCTGCTGGGAAGGAGGAGAGTGGGTGAATGGGAGGGTGAGTGTGGGGAATTTTGGGAGCACATTCTTCAGCCCTCCCTCACCCGTGCCCTGCCCCTTCCAGGAATCACCGGGATTCTCATGAGTGCTGCGGGATTGCCTGTGTGCCTGACTCGGCCTCCAAAGTTGGTCCTCCACCCACCCCCTGTCAGCAAGAGTGAAATAAAGTCCATCCCAGGGGTTTCTAACACAAGCCGCAAGACCACCAAAAAGCAGGCCAAGAAAGGTACAGGCTGCTTCCTCTGATCACATACCTTGAGTAAAATGAAAGAGTGGGCTTCTAGCCTTGACTGGGCCTGCACCAAGGTCAAAACCATGGCTAATCCCACGGTGCTGTCCATCAGTTCTGCATCTGCTA
>CAJQZJ010033704.1:831981-858443 GCA_907164525.1 Lophiomys imhausi | reverse complement strand
GTTCTAGCAAACTACCGCAGACCATAGACAGAGTGGATCATAAACAGGGGGCTTTATAAGCATATGTGAACATATTTGAGTTGTTCTAGCAAACTACCGCAGGCCATAGACAGAGTGGATCATAAACAGCGGGTCTTTATAAGCATATGTGAACATGTCTGAGTTGTTCTAGCAAACTATCGCAGACCATAGACAGAGTGGATCATAAACAGCGGGTCTTTAGTTCCTACCTGATATCAAGGTGCTGGCCGATTCAGAATCTGGCAAGGATTTACTTCCTGCTCATGGGCAAGACCTCTTCTCTCTGTGTCGTCACCAGAAAGAAAGGACAAGAGTTCTCTTCCAGTCTCTTTTCATGCGTGTTAATCTCATTCATTGACATTCACTCTCATGTCCTAATGAACCCCAGAAAGTTCCATATTCTAATACTCACCTTGGAGGTGGTGTTGAGATGCTCCCATAAATTTAGCGGTGCACAAGCATTCACCCCCAGACCCCCCCCATATGTCTTCCTGCTTTGGAAGCCAGGCTGAAGGGTTTCCAAGAAACCTAAATGAGACCTTAGGGTGGTCCTCAGGGACATCTGAGAGGATTCCAAGTGATAAGGAAAATTCTAGACCACAGGAATACAGGAAGGTAGGGTATCTTCATGGTAAACAAAATTGACAGTTTGAGATTCCCAGAAAACAGGAAAAGATTCCTACTCAAAGTCATATACATCCAGACCTTAAGCCTGGCTTATCACTATTTTAACATTCTTATTGAAAATATATCTGTATAAAAGAAATAGCTCTGTGTCAGCAACCTTTACACAAAATCTTAATTGTGCTGAAATTCTTGATTCTCAGCTGGCCAGAGGTTTCATCCAGACCAGCGGGGGCTTCCATTCCCTCCCTGTATCTCATAACATGCCCTACCTTTCTGTCCTGCTTCAATGTCAAGGGGTGTAGCTATGTTCTGTTCTTCCAAGGAGGAAAAGGATTTTTTATAACAAAGAAATGGTGAATCAAAAAAGATACAGTAGTGGCCTGTTCTCAAATTAAGAGTTGTTATTGAAGCAGGCAACTGTTTTCCACCAAGAAACAAATTTCTATGTCTCAGCCCAAGGTCTACAGCTAAAATCTCCACTGTAAAGTCTGCTATTAAGACTGCAGTCATGAGCTGGAGAGATGGCTCAGTGGTTAAGACCACTAGCTGCTCTTCCAAAGGACCTGGGTTCAAACCCCAGCCCCCACATGGGAGTTCACAGCTGTTTGTAATTGCTGGGTGTGGTGGTGCACACCTTTAATCCCAGCACTCAGGAGACAGAGGCAGGCAGAACTCTGAGTTCAAGGCTAGCCTAGTCTGCAAAAGGAGTCTGGGATAACCAGGGATACCCAGAAAAACCCTGTCTCAAAAAAGAAAAAAAGACTGGAGTCATGGTTCATTTGGTAGAACACTTGCCTAGCATGTGGGCAACCTTGGTTTCCATCCCCAACACTTACAACTGACCAACTTACACATGCCTGCAATCTCAGCACTGATGGTCAGGATCATCCTTTTCTACCTGTTAAATTTGAGGCCAGATCCAGTTGCCTGTCATTTCTTAGTTGGAAGCTGCTGGCTCTGCACTTCCTGTATAATCAGATATATTTATCCTTCTCAGGTCTCTGATGTGGTTGAAGACTAGATAGTTATAGTCTTACAGCTAAGTTTTAAGTTGTTTAAGAATTAGAAGGATGTTCTAGATAAGAAGAAGTTTTTTTTTTTAAGTTGGTAATGCAAGTTAGGATGAAAATTGAGTAAGGTGTAGAAGTTTAAACTCATTGAAACAGTTTAGATAATAGAGTATACTTATTAGTTGCCAAATAATATGGACTGGACATTAGGAATGTATGTTATACCTTATAATTGTCATAATTGTTGCCTAATTGTTCTTATCATTTTATATTGTATTTGTTATAAGAAAAAGAGTCTTTTATTGACTAAAAGGAGGAGATGTTAGGGGAAAAAAAGATACACCTTAAATTTAAAAAGGGGGGATAGGATGATGAGGGGGAAGAGGGTAGGAGGGTGGGACTGGGAGGGAAGAAGGGTGGGGACTGTGATTGAGATTTAATTTAAATAAACAAACAAATAAATAAATGTTGAAAAAACGTAAAAAGAAAAAAAAACAAGTCTCGAATACATGAGACTATCTCAGACAAGCACAAGGCTACACTCATGCTGCTGAGGGCTGCCCTCCTTTTAGACCTTCCTTTTTATTTAAGTTCAGACCCCAAATCCTTGGGGCCCAGGCCTTGCACATTCACTGCCTTGGACTCTTGCTTTCAGTGACCAGATCCAGTCATCCTATTCCTCCCTGCACTACCTTCCAAGCCACTTTGATCCTTTGATAATCTACAGAAGACTCCTTCTTTTTCTTGCCACTGTGTCAGTTATCCGAAACACAATTTTTGGCATCAAGCTCCTTTGTTTGAAAGAAATTAAAATTTAAAGTAACACACAGATGTTTCAAAGATGTATGATTTTGGAAGAGTACTGACTACTCTTCCAAAGGACCTTGGTTCAAATCCCAAAGATGTGTGGTGTGGCCTTTCCCTTTCTTTTGTCTTTCTAACTTGACAGTAAGAAAACCCTTCTTGCAGTATGAATTTAAACTATCTCCTCTCACCAATTCCCTTTAGCAATACTATTTTTAGTAAGTGTTCTTCCTATCCAATGGTCCGTGACCCTGACCTTTGACTTTGCTGCGGGCTAAGTATAATAACAGCGAGGACTTTGATATTGGGTCATCCTTTTAGTTCTTCCACTTACTATGATGGTTCATTGAAAGACATTATCTCAAAAAAAAAAAAGGGTGGAGACCACTCCAGCTTCATCTAGTGGCCTCCAGGTGCCTACATATACAGTTGTGTGCACCCATACACAAGCACTCATGCACACAACCTTTGGGTTGGGTAATACCTTTGCCATTTTATAAATAAACAAAGCTCAGAAAGATGTTTGAAACAGTCAGAAGTTATACAGTTATTTATTGACAGAGCCGAGACTCAATCTATAATGTTCAGACTCCAATTTCAAATTTTTCTCTTCTTGGTTGCTCAGAGCGTCAAGATGAAGGAAGGTTGAGAACACTGGGACAAATCCACCATTTGAAGATTGGTGCATGGCCAATACTGAACAACTTTCTATGATCTCTCACCCTTGTTGCCCTAGGTGCTGAAGCTGCTTCTAGTGGCCTGGGATCGCCGTCTCATCTTTGCCATTGGGACCTCCAGCACCACGGGCGAGTCTGATACTGTCATCTGGAATGAAGTGCACCACAAGACAGAATTTGGCTCTAATCTCACTGGCCATGGCTACCCAGATGCCAATTACCTGGATAATGTGCTGGCTGAATTGGCTGCCCAGGGTATCTCTGAAGATAGCACTGCCCAGGAAAAAGACTGAGGTGGGAGGGTATTGAGGACCACAGGGCAGGAAGTGGAGACAGTCAAGGTGGAAGTTGATACCATGCCTCCTGACTCCCTCATTCCCCTTCTTGTACTATCCCCACCTCTCTTCTCTCTCAGTCACAGAGGGAGCTGATTAAGGTGATGCCATTCATAAACTTCATCCAGTGCAAACAGGACATGGGATGGGGACCATCCTCTTTCTGTCCCTGTGGGGTTTTCAGTGCTGGATGGGCAGGAACCTCTCTCCACCCCTTAAGTAGTGGGTATTGTCAGTACACTTAACTTATGGGCAGTGTTGAAGGATTCCATACCCTGGCCTTTGTGAGGCTAAGATCCCTCATCTCAGCTGGCTTCTTGCTGCTTCCACTCTGCTTTGAGAGCAGAGTTTCTGCTTTTGTTTTTTCTCCACTGGAGTCAAGGAGCTCTCACTGTGCAAGATTAAGGAAAGAGGTGTAGACTGTTGTGACATCAGAAACTGGATGCCTTGGTATAGAGTAAGGAAGCAATTCCTGCTAAGAAGGTTGGAGTCAAAAGCCTCTGGGAGCATGTTCAGCTCTCGTTGTAGTCCTTGGCTTCTCTGGGCCCTCCCACCATTCTCAAACCATTGACCAGTCCTGTAGGCATCTGGTTCTGTCAAGTGGATGGAAGGACTCAGGGATTCCTCTCTGGGGTGGCATCCCTCTCTCTGATCAAATCAGAGCCTGCATCCCACTGAGCATCTGCATAGTCCTCAAGGAGAGAAGCTCATAGCTTTTTTCCCAACTCATCTCCAATCAGCTCAGTTTCATCAAGTCGCTGTGAGTCAGAGCCCACTCCAGGCTCTTTGTCATCTGTGTATGTGCATGTTTGTGTGGGTGTGTGTGAGTTACTGGGCCAGGTTGTTGGGAAAGTCCCATGATGTCTCTGAATTCTGTTACACGTGCCAAATCCAAGTTCTGTTGGAGATCCAAAAGGAAAGGTGTAGCCTTTCGACTTTTCTCACCCTTTGTCAGCCCATCTCATAATAAACTTGGACTCTGATGGACACAGAACTATACTTGGGAAGATGTGTTGGTGCAAGAGCTAAACTGACCCTTCTCTTTCTCAATAATTATTTGATCAGAGCATACCTCCATCCAGTATTGTCTATGTGAAAGCTCAATTCATCTCCGAGCAGCTTTGCTAATTCAAGGCCAGAGATGTTGCTGCACCCCTTTCTCCAGTCCCCTTCTAGAGCAGATTTAACAACAGCATGGTGGCAGAAGCCCAGCCTCTTTAATTAAATCTTAACACAGTTAGGAAAATGTTCTGGTGTTCTCTAACCTGTATCTGGGTAGTGTCCCAAGATCCAGTCTGTTCCCAACATCTCCTTATCCTTGGTACAGTTAAAGAATGGATTAGGTAGGTGTCAGGTAAGAGAGAATGAAGAATCAAGAAGGGAAACCAGTTTCCCCTTTGCAAGTTGATTCTTTGAACTGTGTGCTTGGGAAAGTTCCTCCAGATACCAATTTGAATATATATACACCTCATGTTTTGAGGGTATGAACTATACACACACGAACATACACATATAGTTCACAAGGTTTGAAAGGTTTTAGTACTTGGGGGGAAAAAAGAAATAAAACAACCTTCCATAATAGTACTTAAGTTAGAACTGGAGTCCACACTTTCATGACTCCCTGCCCCAGAGATACCTTCTTTTGGGCCTCTGGCATTGTTAATATTGCTGTCACAAGTACAATCACTCAAGTGTCCCCTACCAAGTTCGCTGGTGCTGAGTTTTCTTTCACTCTACAAATTGCTAATGGAATGTTAGTCACTTTTCACTAGGGGAGCTGTAGCAGGAGAGGATGTTCAGCCATCTTAATCCAGCCCCTCCTATCAATGGGAGGCCATTTTGTCTCACTAGCGGACCAGTAGACTGCTTAGTTCACTCACTGCACCTTGGGGAAAGCTCCTGCTACAGCAGAGAAAGAAGCATCAGAACTAAACAGAGGGTAGACAGCCATGGAATTTAAAGTCACACCCATGCCTTCTGTCAGGTTTCCTCATTTCAGAGATTATCAGAGCCTCATTGAGGACTTAGAATCATTTTTACCTTCAGTACCCATTATTACCTACCCATCCTGCCTCTTCACAACAGGGATGGGAAGATAGACTGAGAGTCCATGGATAGGAAAATGAACCAGTGGAAAGGAAAGAAGTGAAAACAGGCTCTGAGCCATGGAAATGAGCAGTGGGGGGTATAAGCAAAAAAAGGGTTGCACAAGGCAGAAAGAAGAAGACCCAAGAGGACATCTAAGGGAGTGATTGTTCCAGAAGAACCTTTTTGAGGGTTAGTCGTCTTCATGCCTTCAAGAATTTCCCTACAGGACTCTTGAAATGTCTATACCTCATTTCCTTCTTCTCTGAGGATACTCTGAGGGTGATGCTACCTCACCCTCATGTTTCACTCTTTCAACTTGGTGGTCTGACGGAACCTTGCAAATCTCAACAGTGTGTCAGTCAAAGGAAGGGCTATTACCTTGCTCCTTCTCTTGTTCCAACCCCAAAACATACAGAATTGATTTCAATGAGATTAGGCCCTGAGCACCAGCTATTTTATTTCCCAAGAGAAGCCCTGATGTGCCCTCCTGGGCCAAGCAGGGGTCCCAATGCTTCTCCTCTCACAGTCTCAGCACCAGCAGCCATGTTCTCCCTCCCTCAGACTCCAGGGATGACAAATGGGAGTGGAGATACACCTTTTGAGATGCTGATCCCTTGAAAAGCTATGTGGTGTATCTGTGGTTGTCTGTGCCTTTGTGTTTGCATCCTTCTCTCATTTTTGTAAGATTCAAACTTCTGTGTGATTTTATACCTGGTCAAAAGTGCTTGTCTTGGTATTGCTCTGTTGTGTGCATGGGAGAATTGGGAGAATTCTCATTGGTGTGGCTCAAGAAACAACCACTACCACCCTTGTTTGTTGGTGGTCACTTGTATCTCAGTGGGGGTTTCTGGGAGAGGGCTGATGAATGTCCAAATGTCAGGTGTGGTGTTTGTAAATGCTGTGATTTGAAGTTCTTGGTGTTGTTCTGTGGGAGGACATCGTCCCCTGGTGCTCATGAGGTGTATGTGCAGAACAATAAACTGCAAATGAACAAGCACAAATTGTTACTCCTAAGGGCCTGCTTTTGTAGAAGTGCTTTGGCACCTGTCTCAGAGTTTGTGAGTTACTTCTGCTATCTGTGGGCAACCTCAATCTAACTACCAGATAAAGGGAAATTCCCCTTTCTTTATTTTCTAAAACTTCCCACATCTCTTCTACCCGCACATTGACCTGGCTCAACTCTGGGTTCCCCTCAGAGATAGACCACATAGCAAGGGAAATGATTGTATGAACTTGAGGGGAAAAGATTATCTTGAAAAACATGGACACTGGCTTATTGCATGTGAGGGGATGCATGCATGTGGGGGATAGGGGGTGAGTGTGTTATGAAGTTCTGCTGGTCTACATGCACACATACTGAGGCCAGAGGTTAACATCCAGTATCTTCTACCTTATCTTTTGAAGCAAGGTTCTCTCGGTGAACCTGAAAATAATCATTTTGGCTAGGATAGGCTGATGGACCAATGAGCTCCCAAAGCCACTTTTTCCTCCTTCTAGTGCTGGGGTTGCAGGTTCATGCCACCATACATACTTTGTCATGGATATTGGGATACACACTTAGATTCTAATGCATAAATTGCAAGCACTTTACTGTACCATTTTCCCAGCCCTGAACACTGATCACCTAAAGGTCCCTTTATTTTCAGGCAGTTTTTGTTTTTCAAGTAAATGTTTATTATTAAGCATCTCGGTAATCATAGGAACACAAGAAGAACAAGAAGCAAGTGTCTAGCCTTTTTTTTTTTTTTTTAAACCAAACCATCTCCATCTGATATCCCATGGAGTGTGGCTTTCTCAGAAACCAGCTCTGGTCTTTCTGCAGGCCCCAGCCTTAGAAAGTCAGAGCTCAGCAGAGTCCAACATCCCCACCCGGGACTTACTGACGTGGCTTGAGTGTGAACTGGAAACCCCTATGTTATGACTTCATACAGATGAACACCCAGACAGAATGTTGCTGAGTATACAATTTAATGCATCTTTACACACAGTGCTGTTAGTAGAATTACATGTTTATGGAACAAACATTAAAAACTCCAACAGGAAATTTGTGCATTAAAGGTCTGGGACTCTCCTGCTGTGCCTTGCTTTGCAGATTCTGTAATCCTTAAATAATACAGAAGGAAGCAGCTATATTAAGAAAGGTAATTGGCTTGGATGAAACAAGGATGAAAAAATACCCCAAACCCTCAAAGCACACAGAGATCAAGGAGAACATTTTAATGCTCAAGAGGCAGGTTTGGTAGAGAGGTTACACGATCAGCCCCCTTGGCTAGGCAGTTGGGGAGGGCACAGTTCAAATCCAGCTATTCACTCCTCTCTGTATCTCAGCTGAGACACTTGGAGTTCTTCAGAAGGGCCTACTGTGTGCACAAATCCTCAACTGTAAACTTTAAGGAGAGAATAAATACATCATTATTCATAGAACATAGCTCACTGATGATATGTTGCGGTGAATAGATACATAATCTCTAAAGCAGCTGTGGAGGAACTTCCATGTTGTAGCGAATTAAACCAAATATTTAAACTGAGCAAAACATCAGCTATTGCCAGGTGTCAATCATGTGCCCTGCTAGATGCCCATTGGAAGCCCCATGGAAGCCATCCTGGAACTGAATGGTTCAGTATGCATTTTCCAGTTAACTAAATGACATAGGTTTTGTTTTGTTTTTAATCACATCAGCCCTCTTCCCGGCAGTGTAAAAAAGCAAACCCTAAAGGGACAGAAGACAGTGCCTTCTCTATAGGCTTAGTTATAGGGAGGAAGTAATATGTAAGTGGAGGTTTATTTTGACTTTTGCATTTTTCACCCCTAGGAAAATAAAAGCTTCTTATTGGAATATAGGGGGGTTCTTTATGTATATCAGTCTGTACTCACACCTATGCTGACAAGACGGAAGGGTAAAGGCCATCCATAGAGAAGAAGGGGTTATATTTTTAAGAAGAGAGCTCCATTTAGTTCCTCATTTATAACACTGTTAGTTGACAGATCTCAAAATTCAAAGTTTCCTAGAATTCTGGCATCGTCTCCAAAACCCCAGTTCCTAGCTTTAATTTGTTACTTATGTCCCTACGGTTTCTTCATCCTCTACCCGCAGTAGAAAATGATGTTAAGATATTTTCTGAGGATCTGATAACACTGTTCAGACTAATCTAGACTAAGTTAAGTCCCAGCTGTGGGACAGTTCAGAGAGTGGACTTTGTATAAGTCACCCCTTTCTTTTCATATGGCTGTGAGATGACTTTGGGAGAGGACACTGGAAAGAGTCCTTCCAGCTAAAGAGCAGTGGCCATACAGGCCTCTTGTGGCATTTCAGGGTCATGTTTGCCTATAGACTTGTGAAACCCAAAAAGCTTCTTTTAAAACAAAATAGAAGAAATAACCTACTTACAGCACAGAACCCTTCAGCTCATGAATTGGAAATCCTTTTGAATTCAGACTAAAGGCACAATCTCTGAATCCAGTCTCTTTGACCCTCCTCTTTCCATACACATGCATTCAGGTAAAGGCAACTTTGAAAATGGACACAAACACCCCATTATGGCTTAGTCCCAGTCCAGCTTCTTCTGAATGGATCATCCCCCTCCCCACACCTCGTTAAAACAGCCCGTTTAATTTCCTAAACAGGAAGTTCCACGGTTGTAACACCTGCTATTGCAACCGTCACTTCAGTACTTAGGAAGCCAGAAGTAGAGAAAACCGAATGAAAGATGTGCTTGAAGCTGTGGCTGGAAATGACAGAGACTGCTTCCTTTGAAGACACTTAAACTGGACTTGGATCCTGTTCTCTGTTAGGGGCCAATGCATCTGTTGCTAAACTTCTAACCAAACTCTCTCGCTCCTCAATTGCCTGGTATTCCTTCTTCTTCTTCTTGTACTTCCGAGTACTGTAGATGGCCAAGGCAATGACAACAATCCCTAGTGCCATGATGACTCCCAAAGTGACTCCAGAAGCTTCCCCTCCTGGCATGCCACTACTGTCCCCATGGATGGCTGTCATGGCTCTTTGAAGCTCCAGAGGCTCTCCCAACTTCCACTGGTTGGTCTGGGGATCCTTAATCCAGGATCTGGCAGTGTCACTACTGGTCACTAGGACAGTGTTGGTAGCAACTTGGCTCATGAGGGGTGGTTTGGTGTAAGGTGGGAGCCTGACAGGGAGCAGGGACCCTCCTGTAAAGATTCCAGCCTTGACACAATAGGACACTTGACATCCATCACTGATAATGGCTAGGTGTTGGCTGAAGCCCCCAGGACACATTTTCAGAGACGGTGCCCCTATGTCTTTGGATGTATCAGATTCAACCAAGGGGTTCCCTATTATACAGCTGAAGAACCCACCAAAGGGGACTGAAAACTTGTACCCCAACTCATAATCCAGAGAAACACATACCTTGAGGCTTTCAAACAGGTTCAGTGGAATGTATCCAGCGGGGCATGACTGTGCATTTGTTAAGGGGTTGATACTTTTGTCAGTGAAGACCCCTCCAAAGAGAAGTCCTGAGTTTTCAGGCACTTGGCCAGTGGCCGCACACCAATAAGCCCTGAATTCAGCCCTGGCCACTCGGAACACATCTTCACACACGGTCTTACAGAAGATCTTGAGGGTGCATTTCTTTTTACATTCCAGGCGACTGTAACCCTCCTCATGGGTCTGAGACAGCAGATGGATGGGGGTGTAACCAGAGGGACAAGAGAAATCACCAGTGAGTGGATTCTTCTGCTCCAGGTTTTGGCAAAGAGCATCCCCTGACAGTTCAGTACATTCCTGATAAACTCCTCCAAAGGTGAAGTTGGTTAGTTTCTCATCACATGAACCATCATCCATATTGGCTTGAAAATTGAAGTTGGGGGAATCGACATTTGTACAACCAGGATGGGTGTTAAAAGTGTAGTAGTGTCTCACAGCAATTTCCACCGTCTTGGACAACTTCTTCACCAAGGGACCTGGCAAGCCAGGAAGCTTGTCAGGCTTGATGAAGAACTGCAGAGGCAAGCCAGCACGGTCTATTGCCACTAGGTGGTTAGTGATGCCTTTCTGCCAGGTTTCTAAGGTGATGCCTGGATAGAATGGAATCCCTCCAATACTCTGCACCCTGGAGTTAGTTCTGTTAGAAAGGTAGCTCTTGGTCAAAGTATTCTGGGAGGTGTAGTCTGTCTCCAGTTTGAAGTTCACAATGTTTAAGAAGGCAATCCCAGCAGAGGCAGTCACAGTGCTCTGGCTATTCTGGTTGTCCAAGAGAAAAGAGGACCTTATGTGATCCTCCTGAACCAGTGCAGCCCCTGCATCCACACTAGTGATTACATGTGTGCCATAGTTGAGGACCAAGAGTTCTGCCAGGTAGGTGGCCATCTTTGTCTGGTTTTTCTCTAGTTGGTCACAGATGTCCATAAGTGCCTTCGTAAACCCCAAGCTGAGTTTTGAAGTAGGGCTGTTTTTGACTGTGTAGACACGGTTTCTTACCTGAACCCTGGTAGTTACAGCTTGGTCCTTTACTTGAAGGGTTTTCATCCTTTGGAACTCAGTAGAGAACTTGCCATTGACTTTGGAGAAAAGGGAGAATTCAGTGTTGATAGAAAGTGAAGTGGTACTCTGGTAATTTACCCAGGATTCCAGGATTTCTGAGTTCATCTCCAGGTTGCTCTCTTTCTGAGGAATAGTAAAGACTTCATCGGGGATGATGTACATTCCATCTTCTGTGCTCTTACAGTTGGCATATGTCAAGTCCATCACCCGTCCCATGTCTATATTCCTCAGGTTATCCCAGCCTCCTCCTGGTAGGACCTCCAAGACAGGTAGTTTCAAGGCATCTTTGCATATTTGAAATCCAGTCTTATCCATCTCTCCAAGAGGCTTGTCTGCTTCGGCACCTGTTATTATGGCCCAGATGAGGGCCATAGCAATGAAGCTGTTCATGGTACAGACAGTTCCAGCCATATACCAGCCCCAAGCATTCACCAATAAGACTGGGGAAACAGAAAGATGGGAAAGAAAGCAGTTGCTGAAACAGAGGTTTCTACAATTCTCCTAAAACCATTAGTTCCTCTTTATGCTGTTCTAATTACAAAATAGAGAAATGAAAGCTGGCTGGAATGTTAGAGACCATCAAGACCTTGTAAAAACTATTCTACATTGGATACGCAAACATACTCTTTACCAAGCACTCCCCTGTGTCCTCCACCCTGCCTTTCTTCTATGAAAGTGGTGGATACCCAGTAAAAACATGGATTTGGCACCTTACCTCTTCTCTATCAGAAGGCTCTGTCTGGTCTGGCTTTTTTGCTTACTGTGTCACTGACTTCAAAGTCTGCCTGACTGTTCTCTTGTGGAAGCACATTATTAGTTTCTTTTTACTAGAAATGCAGGCCTTAGTAACAACTTGCCTCTTATTGACATGCCCCGCCCCACTTGACAGGCTACTCCATGTCAAGGACAAATCCTAGCTATCTTGTTGGCACACTGAATGTTGGGGGCTGTTCTCTGAGAACGAAAGGGTGAAGAACCTCAGAGGCATGTTTTGTGAGGTCTCATTGTTACAGTCCTGGTTTGGAGATGGAGTTATCTGGGGTTGGACTCAACAGCCTAGAAAAGCTTTCTGTTTGCCATATACTGGGAAACCTCAGCCTTAATTGTTGTGAGCTTCCTGGGTGAAAGTGAGGGCTCTCACATTGCACTGTTTCTTTCCTTTCAGATAAAAATATTCAAGAAAAGACGAAAGCCACACTACAAACTTTGATTTACTCAACACATACAGTGACCCAGGAGCACATGTGTTTGTTTCCACTCATTTGTCTGGTCTTCTCCATGTATGAAATCTTAAATTAAATGAAAACTGACCATACCTTTAACTTTTCCATCCCATTACTGAATTTATGTAATCACCATAGATACATAAAAAGGAAAGATGTTCTTTTTTAAAAATCTATTTATTAATTCAAGTTACATCTCAATCACAACCCCTTCCCTCCTTCCCTCCTGGTAGGAAACCTGTGTTTTATTGTTCAAGTTGAAAGTATTAAAATTCATTTCTTATATTGCCAGGAAAATGTAATCTTATGAGTGTTATTTTTTTCATACACATGCCCCTTCTATTTGTCAGGCAATGATACTAGCTCCTTTAGATTTGCAATTTAGAGAATAGTCTGTCCTAGTGACCAGGCGTCAGGATTAAAGGAGTCTTTAGATGAATTACATAGTTGGAACAACTAGAGTGGTCTTGGTACATCTTACTGGCAGCCAGGGACTCTATAGCAGATAATAAAGCTTCACATGGCACACCAATAGTGTCCCAGATCATTCTATGAGCAAGATGCCGACCTGAGACTATAAAAGCAGATCATGTTTCAGTCACAGATTATGTAGGTTAGGACTATCACCTTCTACAGGCTGTGAAGATCCCAAGGAACTGATTTATCTCAGGGTGTCATTGAGACAACAGAGACACATTTTTATAAAGAATAAATCTGCCCTTCAAAGACCAACTTTCCCTAGTCACTATTCAGACCCCAATGCTGTTCTATAAATCCAAAAAGGCCTCACTGTGGGTTTGTTCATGCCAAGGTGTTTGGGGAAACCTACTCACACCCACCTCCAAAGGGGAATGAATTTGTGAGCAATGTCCAAGCTATACCGAGTTGGAGAACCCAGCCTAGCCACTAAAGAGGGTGCTCTAGTTCATATATGATCAAGGATTATCTATTTATACCTCAGGAGAGAGAGCTCAGAGTTAAAAAACTGAGTTGAACACCCTTGAGTATTCGCAATAATTCAATATTTGCACTCTTCTTTTTTTAAAAAATTAGTTTGTGCACACTCATTTGAAGACAGGCTAGCGATTTCTCCTTGTTCTCCCTTTTCTTGATCCTATCGAGGGGGCTGATGTGTGGTTCTGGGGGTGCAGTGTTTATTGTGCAGGTATGAGGACTTGAGTTTGGAGACTCATAATCCACCTAAAGTGTGCACACAGCAGTGGAATTCTGAATCTCCAGTGTGGGGGAATCCAACAAGGCTGCTAGCTAGTGAATCTAGCCAAGACAGTAAGCTCCAGGTTCATTGAGAGAACCTCTCTCAACAAAATTAATATGGAGAAGCAGTTCAGGAAAGATCCTGATGTCAGCCACTGACTTCCACATGTGCCTGCTTGAGTGAGGTCATCTGCACATACACCTGCCTATCACACACACACACACACACACACACACACACACACACACACACGTAAAAATAAGGAATAGACAGTTCTAGACTCAAGTCTTTGTAAGTTGTTAAACATTCTATCAATTTTTCTGTTCATTCTTTTTATTTCTGGTACAGTTTTTCACTCTACTCTTACATAAAACTGAAGAAATTGTATGACAAAATATTCTACAGCCAACACAAGTTTTTCAAACAATTTTAATAATGAGAAGTCACTGTTATCATGATGTGTAAAAACAACAATAGACTTTCCACATGACCCCAGACATAGGCAAATGTATAAAATTAGAGGCTTCAACACCAACCCATTGACAGTGAATATATCTGATCAATAGAATTTATTGAATCATTTTTTACTCTCAAATTTCCAAAGATTCTTTGGTTTTCTTGCTTTTTCAACAGTGAAAATGTCTTATCTATTTGAGTTAATTTTTTGAGCATTTATTAAGTACCAAATAACAATGGGTATCACTTTGCACTCAATAAAATAATTTTTAAAGTACAGATATATTTTTAAATTTTATTTTTGATATTATAATATGATTACAACATGTCTTCATTTCCTTACCTACCTATAAACTCTCCCATACACATCTCCGCACTGTCCTTCAAATTCGTGGTCTCTTTTTTCACTAGTTGTTCTATACGCATATACATACACATATATTCCTAAATATGACCTGCTCAGTCCATATAATGTTTCTTGTATGTATGTTTTCAGGACTGACCATTTGGCACTGGATGAAGAATTGATGTGCTCTAATTTATATAAAGCATCAAATTACTTTTGGCATTTTCATGTGCCTGGGGCGGTTGAACACATGGATTTTGTGATTCCTTTACTGAAGGAAGTTCTCTTTTCAGCTGATGGGAAACAATGAAAAGAGAATTGAAAATGGTGAGAATTTAGGGCACAACCTCTATTTGCATGCCAGGACAAGAAAGTGGGACAGAAAGAATATACTGATGTGAGGACATTGGTGCAGGATTTGATTAGTACGTCTCACTGAGTGTTTCCTGTTTCACTCCTTCCCAGCAATTTTCTCTGCTTTTTCTTGTACTGAAACAGGCCTATAAACACATATTCTTTCCAGATGCCTCTCCTGAGGGACTGAAATGCTGGCGCTAGCCACTGAACTCTGGCCTCTAGCAGAGAGAACCAATTCTTCCACAAAAGGTGTGCGTCTCTGGTGCTGAAAAGCAGTTTCACTTCCTCCAATAAGTAGAAAGAGGGAAGTCACACATCTGCTTTCTTTCTCAATTTGAACATGTGTGGCACTTCTGACATGGTGTCACGAGGAGTTAAGCCGTGATTCATGTCTAAGGTTCACTTCTGTGAGGCATGGAGCCCATTCAGGTGTTCTGACACATACATATCTATCACCAATGATCTGACATGATTCCATTCGCCAGCATCAGCCCACTTTGTTTGTCAGGGATCTAGGAGACCAGTCTGAGATCTGACAAAGTGTTGCTAAGCGGAACTGAGAACCATGACTTTTGTAGACCATTTTTTAAATGAAAATGGAGGATCTGTGTGACACAGACTACAGTGACAATTTTTTTATTTCTGAGCAGTTTACTTCTAACCTGATATGCTGAGAGTTCCTTTGTCAACTCAGAAGAAATTCTTTGCACCAAGATTGTTTGTCTACTAACCACAAAAATAAAAACTAAATGGTTTCATTCTCCCCTTTATTCTGAAGGGTAAAAACAAAAGGCACATGGGAAATCCTGCATAAGTCATAGTAAATGCTAGGCCAGAATTTGGCAACCCCAGCCATTTTATTCTGTTCTTTTCCTGAGACAGGAGGTTTAACCCCTGGCTGACCTGGAATTCTCTGTGTAGACCAAGCTGTACTTGAACTCATGGAACTTCCACCATATTAAAAAAGAGGGAAACTGATGTAGTTTCTTGAAGCAAAAACACAGCTCCGCTCTAACCTCAAAATAAAAGAGGCATAGTTTATTCTAGGTTCAAATATGAGTGACCTGGAAATAGATTCAGGTCACCTTAACATGGGAGCAGTGTCATGAAGTTTCTGTAGAGAAAGAACAAAGACATTCATAAATCAAGGTGTTTTTAAAAAGCGTTGGTAGGAATGCCAGGTACTGGAATTAAGCAAAGCTGCAAAATTCTGGCTGTCTCAGATGTCATCTAATAACATTCTTAGTCTTTGGGTGGGTGAAGACCAGGGGTTTGTTTCTACATTTCAAAAAGGATTTACCTGATAGCCACAAGGATTATGTCAGACATGGAGGTAGGCAATAATTGGCTGTTATAGAGACTAGAGAGAGCTCAAGATAATCTGGCTCTGGATAAGTAATATTGCACTGATCAGCCAATCAACTGTGCAGAATCCTCAACACCAGGAGTGCAGCCTTTGTTCTGGAAACTTCAATTTACTGTTTCTAGTTTTGGTCAAACTTTATAGTTGTGCATGGGAAAGCCAACTACACTTTCATGCTCCTTGGTGCTGGGAAGGCTGATTCCTAGGAGCTGATTATAGATGCGATTGAGTAGGCAGGAAGGCAGACTTCAAGGGGGAAAGAGAGAGAGTTGTTGAAGCCTGTAAAGGAGAAACCCCTTGTCATATCACTCCATCACAATCCAAATTTGATTTGATTTTTTGTTGTTGTTGTTGTGTGGTTTTTTTTTTTTTTAAGACAAGGTTTCTCTGTGTAGCCATGGCTATCCTGGAACTCACTCACTCTGCCCCTGCTGACCTTGAACTCACAGAGATCTGCCTACCCCTGCCTCCCAAGTTCTGGGATTAAAGGTGTACACCACCACATACAGCCATTCTAGACAGTTTCAAACTGCCATGTAGGTGCTGGGATTTAAACCCAGGTCCTTTGGAAGAGCAGCCAAGTGCTCTTAACCACTGATCCATCTCTCCATTTTTCCAAATTTCTCTTTTTTTGCCTTGTGTATCTGATACAACATTTATATGTAACATATAATAGACATATTATACCTAAAGATAAAATAATTAACGATACAGGACAACCTAAAGATGTATAGGCAGTAGAAGAAGGAAACAGCAATTTTAACCAATCAAAACCTTAATTAAAATATTTATTTATTTATTTATTTTTATGTACACTGTGTGGGTAGATGCCCATGGAGTAAAGAAGAGAGTATTGAATCCCCTGACTGACATATCTGCTGAGAACTAAACATGGGTCTTATGCAAGACCACTAAATGGTCTTAACCATACAGCTATCTCTCCAATCCCACAAAAATCTTCTTTTAAAACCAGATTGACTATTCATCTTGTGTCTGCAGTTATTTACACTCTGTAAAGTGTTTTATTTGATTTTTTTTCAATATTTGACTTGATTTGTTTTCTCTCAATTTTAGTTTTCTGTTGGCAGACTTGATTTTACAGCTATAATGTCATAAGGAGTGGCCTGTTTTAAATTTAGGAAATATTGATCTCTAATATTATTATACTTATACCTTATGGAATATAATTGTATCTATCTTATTATCTTGATATTGTGCCACATTTTAGTTTGAGAAAGGAAATACAAGTTATATTATAGAAGAAATCAGTAACAATTTAGCATTGCTTTAACACTAAATTTGTTGCTCTTTTAACAAATTATCATTCCATGTACTAAATATTAGTAAAGATGGAGATAGAAACTAGAGGTCAGACATGTCAGAAATCCCACATGTCAGAGGATCCCACAGGTTTTGTAGTCATAGCCAAAGCTCATTTTTTATTTTATAATCAGAAAGAAAAAAATGCTGAAGTCACTTTGTAATATCTCTCACTTACTTTTTATTGATAAACTACTGTTTAATTTTGGGGGGGATGAAGAAATGGTTCAATGGCTAAGAGTACTAGCTTCCCTTCCAGAGGAACCAAGTTCTAATCCCATAATTCACATGACCACTCATATCTGACTGGAAGTCCAGTTTCATGATCTGATGCCTTTTTCTGACCTCAGTGGGCACCTCATGCATGTGGCACATTTTCCATACATAGGGGCAAAAGCCCCATACACTTAAAATTTTAAAATACATTGTTCACTTTTTTAAAAATCTCTTCCTCATTGTACTTCAGGGTGCTTTAAAGTATTTATCTATTGAAAATATGTTGGTCCAAGAAACATCCCAAATTATATAGATTATTGCCATTGCTCTCAGTTTTCTTCCAGGAAAAAATGAAGGTAAGACACTATTGCTAAAGATACCACACACAGTGGACTCAGAACTTGGAGGAATAGATATAGATCTGACCTGAAAAGCTCCACCCTGAGGAATAGCAATTCTAGCATCAGAAGGAGCTATGAAAGCTTCCAAGAAAACAATCTATTATCTCATCTTAGCTGTTAACAACTATAAACCACAATGATCATCCTTGCAAGATATACTGAAAGATCCCATAGTAGCACTTACATCATGGAGGCAATCAGCAGCCTCCTAAATTGAACTTAAAGCTCTCTCAGTAGGAGAGAATTTCCCTCATACACTGTAAACTTGGCCAACTACCCATGCCTGATGAAACCATGGAACCTAAAGAAGAATTTATTATTTTGCATTGTAACAGATTTTAATTTGGGAAAAGAGTAGAAAGTCATATTTTCTAGTCTGTAACTGGGACTAGCACCCAGCCCCAGTTGATACATCTACAATACACCCTACACCTAAGGCTCAGGGGACATTGCACAAGAGGAAGCAGAAGGATGTTGTAAGAGCCAGAGGCCCACGATGTCTGTTGTAAGATAGTGTCCTCCAAAAAGGAACCAAAAGGAGAACAGGAAGTAGAAGAGTATAGGGAGGAGGGTGTGGATCTGGGAGAGGTTGGGGGACAAGTAGGGGTTGAGTATGATCAAAATATACTGTGTGAAATTTTCAAAGAATTAATAAAAGTATTATATCTTTTTAAAAATGGGCTGTTGAGATATGAAATACCACAAATACCATGTCATTGGACACTGATTGCTTTTTGTATAATTTACATGAGAAATGTTAAGTCAAATCTGAATATACCTGAGTCAATTTTTAATATTGAAGCTATTTTAAAGTAGTCAAATATCTGAATTTGCCATAGGGGTTTTAGAGCTTTCAAGTTGCCTTACTTAATGTTTGAAATATTAGTAAGAACCTATAATCTAATTAGCTGTATCATATATATGTATGTATAATATATATGATATATAAATATGTATATATTATACATGTATATAATATATACATATTTTATATGTCTTGATTGTATTTATTTATTTATTTATTTGCTTACTTATTTATTTATTTTTAGCAAATTGATTAACTCTCTTGGTGTTAGTTCATTTTCCAAATTCTTCATACATTATATATGTATATAATATTAAATATGGAAGAACTTGATTTAAAATTTGGAGTCAAAATAGAGATGCTTTCCCACATGGGTTTCCATTTGGAAGGTTTAAAATAAGTTTATCAATGAAAACAAACTGAAAATTTAAATCCAAATTATACCAAATAATAATAAGAGACACTATTTTACAAAGGTATGAAAATACTTGAGTCTTTGTAAACTTGATGACTTAGTTCAAGTAAGGTAGGAGTTCCAGGTAAATAATCACTTCTAACTATGTGATTATTGTAATTAATGTGATTGATCTAAAAACACAGCACCCTTATCTAGCGCTTCACTAAAACCAATATTAGTAAGTATTGATTTCTTCGCTTAGAATTATACCAAGCAAACTCCAAACATCTTAGATAATTCAAAGCAATGTAAATATGAAAAGGTCTAAGAAATATAAAACAGGAGGATTTGTGAAAATATTGTCCGAAGGGTTTTTAGTGCAGTCACTTGGGAAGCTCAGTTGCTGGAATAGGTGAAGACAGGTGTCATGCAGCGTAATTAAAGTCCATGTAGATGTGATCTCAGAAGTTGGCACAAGTGTGCGGTGAGAAATTTGAATTTAAGAATTTATCTCTTAAAGTTTTTCAGTACAAAAATTAATTAGAAATACTTGCTACAGTCCTCTCCATCCAGGCTAACGTGGGTCTTGATTTTATTTATTTATTCATTCAGTTATTTGCTTACTTATAATTTATTTTTAGCAAATTGATTAACTCTCGTGGTGTTAGTTCATTTTCCAAGTTCTTCATCTTTCAGGAGTTCTTAGTGGATTGGGTGTTTAGAGATCACCTTGAAGTCCCTTATAAAATTATATGATGTTATTCTTGATTCTTTTTTTTTTAATGTACTGATTCCCTAGTGCTTATTTTATGAGGAGACTTGGATGTCTTACAAAGGGGAGTAAATCTCAACTTCATCAGAAGTAATAAGAGTGTCTTCAGCTAAGGAAGCTGAGAGCTTTAGTTAATTTAGACATTTAATAACTTTTGTTTATCCAACAAAACAGAAGATTTAAAATAATACACATGATGAAAATTTACACAATAATCTAAATTTTACAAATAGATTTAGATATTTGCTCACAAGATAGCTTTTATGATTATTATATAAAGGAATACCCCAAGTGGGAATATTTTTTATTAAAATATTTTCTACTGTTCAGGTAGTGGTTACCCAGCTTTACCTAACATACAAACATAGCATTTGAATAAAACCTAATCAAGTTTTAAATGGCCCATTCATTAAAAGGATTAAAAATAAAAGCCACGAATATGGAGAGATGGCTAAGTGGTTAAGAGCAATATGTGCTCTTGTTCAAAGCAAATCAAAGTGAATTTGGTTCCCAGCACCCACATGGAGGCTCACAACTGTCCGTAAGTCCAATACCAGCAGATCTGACACCTCTTCTAGCCAGGTGGGTACTAGGCACACATATGGTACACATACATGTATGCGAGCAAAACACTTAGAAAATAAAATCAATAAATTTAAAATATTTTAAAGAAATTGTTTATTTAATAAAACCTTTGTTCTCTAAGCTACTTTTTCTGTGCAAATATTATTAAGAGAAAATTCAATATTTAAAACGTTAGTGTTTTAAATAGAGAATCAGGCACCAGTTCTACAGAGTAAAGAATTTTGACCTTAGGAATTAATAGCCTTTAATTACAGCAACTGAAAACATACACATTACTTCTTAAATATCTAATAGTTATAAATACAGGCACAACAGTGAGCCTTTTCTGTGTTCTTTTAACAAATTTGAAGAAACTATTTCTTAAAGATTTAAATCTTATTATAACAGACATTTACAAATTGTTTTTGTTCTTTAAAAAAGGTGGGGGGGATTAGGAGATGGCCCTCTGAACCCCTGTTGATGTCTTGTGAGCTGTGCTGGCGCCAGGGACCAGCACCACTACCTGAGGCCATGGTGATGTCGGGTCTGTGCTGCGCTGTGTCTGGTTTATGGTCCTACTACAGCCGGGGCCTTGTTTGTGGTCTGTGTTGTTCGCCAGAAACCACGAGGAAGCTCATGATCCATGCTTCCGCTCACTGTAAAAGTGGGAAGCTACTTTTGCAGTGGTATCCATGACTGCAGACACATAGTTGAGAAAGAGGGCCATGGAAGGCTTCTGTGACAACCTCTTCCGCTACCCTTACCCCAACCCCCGCCCCCCTAAAAAATGCAACAGCCTAAATGGAAAGTCATCAAAGATAATTCTAAAAAGTGTAATACAAGGATGCTGAAATTAACTGTTTACAGTTAGTTGTCTTCTGGTTGAGGTGAGGGAGGGGAAGGACTCCGTTCTATTTAGGCGGCAGGTCACTGAGAGTTTGACTGTGCTTCAGTGGGTCACAGTCCCACTGGAGTTATCCCGATATGGATGACACAGATTGGACTTGGGTTTGATTGTTTTTCTTTTCTTTTTTAACTTTAAGTTTTTATTTTTCTTGGGTGGGAGTCAGAAGGGTGGGAGGCAGACATGGAAGGACTGGAAAATGAGTGTGATGGGGTGCAAAGTGTGAAATTCTCAAAGAATCAGTAAAAATATGTTGAAAAAGAAAGAAAGAAAGAAAGAAAGAAAGAAAGAAAGAAAGAAAGAAGGAAGGAAGGAAGGAAGGAAGGAAGGAAGGAAGGAAGGAAGGAAGGAAGGAAGGATGGGGGATCTTTTCATTTGAATTGGGCATTTCTGTCTCCACCCTGTTTCTTCTCTTCACTTTTATGTCAGCTGTCCTCTACCTTTGTAGTAAGAATATAAATTATTTAACAGGGATTCTACTCAAATGTTTTTTTTTTCTTCCTTAAAGCTGAAGGTGCAGAGATTAGTTATTTTCCCCAAATATATTATAAAAGATAAATTACATTTATGATATATTGAAACATGTTAGAATTAACTTTAACCTTAAGATACATTTGTAAGATTTTATGTAGGTTAAGTAGGGTTTTTAATGACCTTTTTTTTTCTTTAGTCCCCAAAATTTAGAGTTATGTCTTAACTAGGTTTGATTAAGGATCTTGAAAAACTTGTTTGCTTGTTTTATATTTTTTAATGTGGCAGTAGCAGTCAAAACTCATCTTAAAAATTCTACATTCACATACACATGCATGTATCTTAAACCAGGCATGCCAAGAATAGTAATTCCAGAGCACAGTAAGGAAAAAAATGCAAGATAAAGTGGCCATAGATTTTTAAAAATCAGCTATGCTTAGGAATTTTAGGGGCAGAGAGTTTTGTCCCACTAAAAAATAATTACATTATCATGAACACATATAACAGAGGCTGAACTTACCCCTTGGCAAAACAAAATAGTTCACCTACATCACCTAGAAGAAACGCTTTCCAAAAGGGAACCAAGCAAAGGTGAAGTGTGTGCTGTATAAAACCAGATTCCTATCTTTCTCCATGTATGAACAAGCCAAAAGACACCTCCACAGATGGAAATGTTAATTTGGCATGGAATTTTTCCCCTCTAGGTTTGATCTTAGAAGCATAATAATTTTTTTCTTTGATACAGAATTTGTTCTACTAGGAGATAAGGAAGAGGCAATGTTGGAGGATACATGAGCGTATGGAGTTGACAGACACCTCTTACCTTTGGCTGTGACAGAACCTGTAAGATTTTCTTAATTTCCTACCTAGTTTTAACATCACCTTTGAGCTCATGGCTTCTGAAGCTCATATATATGTGTGTGTGCGTGTGTGTGTGTGTGTGTGTGTGTGTGTGTGTGTGTGTATGTATTTATGTATATATATATTTTTTTTTAATTTTCATCATTTCTTTAGATGTGTTAAAACTCTAACTAAAGTAAGCTGTCCATGTTTAATTCCACTGTCCACCTAGGACTTCTCATTTAGTGCAAAACAAAACAAAACCCCCCAAAGCAATTTAGGATAAAAAATTTCCACTAAAGATAATCATAAAGCCAAATTATCTTTTTTCTTGTAAACCCTCCATTTCCAAATAATTATGAGCTGAATGATAACAGTTATCAAACACAAAGGCAGACAGAGGCCCAAAGGCAGATTCCGTTTAGCAGTTCCTCTTTGAATCTCAGTTTCCCATTTTCTCCTAAAAACTACCAGCTTCCCTAAGGTAGGTAGGGGAACTGAGTTTTGGTTCAGGTTTATGTGCTGCATAAGCTAAGGATAGAGGCATGATATTAAGCAGGCTAGGTGGCAGAAACTGCTAATTATCTATTAGAGTATGGCGGGAGAAAAGGACAAGCCGTCAAGCTAACAATGGAATGTTATAAAAACAAAATAGATACTCCAAAACAGAATGTTCTGAAACAAACAAAACAAAGGAAACACACCCACTGACCACCTCCCTGAATATCCAAACAGAATCCCAACAACAAGCTCAAAATAAACCTAATGGGCTATTGACTGAAAGAAGGGGATGTCTAGGCCCCACAGAGAACTTACCAAAATCTACCAGAAAAGGCAATGACAGTTGGGCACAAGGGCCCCATCATGGGACTTAGTGCTGGTTTAGGTAATGCTTCCAATGAAAATGGATCACCCTTAAGTTCTCATGTTCAGGAGCTGAAACTGTCCGTGCAAAAGCAGAGCTCTTACTTGAAAGATAATGCAAGAGTTTATTCTGAAGCCAAATATAAGTTACCATGTCCTGGGAAAACAGATTCAGGTTACCTTGAGAACCTATGTTCCATTGTGATAATGATTTCACGAACTTTTTATAATGACAGAACAAAGAAAGTCATAATTTTTCAGATACACTGGTAGAAACATCAGACAGGAAGATGATAGGAGGGTTACAGCAGAGCAGGGAAGTCTTTGTTATGATCTTCAGATGCTGGGTTGGTGTACATTCCAAAAAGTGTTTTACCTGATAGCCACAAGGATGTTAGGTCAAACATAGAGGTGGACGATAAAAAGCTGATAAGGAGGCTAAAGATAACTCAAGGTAACTTGGATCTGGACACGGAGCCTTTCACCTGTCCATAATCAGATATTCTTACATGGTCAATTGGCATCTTTAACACAGGTGCTTTTGTTTGTTTTTGTTTTGTTTTCTGGGAACTTAGGTTCATGGAATGAAAACTTAGTCTTGACTTCTACTCCATTATTCCAATAGCAGACATTGCTAGCCAGACCTTTGATTTCCTCTGAATTCTGGGGCTGCCTCACTCAGCACCTTATCAATAAAGATTTCCAGGACATTCTAATGGAAACCTGTTGCTCTTTTAGGAAGACAGGGACTGAATATCTGTTGGTCAGGTAATCATTGTGGGTGCCCATTATGCAGTCACTAACATCAGATTTAATGCTATTGCAAAAGTCAAAAGGATAGTGTGAACGCTTAGAGTCCCTTCCCTTACTCTTTTTTCCAGATATATCTGTGTGTGGTGTGTATGTGTGTTTGTGTGTCATATGGATGTATATGTGAACCACACCTTCCTTGATTGTTCTTTACTCGATTAATATTACTGAGACACAGTTTCTTTGGAGCCCATAGTTCACTGTTTTCACTTCCCAAGTTAGTCAGCTTGCTGTGATCCTGTCTCTGCCTCCTGCATGCTAGGATTACAGAGGAGCCACTACTTCCTCTCAGCATTCCTGCAGGCTCTGAGGACATGAATCCCAGGCCTCACAATTACAAGCACTTTACCCACTGCTGTTTTTCCCCAGCCCCCTTCTTTTTCTTCTCCCTCCCAAACTCAACTCCACAAAGCTTGAGTAATTACAGCTAACTCCTTTTTCCTCCCTCTAAGCTTCTGAGCGTTCTTCTGAGAGCCTACTGTGAAAAGTCTCTTGTGCATCTTTCTTCTGCTGGAAGCAGGACCTTGTCATGGAGACCTCAGCACAGACTTTTATTCTGCCTTCACTTCTTACTCCTTACCTCTTTCTGGCTACATGACTTCTTATTTGAGAAACATTTGGACAAAATAAGTGATTGAGTAACTTTGGGTTTCTCTGAGTTAACTTGTCAGATTTCGTATTTCTGTCGTTTTTTTTTTTTAACATTTACTAATTAATTCAAGTTATATATCGATCACAGCCCCCTCCCTCCCCTCCTTCCAGTCTTACCCTCCCATTCTCTATGCCTTCCCCTACTTATCCTTCTCCTCTGGTGTGGTGACCCCCACATATCAGCCCCCCTAAGTTCATCAGTCACATGAGGGCTAAGAGCTTCCTCTTACTCTGGGGCCTGACATGGCAGCTCCACTAGGGTAAAGTGTCCCACTAACAGGTAACAAAGTCCATGACTGAAACTGCCCCACCCCACTTGCTTGGGGATCTGTATGAAGAGCAAGTTGCCTATCCTCTATCTTTGAATAAGGGGTCTAGGTCTAATCTAAGCTTCTTTCTTCTTTATGTGTTTAGTGTTTCAGTCTCTGTAAGCCTCTAGGGACCTAGCTTGGTTGGTTCTATTGATCTTCATGTGTTGTTCTTGAACCTTCTAGGTCTCTATATTCCTCCTCCCTCTCTTACATAGGACTCCCAGAGTACAAGATAACTATCCTACAATCCACAGACCCAAAGGAACAGGAACCTAGCATAACTATCCTATGAGAAATTCCAGTAGGTTTTGAAATGTATGAAATCATTTTTGTTAAATAATATAGTTTTGAGATATTCTGAACCATAGCAAATCTGTTTTATTACTTCACTTATTGCTACAGGACTATAATTCTTTGCATTTTACAGGGTATAGTTTCTTTATGTTTTGTTCTAAACAAGTTCTCATTAATTTTTTTTTTTCTTGACCACTGAACCCTAAATGCAACAGCTCCACCACAGCCCCTCCAGGCTCAAGGAACACTGTGAAACAGTAGACAGGGAGAATGTAAGAATCAAAGGACATGGAAGGGTACCATGGGACATTGTCATACAATATGACACAACCCTTGCAAACACAAACACACAGCAGTGATAGACACCTGCGTAAGATTGGGCCCATCAAGATTCAACCATAGGTAGAGATGTCATGAGGTCAAACCCCTTCCCAAGAAGCTATTATTGTCTATTAATTGTTCCTGTGGGAGGAGGCACCATTTTCTTTAGTGTTTCTTTCTTTTATCATCATCTTCCAATGAGCCTTCAGATGAAACAAAATTAAAATTACTATCATTTTTCCTTTTACCCCAAATATTCATGACTATATCAAAATAAAAACAAGAGCATTAGCTTAGGCAGTTCTTCCATCTCAGGATACACATAGTTGGGATCTTTAGATTCTCTACTGAAATAGTGCCTGTGTGTGTGTGTGTGTCTGTGTGTGTGTGTCTGTGTGTGTGTTTGTGTCTGTGTGTGCGTGTGTGCGCGTGTGTGTGTGTGTGTGTGTGTGTGTGTGTGTGTGTGTGTGTGTGTG
>CAJQZJ010033704.1:805826-831971 GCA_907164525.1 Lophiomys imhausi | reverse complement strand
GTGTGTGTGTGTGTGTGTGTGTGTGTGTGTGTGTGTGTGTGTGTGTGTTAAAAAGGCTAATGGTGTGTGCTGGATTGTGAGTTTATTCAGTTCCTAAATTTTGTTCTGTTTTACATGGTCACTCAAGTTTCTTAATTGCTTTGTGACAAATAAGGATGTGAAAAAGGAGATTTTAGAATTGAAGTAACACTAATATCCTAATGCTATAGCTGACATCAGAAAAGTTCTGGGTTTTCCCCAAACTTTCACCTCCACATCAGTGAAGCAAACGTACTTGCAAGTAACAGATGCAGCTGCTCAGAAGACTGACTTCAGTCACTGATGGAATGTTCTACTTGGTATATGCAGGAGCTTGATGGATATCAGCTTTTGCTTTCTGAGTTTGCTGGGAAGTCTGAAGATTGGTTTTATAAATCATTCCTTCAATGATTTGGAAAAGGGCATGTTACAATACCTAAGGAGCCTGTCTTTCCTCTGGTAATTTATGACAGTATGATGAGCCATATTAACTCAGGGGATGCCTGAATATGTTGTTAATATCCCAAACAAAAAGACATGGTAAGGTTGTACTGAAATTTGAGTTAATACATGGACCAAGTAGAAGTTATTGATTACTTGCTTTAGCGAATATTTCATTCTAGATCTCCTTTAGAATGGAGCGGACAAATGTGTCTTGTAAACCTTGTATTTTGGGTTTTGCCAGAGAATGGTGTTTTCAGTTTTGTCTTTTTATGCAAAAGTAGGTGGGTTCTACTAAGTTATTTCTTACAAAGGTGACTGTGTTCTAGTAAGTTATTACTTACAAAAATGGGTCAGAATGAACTCATCCTGAAATCTGTTGCTTATTAAGAATAACAAGATTATAATATGTCAAGATTTTATTGTGGAAAAAAATGCTCAATTGCATTCACTTATCATGAGGGAAATGAAATGAGCAGAGGCCTCATTTCACCCTAGCAAGAAGGTTGTCATTAAAAGACAAGAAATAAATTTTTACAAGGACTCAGAGAAATGGAGACTCTCAAGCACTATTGATGAGAATGAAAGTTAGTACACTGATATGGAAATCGGTATGGATACTTCTTGAGAAACTCAAAGTAAAATTTCTGAATCTTCTAGAACACTAGATATATACCCAAAGGAAATGAAATCTTTATACCAAAAAGATGTCTGCACCCGCATGTTTCCTGCAGCACTATCCAATGTCAGACCCTACTATTAAGGCTGTAGTCTGCCAGGTCTGGAAAGCCCTGAGCTCAACACTAAATGGCAGACTCCCTTTTCCAACAGGGCTCCCTCCTCTCTGTCTGATCTGGGGAACTGGACCCCCACACTTTTTACTTGAGGATTTACAGATTTAACTTTCTTTCTCTTGATAAGAATCTGTTCAATGAGCACTTGGGATTCCTGGAATGCCTCTTCATGCAAATGATGCATCCTCAGTACATTAAGCTTAGTCAATGACTTACATTCACCTTGAAATGTATTGAAACCCCCACCCATTCCCCTGAGTTCTATATAAACTTTGTTAACCCCAATGAAATTGATCTGCCTCTTTGCAGCTGCTCGTGGGTTGTTAATCTGATGTACTTGTGGTTTTCCAAACCCTGCTCCCCATCTTCTGCTCCCCTCAACCATGTGCACTAGTGGCCAACAATCACGAAGAAAAGGGGAGACCCACAATCCACAATAGCCAAAATATACAACAACTTCGATGCCTTTCACCAAATGAATGAAGAAAACCAAATACTACTCAGACAGAATGAAATCATGTCCTCTCTAGTAATATGAATAGAACTAGAGAAGATTATAGTACATGAGTTTAGATGGATACAGAAAGAGATCCGTGTAAGTTCTCGATCATTTATGAAAACCAGCAAGCTTGTAGATGGCAAAGAATGGAACAGTAGACACAAGGAACAAGAAGAGTAGGAGGTAAACAGGGTAGGAAGAGAGTAAGAGGGATTTTTAGTTTATTTAAAAATTTTAGTCTTTGACAATTTCGTATTTGTATATAACACATTCTGGTCATACTCATCTCTCCACCTTCTCTTATCTTCCGCCAACCCTCCTCCTTCCCCTGTCAAGTCCCATCCCATTTTCAGGTCTTCTTATTTTGCTTTTTGCTTTTGCTTTGTGACCCACCAACCTTAACCAGGGCTACTTATGTAAGTTTGGGTGTGAAAATATCCACTGCAGTACAGTAACTCACCAGTGGCTACTTCACTAAAGACAACTACTCCTTCTCTTCCAGAAATCCCTAGCTGCCCTTTGCCCCTTTGGGTGAGTCCAAGTGGGACCCCATGAGCTCCTTCCATTTTTATGGCTGAATATTTACCCTCTCAGTCTTGAGCAGTCCCTAAACTAGCAAACGCAAGTGTCATGAGTTCATGAGTCATGCCATAGCCATAAGACAATGTTTCAAGGCCCTTCTTCCTATCATTCAACTCCTGTATTCTTACCTCCACAAGTGTAGAGAGCTGCGAAGTGCCACGCCCTAAAGATGGCGCTGGCCTCCGCCTTCCACCAGCCCGACGGTGAGTGCTCTTTTTGATAATAAGTTCATATTTGGCAAAGACTGCTGACCTGGCTTGCTTCCGCATACGCAGACCTCTAAGATAGCACCACTTGGCTTTACTTGACTGGCTGTCTAATTAGTATTTAGCCTGTGGGTTGGATCTGCCCCTTTATTCGGAAGACTGTTTTCAAGGGACCTGAATAAACTGCAGGAGAAGAGCTTTTATGAGTTGCGTCATTCCTTGCTGGACAAGGGGGGGACGCGACACACAAGAGGGAGTTTTAGAAATAGAAGAGGGTCTAGGAAAAGGGAGGGTAGAAGAAATTGGGAGGGTATAATCAGTGTTCAATATATGCATGTATAAAAATATCATAGTAGGTTGAGAAGGTAATTGTCAGTAATGTACCTGCTATGTAAGTATACCAAATTCAGTTTGGCTACCCAGAACCCTTTATTATACAAGCTAGACTGAGTAACACAGAGGCACAGGTCTTCACTTTCAATACTGGGTGAGGAGCAAGAGACAGGTGGATTCTTGGAGCTACCTGGACAGCCAGATTATCCAAAATGGTTAGTTCCAGACACAGTGAGAGACTTTGATTCAAAAAGACTGAAAGAGAGGGGAGGGGAGGGGAGGGAGGAGAAGGGAAGAGAGAGGGGAGGGGAGGGGAGGGAGGAGAAGGGAGGAGAGAGGGGAGGGGAGGGGAGAGGGGATAGGGAAGAGGGGAGGGGAGGGGAGATTCCCAACATCCTCCTCTGGCCTGGCCTCCACATGTGTCTACATAGTCAGGCACAGTCATGTTCACTTGAATACCATCTAACACACACACACAGTCACACACATACACACATAGACACAGACAAAGACACACCTATATACAGACACACACACACACACAGACACAGACACACACACAAACACACACACAGACACACACACACAGTCACACACAGACACACAAACACACAGTAACACAGAGCTAGCTGGGAATGTAGAGACTGGATTCAATTCCTCTTCTGCCACAAAATTCTGCCACTAAGCTGCTGGTGGCTTTAAGGAAGTCAGTTCTGTCTTTGAGTCTTTGTTTGCCTATCTGCAGAGTCTGTTGAGGTCCTTTCCAGTGTGTCTATGACTCATAGCCTGGGATCCGCAAACCAGTTACAGCAGTCTCCTTGACTCTAAACTGCAACTGAGATGTTTCACTCAATCAGTTTATGTATACTCTTGATTTATCCTTATTAATGCCATGCACGTCCCCTTTAGTACATCTGCTAACACTTCCTCTTGATGACTGGTTCCCGTGTGTGCTGTGTGATTTATGAGATATAAGTTTATTTCCACAAGAACAGTTTGTGGTGAAGTGATTTGTCCAGTTTGTGATGGTGTCCCTCCTTGGTCCCTGAGTTTTTAGCTTTGCCTCTTGTTGAGAAACCTAAGACACTTACATCGTGTTTATGCTAATTCTTTGGTTGGATCAATGGGAACTAGAATCACATCTGTGTTGATTCAGGTCTTCTAGATTGCTGGATCACTGAACAGAAGACCAGTAGCCTATGTCCCTCCCACATCTTTCAAGGCCCCAGGTACCCTAACCTGGCTAAGAAAGCCCCTGGGGTCAGGGGGAAATCTCTTCCCTTTCTCTGTATATCCAATAAAGTCTAGCCATGGATTTAAGAAGGTCAAACCTGGGAACTACCTGTAGGTAGTTTCCCAAGAGAAACTCTGATGTGCCCTCCTGGGCCAAGCAGGGGACCCCATGATTCTCCTCTCACAGTCTCAGCACCAGCAGCCATGTTCTCCCTCCCTCAGACTCCAGGGATGACAAATGGGAGTGGAGACACACCTTGTGAGATGCTGATCCCTTGAAAAGCTATCTGTGGTTGTCTGTGCCTTTGTGTTTGCAGCCCCCTCTCCTTTTTGTAAGATTCCGACTTCTGTGTGATTTTATACCTGGTAAAAAGCACATGCCCTGATCTACGTTCTGCTTTGTACTTATGTTGCACAATGCTATTTCGGAAAGGTAAGAATAAATTTCTGCTTTGTTTTTTTTTTTTTAAGTGGAAGGCTTGACCAGTTAAACATCTCTCTCTTATCGTTTTTTTCTCTTTTTTCCCTTTTTTTCTTTTTATTTATTTTTTTATTATTTTGTGAATTTCACATCATGTACCCTGCACCTTCTCATCTCCCATCCCCCCTCAGACCCACCTTCCACCCTTGAAACCTCTCCCAACATTGTGGAAGCTGTAGTGTGTCTCACTGTGTCCCACATTATTCCCTTTTGTCTACACATTTTTGCTTGCAAATGTTCATTATATTGATTCCTTGGTCTTGTATGAGGCCTCTGGCTTCTACTTTTCTGTCACTACTGGAACCTCACTGGAACTCCTCTCAGATATTCTGGTGTTGTCCTTTGCATGGGGATCCTGTAGTTTTGTGTCTGTAGAATTGGCCCCTTCATGCACTCCAGCAGTTCATCCATGGAGTATATGTTGGAGTGGGCCAACTCAAAACCTTACTTCTGGGCCTGCAACCCCCACTTGCAGGGACAGTTCTACTATGCTACCCAGATAAGGTGCAGGGCCTGCTCTCTCGAGTGCTGTAGCAGGTAAAGAGTTAGCCCTGCATTCCTGCTCTCATGACCCCATCAAGGTCAGTTCTCCTGCCTGCTCAAAAGCAACAGAGAGGAGATGGTATCTCTTCCTAGCCAACAACACTGCAAAACATACAAAAGGCAGGGTTGGCTCCCCCACACTCACACCCTGGGGCCGGCTCACCCACAACCCCCACATTCAGGGCCAGGCAGGGCTCTTCTACTCTCTGACTTGCTTCCTGTCCTGGGAGTCCATCTGGTGCTTGCCTGATGCTGGATTGGTAGTCATCACAGGTAGCTCCCCATGGTGCCAAAGTGGTGTTGGTCTCCAACTTGTTTGTTGTTGTTGTTTTCTGGGAATGTTAGGTTACTATTTATTCAGCTGTTCATTGGTTAGAACACTAAATGTAGACGTAGCCTCTGTCATCTCTACTGCCTATTGATTCACATGTCACACAGCATCAACATCTGGAATGCCTCTAGGGGTAGGAGAATAAGTTTCTACTTATTGCAAATACAGAACTCATGACCAACCAAGTATGGATACTATGAAAGTCTATCTTGGTGAGTCAATGGATTGTTTTTATTTGTTTCTTTTATTTTTGTTTTCTTACAGGAATATAAGTAATGGGTACTTCACAGAATCAGAAATGACATAAAGACTGCTGCAAAACCAACAACCTACTTTGGATTGCTGACAGCTCATAGAAGTTGGGAACTTGGAGCCCACTGTTCAGAGACTGTCTCTTTCAGTTAGCTTAGGTGATGTGAACTTCTCCCAGGTAACTTTGCTGATCTCTGCCTCTCCCAGGCAGCTTGACTGGTCTGAGCCTCAGTTTATCCGAGAAAGTCTCTCAGCAGTCCTTACTGTTTATGCTTGTTTATGTGTGCTGAGAGTGGGTCCTAGTGTACTTAGTTGTCTTAGTTAGGATTTTATTACTGTGAAGAGATGCCATGGCCATGGCAACTCTTATAAAGGACAGCATTTAACTGTAAGCCATTCAGGGTAGCATGGTGGCACACAAGCACATATGGTGCTGGAGAAGGAGTGTTCTACATCCAGATCAAAGGCAACAGGCAGAAATATACACTGGCCTGGCCTGAGGGTTTGAAACCTCAAAGCCCACCCCTCAGTGACACACTTTTTTCAATGAGATCACACCGACTTTGACAAGGCCATACCTCCTAATAAAGCCACTCTCTGTGAGCCTATGGGGGACAGTTTCACTCAAGTCAGCACACTGGCCAATTTCAGAACTTTCTGAAGCCTTTGAATTGTTTATTTCCTGAGTTTGGGGGAGTTTCCTGCTTAATTTTTTGTCAACTTGACACAAGCAAGAGTCACTTGGGAAGAGGTAACCTAACTTAAGAAAATGCTATCAACAGATTGGCCTGTGGACAAGTCTATGGGGCATTTTCTTGATCAGTGATTGATATGGGAGGGCCCACATTGATGTCGTACTACCCCTGGGCTTTTAGTCCTAGTCGTATAAGAAAGCAGGCTGTGCAACTCATAGGGAGTGTACCAGTAAGCAGTATTCTTCCATGGCCTCTGCTTCAGTTCATGCCTCCGGATTCCTGCCTTGAGTTCCTGCCCTGACTTTTCCCAGGGATGGAGTGTGACCTACAGGATGGAATGTTTGATTTTTCCTTAGAACATTCTGTGTCTAAGAAGCACCCCTCCAAGAAGAAGTTTTTTAAATGTTTATTTATTACTTCAAGTTACAACACAGTGTCCTCTTTCTACCCTGCCTGGTCCCACACTCCTACTCTCCCCCCCTCCCCACTCCTATCCTACTCCTCCAGAGTGAGGTGTCCCTAAATTCAGTCCCCCCCTCCCCACCCAGTTCAGCAGTCATATGAAGGCTAAGAGCTTCCTCATGCACTGGGGGCCTACATGGCAGCTACACTAGGGCAAAGTGTCTCATTAACAGGATTACAAAGTCTATTTTCCTGTTCCTTTAGGTCTTTTGGTTGTAGTATAGTTATCCTGTACTATATGGCTAAAATCCAATTATAAGTGAATAGATGCCATGTGCATCTTTCTGAGTATCTTTCTGAGTCTGAGTTAGCTCACTCAGGGTAAGCATTTCTAGTTCCATCAATTTGGCTGCAAATTGCATAATTTCCTTGTTTCTAATAGCTGAGTAGTTTTCCATTGTGTAAATGTACCACAATTTTTTAATCCATTCATTGGTTGAGGGACATCTGGGTTGTTTTCAGTTTCTAGCTATTATTTAAAAAGACTGCTATGAACATAGATGAGGAGATGTCCTTGTGGTTTGGTGAGGAGTCATTTGGATGTATACTCCCCAGAAATGATATGACTGGCTCTTGAGGTGGAGCTATTCTAAGTTTTCTAAGATATTGCCAGACTGATTTCCACAGTGGTTGTACAAGTTTGCACTCCCACCAGCAATGGAGAAGTGTTCCCATTTCTTTCTCCACAGCCTTGCCAGCATGTGTTGTCATTTAAGTTTTTGATCTTAGCCATTCTGACAGCTGTGAGATGGAATCTCAGAGTCGTCTTGAGTTACATTTCTCTGATGATTAAGGATGTTGAGCATTTCTTCAAGTGTCTCTTGGCCAATGGAGATTCCTCCTTTGTGAATTCTCAATTTTGCTCTGTTCCCCAATTTTTGATTGGATTATTTGGTTTGTTGGCATTTAATTTCTTGAATTCTTTGTAAATTATGGATATTATCCCTCTTTCGGATGTGGGGTTGGTAAAGATCCTTTCCCAATCTGTAGGTTGACATTTTATTCCAATGACAGAGTCCTTTGCCTTAAGGAAGCTTTTCATTTTCATGAGGTCCCATTTATTGATAGTTGGCCTTAATGCCTGAGCTATTGGTGTTCTGGTCAGGAAGTTGTCACCTGTGCCAATGAGTTCTAAGCTTTTCCCCACTTTCTCTTCCATTAGATTTAGGGTGTCAGGCTTTATGCTGAGGTCTTTGATCCATTTGGACTTAAATTTTGTGCAAGGTGATAAGAATGGGTCTATTTGCATTCTTTTACATGTTGGCATCCAGTTAGACCAGCACCATTTGTTGAGGATGCTGTCCTTCTTCCATTGTACAGTTTTGGCTTCTTTGTCAAAAATTAAGTGACCATCAGTGTGTGGGTTCATTTCTGGGTCTTCAATTCGATTCCATTGATCAACTGGTCTGTTTCTATACCAGTACCATGCTGTTTTTATTACTATTGCTCTGTAGTATAGCTTGAATTCTGGGAGGATGATTCCTCCAGAAGTTTTTTTATGGTACAGGATTGATTTAGATACTCTGGTTTTTTGTTATTCCATATGAGGTTGGGAAATGTTTTTTCCAGGTCTGTAAAGAATTGTGTTGGTATTTGATAGGAAATTGCTTTTATCTTAGGGGAGATTGGTATACAATGGCATGAATGCAAAAGAACAGATCCACTCAGCATAAGACATGATTGCTTGCCCCCTGTGCTTCTCTGTTGTCAACAGCATCTGAATGAGGGTTTCTGGGAGACGGCTGGTGAATATCCAGATGTCAGGTTCTGTTTGTAACTGCTGTGAAGTTCTTGGTGTTGTTCTATGAGAGGACATCGCCTCCTGGTGCTCATGAGGTCTATGTGAAGAATATTAAACTGCAAATGAACAAGCAAAAAAAAAAGGGGGGGCTGCTTTTGTAGAAGTGCTTTGGCACCTGCCTGAGAGCATGTGGGTTACTTCCGCTATCTGTGGGCAACCTCAACCCAACGAGCTAGATAAAGGGAAGTTCCCCTTTCTTTATTTTCTAAAAGTCCCCACCTGTCTTCTACCCACACATTTGAACTGGCTCAACTCTGGGTTCCCCTCAGAGACAGACCACGTGGCAAGGGAAATGAGTGTGTGGATTTGTGGGAGAACAGTTATCTTGAAAATGATGAATGTTAGCTTCTGTTTTCTTAATATTGCTTTATTTATATGAGTGTTTTGCCTGCACTGGATACCCTGGAAGTGGAGTTATAGAAGGTTGTGAGCTGCTGTGGGGTGTTAGAAACACAACCCCAGAGACCAGCAAGTGCTCTCAACTGCCAAATCACCTGTCCGGCCTGAACGTTAACTTCTTAAAAGTGGCTTCCCTTGACTTCTATGAAGTATATGCTTTAATCAATTGAAGGCAGACTTTTTCCCTTCAAACAAATGTTTAGTATTAATCATTCTAACACTGATGAGGACAAAAGTATAAGAAAGAAGTGAAGAGCTTCCATTATCACCAAACTCTGTCTCCACTTCTTATATCCTACAGGATGTGTCTTTCTCAGGAAGCCGAGCCTCATATTGCCACCTACACCAACCTTAGGAACCCAGAACTCAGCAGAGCCCAGGAGTTCCATTCAGGGATCTGGATCTGACTTTGTGAAGTGGCTTGATTGTGAACCAGAAACCCTCAAATTCCGACTTCATACAGATGGCCACTCAGACAGAATGTTACATGGCACACATTTTAATGAATATTTACATATGTTTTTAAGAATATATGTTAGTGAGATACTTTTGTCTCAATGGGAAGTTTGTACATTAAAGGCCTGGGAGTCTCCTGCTGTGTCTTGTTTTGCAGACTCAGAAATCATTAAAAAATTTACAGGGGGAAATTGGTATTTAAGAAAAACTGTTAGCTGGCTGAAACATACAAAATGCACTCAGAATCCACAGAGCACAGAGAAAAGATGTTTTAATACTGAACATTTTAATACTGAAAAAGGTAGACTTTGTGAAGAGATTATGTAATCAACCCCTTGGCTGGGCAGTTAGGGGGCGACAGAGTTCAAACCCAGCTATTCATTCCTCTCTGTCTCAGCTGGAAACAAATAAATAACTTTCCCCCTACTCCCAGAGGCTGAGGCATTTGGAGCTCTTCAGAAGGGCCTACTGTGTGCACAAACCCTCAACTGTAAACTTTAAGGAGAGAACACACCATCTTTCATAGAAGATAGTTCACTAATGATGTGTTGCAGTGAATAGATACATAATCTCTAAAGCAACTGTGGAGGAATTTCCATGTTGTAGAGAATTAAATCAGTTATTAAAATTGAGCAAAACCCTAACTATTGCCAGGTGTCAATCATGCACCCTTCCAGATGCCCCATGGAAGCCATCTTGGAATTGAAATATATGTCACAGATGGTTCTGAATGCCTTTTCCAGTTAATTTAATGGCATAACTTTTTATCACATCAATCCTGTTTTTAGCAACAAAAACTAAAGTGACAGGACATGATGCTTTCTGTTTATCTTTAGTTTTAGGGAGAAAGTAATACTGAAATATGGGTTTATTTTGACTTTTACATTTTTCACTTCTAGGGAAATAAAAGCTTCTTGTTGTAATTTGGGGTGTGTCTATGCATGTGTCTTTTAATTTGAACTCACACTTGTGATGAGAAGACATTCAGGGTGAGTGCTATTCACAGAAAAAGAAAGGGTTATATGTTTGGTAACATAGAAAACCAAACCATAATAATTGATCTATCTAAACAACAATCCCTTTCAGTAGCTCAGTTGGCTAGAAGAAACTAGCCAGTTCCTAGAACACTGAAGTCCTCTTCAGTTTTTACATTTCTTGATTTATTTTCCGTTTCCCACTAGCCTTTTTGCCTTTGATCTTATATGAGAAGTTTGTAAGTTAAAATGTTTTCTGAAGACTTGTTGATACTACTCAGAATTCTAAAAGTGGTCTGGGCAAAATAAATAGTAACTGTGGAGGAGGCATAGAAAGTGGACTTGCTATGAGACCTGCAGTTCCTTTCAAGCACAAAGGGAGTTGACACAGTCATCAATCAATACAGAGTACAGGAGTCACCACAGCACTGACTGAATAGGAACATCAGTGTATTTTCAGAGTCCTGGCTGCTTCTAAGAGCATAAATCTCAAAACAAGATCCTGAGGAGGCAAAGTCTTCCATCTCACAAATTGAAAAACCTCTGCCAACTTCAGACTAAAATGCAATTTCATCCCAAAGCTCTTGTTGCTCTCCAACCCAGCTGTTTCACGCAGAGAGATTCAGGTGAAGACAAGCAGTGGCTTGTTTGGGAATGAACACTCATATTATGGCTGAGAACCAGGGCTGGTTTTTGCTGAATGAGTTGAAAGTCTTCCTTTCTCCACTTTGTTCACAGAGATCCTTTAATTCCCAATGCAGAGACATAAACAGAACCACAGAGTTATAATACCTTCTTCTGTGCCAAATGTCTCTTTACTTCTTAGGAAGGCAGAGGTGAGGAGAAAGGTGTGAAAGAGAGGCTTGAACCCTTACTTGGAGATGAGAGGAACTGTTTCTTTAGGGAAGAATTAAGCTGCATTTGGATCTGGCACTTCATCAGGAGTGGCTCTAGCTCTTGCAAAAGAAGGAAGAAACATCTTTCTTCTCTGAATTATTTTGTATTCATTCTTCTTAAACCTCGGGTAGCCATAGAGGGCCACAGCAATCAAAAACCCTAATGCCAGGATAGCCCCAACTATGATTCCAGCAACTGACCCTCCTGATAGGCTGTTACTGTGCAGTTTCGATGGTTCCTCTACCCTCCACTGATGGGTGTAGGAGTCCTTAACCCAGGATTTGGCACTCTCACTACTTGTCATTGCAATGGAGTTGGTCGTAAACTGACTTGTAATAGGTATCTGAGTGTATGGTGGGAGCCTAACAGGGGCCAAGGATGCTTTTGTAAAGACCCCAGCCTTGACACAGTAGGACACTTGGCATCCATCAATGATAAGAGCTAGCTGTTGGCTGAAGCCTCCAGGACACTTTTTCAGAAATGAGTTCTTTAAGACTCCAGATGTGGAAGAATTAAACAAGGCATTCCCCATTGTGCAGCTGAAGAACCCACCAAAGGGGACTGAAAATTTGTGCCCCAACTCATGATCTAGAGAAACACATACTTTGAGGTTCTCAAGAAGACTCAGTGGGAAGTAACTGGTTGGGCATGACTGTTCATTTGTCATGGGATTGATGGTCTTGTCAGTGAAGACCCCCCCAAAGAGAAGTCCTGAATTTTCAGGTACTTGGCTACTACTGGCCACACACCAATAAGCATTAAATTCAGCCCTGGCCACTCGGAACACATCTTCACACACTGTCCTACAGAAGATCTTGAGGGTGCATTTCTGCTTACATTCCTTGTCAGGGTAACCCTCCTCATGGGCCTGAGACAGCAGATGAACAGGGGTGTAGCCAGAGGGACAAGAGAAAGCACCAGTGAGTGGATTCTTCTGTTCCAAATCTTGGCAGAGTTCAACCTTACTGTGCCCTGAGGATTGAGTACACACCTGATAAATCCCTCCAAGGGGAGAGTTAGCCACTTTACCATCACAGGAACCATCATCCGTATTGGCTTGAAAATTGAAGTTGGGGGAGTCGACATTTGTGCAGCCTGGGTATGTGTTAAAGTTGTAATAGCTTTTCACAGCAGTTTCCACTGTCTTCGAAAGCTTCTCCACCAAGTGGTGTGGAAAACCAGGGAGCTTGTCAGGCTTGATGAAGAAATGCAGAGGCAAGCCAGCACGGTCGATTGCCACTAGGTGGTTAGCAATGCCCTGCTGCCAGCTTTCTAAGGTCATGCCTGGGTAGAACGGATGACCTCCAATGCTCTGCACCCTGGAGTTGGTCCTGTTTTCAAGGTAGCCTGTGGCCAAGTTATTGTCATAGCCAAAGCCTATCTCAGTTTTGAAGTTCACAACCTTTGCGAAGGTAAATCCAGCAGATGCAGTCACTGCAACATGGGTTCCCTTGCTGTCTTTAAGGAAGGAGGACTTTATGTGATCCTCCTGAACCAGTGCAGCCCCAGCATCCACACTAGTGATTACGTGTGTGCCATAGTTGAGGACCAAGAGTTCTGCCAGGTAAGTGGCCATCTTTGTCTCATTTTTCTCTAGACGGTCACAGATTTCCATGAGCTCCTTTTTAAACCCCAAGTTGAGTTCTGAATTTGGGTTGTTTTTCACTGTGTAGGCCAGGTTTCTCACCTGGACCCTTGTAGTTACAGCACGGTCCTTCACTTGATAGGTCTTTATTCTTCGGAACTCAGTAGAGAACTTGCCATTGACTTTGAGATGAAAGTCGAGATTCATGTTGATGGAAAATGAGGTAGTGCTGCGGTAATTCTCCCAGGATTCCAATATTTCTGAGTTCAAATCCAGGTTGCTCTCTTTCTGAGGGATAGTAAAGACTTCATCGGGGATGATGTACATTCCATCTTCTGTGGTCTTACAGTTGGTATATGTCAAGTCCATCACCCGTCCCATGTCTATATTCCTCAGGTTATCCCAGCCACCTCCAGGTAGTACTTCCAAGACAGGTAGTGTCAAAGCTTCCTGGCACTTTCGAAAACCAGCCTCACTGATCTCTTCAAGAGACTTGTCTGTCTCAGTACATGCCACTGTGGTCCAAATGAGGACTGTAACTATGAAGTTGTTCATGGTGCAGATAGCTCCCACCACACACCAGTCCCAAACATCCACCAGAGAGCCTGAGGCAAACAGAAAGATGGGAAAGAAAGCAGTTGCTTAAACAGAAAATTCAACAATTATCCTAAAACTATAAATTGCTCTTCAGGCTATGCTAACTGCAAAATAAGCAAATGAGAGTTGGTTGGAGTACTTAAGACCACTATAACATGCAATAAATTATAGTATACTAGATATGTGAACATATACTCTCCACAATTCACTGCCCTGTCTTCTTCAATATAGCTGTTTCCTCTGCAGCAGTGATGAGAAAAATGCAAAACCAAACAAACAAACAAACAAAAAACGTTTCCTCAGAACAAGCAGATCCCACATCTCACCTGTTCTCTAACTGAAGAGCCTGCTTTGACTGTTTGTTCAGTCTCTTAGACTTGCTCCAATCTTGGCTCTCTGTTCTGTTCTCTTTCAGTCTCCAGTGCCAGATTCTTTTGTTGAAAAATGAAGAGGTCAGTAGCAACATCTGCCCTTCTTGACACACTTTTATCTCCACCTGACACAGGGCATTTCTACCTCTTAGATTTCTCATTGGCTTACTGAAGTTAGAGGCTGTCCTCTCAGTAAAAAGGAAGTGGAGTAGCATTCATACACGTTTTATGATGTCTCATTGCTACAGTCCTCATGTTCCGGTGATATTATCTGTGGCTGAGATTAAGAACGAAGACAGTTCTGTTTGTAGTATTCTGGGACACCAGTATGTCTTGTCCTAAGCATTCCATGTGAGAGTGAGGGACCTTACATAGCTGTTGTTTCTTTTCAGATAGAAATAGTCACAAAGAAGACAAAAGCCACTTTGTTATCTCAGTTTTAATTTATCAAAAGCATGTAGTGACCAAAGACACAATCTAAATCTGCACACCAGGGCAGTAAGTTTTCTCTTATCAGGTGCTTTCCTGTGTTTTTCCCTTCCACCAACAATCATCCCTGATCTCTTGCATTGAGTTACGTGTACAAGCACATATCCTTTCAAGCTGGTCATCCTGGGTGAGTAAATGCCTGGGGTTATACACTAATCTCTGGCCTCAAGCAGAGAGAAGCAATTCTTCCCCAAAAGGTGTGCATCTGAGAATCTAAAAGGCACTTTCACTTCCTCTAGGAGGCAGGAAGCCACATCTGCTTGACCACGTATAAGCTTTTGACACTGTATCACAAGGAGCCATGATTCAATGATTCACGTGTAATATTTATCCTGTGTAGGTTGGAACCAGATCAGATATTTCCAATCCCTGTATTTCACCATATATCTAAGACAGTTGCATGGTCCAGGACCATCCCATTGTATGTGCTCTGAGGGAATCTAAGAGGCCCATCAGAAACCTAGCACACAAAGCAGGGACCTAGGAATTCCAATCTGTGGAGTAAACTCTAATCTAGACTATGGAGCATGTAACAGTGAGACAGTGATATTTTTTCTTCTCAACAGTTTATTCTTAAGTTAATGTTCTGGGACTTCCTGGTCCACTCCTTCCCCACCAGGACTGTTTGTCTACTAAAAGAAGAATCCAATGGGTTTGCAATCCCTTTTATTATAAAGGGTAGGAAGAGAAAGTCAATGGGAAATGTTTCTGTGTAGTCATATCAAAAGCTAGACCAATTTCTAAAAGATGGCAGATGTCATGCCAGCATCTTTAGTGAATAAACTTGGGAGAGTTGGGTGGCAGTTGTCAAGAAGAGGTGACAGCCAGGAAACTCTAGTTTAAAAACAATGTAAAGTAGAAAACTTACAAAGCAGAATATGAAGAACCCAGTCTTTCCTGGATGGATTTGCATGGTCTAAAGAGCTAGCTCTCCTTTCTTGCTAAGAGTGTAACCAGAACTATGGCAAAAGACAGAGGCCCTAGGAAAACTGACACCATACGCCCAACAACAGACATTTTTAAAGAGAAAGGAAAAAGAAAGAAAGGTTGTGCTCAACAATAGAAAAGACTCTGAATCCCTCTCTACTCAGTCCTCTAACAAATTACCAGCAGGACACCATTTTTTAAAAAAATGTTTATTATTACTTCAGGTTACATCTCCATCACAGTGCCCTCTTTCTACCCCTCCCAGTTCTGCTCTCTCACCCTCTACCCCCTATCCCTTCCATCCCACTCCTCCTGAGTAGAGTGCAGGATACCATTTAAAAAGACCCCTGCTGAGTCATGGCCTGGCATCCTCAGACTATCCTAACCCATACTCTTGGGAAACCCAGAACAAGCTTTGCCAGAGTTATAAGCTAAAGTGTAGACAGTAGAATTACTTGAGACCACAGGAAGGAACTTTCCATCAGAACTGCATAGTATTCAGTGACGTGGAAGTCTGCAGGGTAACAGATTCAGCCTCTAAGCATCAGCATGCCAGACATCAGGCAGCTGCCTAGAGGCAGGGTCAGCATTTTCAAACTGATGATGAAGATAAGACCAGAATCTGTAATCTGGCCTTGCAAAGGACCAGACAGGAGTAAGAACAGCATCAGAACCTGACCCCTGAAGAACAACCTGGAAGTATGACCAACATTGAGGTGTGACTTAGGCCTGTGAAGGCCTTCCGACTGATGGAATCAACCTCTGTGATGTGACCTCAAAAGTGGATGACCAGAGTTGGGGCCAACATTCACAAGTAGACTCCTGAACAACATCCACAACCATATGGTCCATTATTGTGCATAGGTATGACCATCATTTGTGAGATGATCCACGAAAGACTATTCAACAATGGGACCAACATCTACAATCTAATCTTGCAAAGGTCTGCTCAGGGAGGTGATAGGCATCTGAAATTGTGAGAATGAATGGTGAAAGTCAAGGCTAGGACACTGGGTTTATATAACTTTAATATTGCTCAATTATTACCACATCCAAGTAGCCACTGATTTGTCCTAAACTCTTGTTATTCAGTTGTCTTCATATTTTAATTGGCACATACTATGAGCTTTTATGAGATACTGTATAATAATTTGATATTTAATGATCAAAACAGGTTATTAACATTTCATCTTTTCAAAATATATCATTGCTTTGTATTAGGGGCTTTCAATAAAAGGGAATAAGAGAGTAAATATTGCCAACTCTACACATGGTATAGAGAACTATAACTTCCTTCTATGTGACTTATTATCTAACTTCACTTACCTATCTCTCCCTCTTCCCTTTCTATCTTTCAGTAACCTTCATAGTACTCTCTACCTAGGTTCTCTGCAAGCACTGTTAACCCCTGAGCCATCTATCTAGTCCTGAATTTTTAAGCAAAGGAATTTGTATATATGTTATAAAATTGAAACTCAACTTTTAAAAGAGCTGTGTACAACACTTGGCAAATCATAAGCTTCCAATGAGCATTTGTTCCCTTCTGTTGGTTTCACATCTCTAAATTACCTACCAGGTAAAAGTGTATCTATTTATTTATTAAACATATAGTTTGTGGAAGGATCTGCCCAGTGTTTTGGAGGAACAGTAAAGAAAACCTTAGGCATGGATGCTAACAGCTTAGGAAAAGCCAGTCAGAGAAAAAAAAATACAGTCTCAGACGGAGATAGATCGTTCCTATAGTTTTTTTTATATGAAAACATATTTCTGTAGTGATTACCTGGTCTGTATGACTCTAGGATTAAGGAAGGCTTGACAGAAGAATATACTGACTAAATCATCTACTTCCATAGATATTGCCAATAATTCTGTTAGTCATAGAAATGATCAAATGAGAACACTGTGGAATGCAAGAGTACTAAAGCAGTATATTTATAACCAGAACAGCGTGATTTAGAGTTGATTTCTGTAATTCACCATGGTTTATATGCACAATCATTAAAGAAACAAGACTTCATTTACCATTTACTCTAGAATTATCTTGAAAAATAACAAATAAAGATGAGTTTAGTGACATAGTCCATTCTTCAACAAACTCTATGACGGAGATGTCTTCTCTCTGATCATGTTCTGGAATGAGGACACCCCTGGAGTGTCAGTGGAATGAGAACACTTCTTGGAGAGTGTGTGGAAATGGAGGCAAGGCTATCAGAACAGTATGAAAGCCTGAAATAAAGGTTCATGGAGACTGCAGACAGGAAACAACTAACAGCCCTATAAGGTCAAGAATGAGACCAATCTAGCGAGCAGACATGAATGTCTCAGGGAAGTTTTTCTTTTCCAACTGGTCATACCTAGTCATGAGAAGGTTCAGGCCTGAACCTCATGTACTTCTATTTATAAGTGTGTTCAAACTTTTGATATGGTAATATGGTACCATCTACAAAATTTATGACAGAGAACACAATTTAGTATTTTTAAATTCTCCAAAAATATCCTATAGTGTTTAAGTAAATTTGAAAATTTCTATTAGGTCACATTCATTGCTCTCTTTGGCTGCAGGTGACCCCTGGACTGAGAGTTGGATACCCCAATGTAGTGTCTCTCATTTGTTATATTCCTGCTTTTTCCTCATCACCACCTTACAGATATAAAAGTCAATGGTCTTGACTCCTTGTATCTGGTTTTCATGAACTTTATGACTATGCACCATTATCCTTGACTCTTCCTACACTTAGTTTACAGGTACCCCACTACTCTACTGCCTCTGAGTCACTGTTGAAATTATGTTAGTGGAGGCTTTTGAGTTCCTAATCCAAAGTTAATTTTCCAAATAGCAAAAACACTTGGACAAGGATACAGACAATATATCCCAAGAGGAAAGAGAACTGGCAAGAACCATGCTTTATTGTAATGAAAATATCAATGAATGGCATGTCCTTATAACTAGACTTTGGCTCATGTCCCTAAGGCATGGTATCTTGAACTTAGCACTGTATGGCCTGTGGTAGAGGAATACCATCAAAAACATATTTATTTTACATTCCAAGTGACCAAATGTAAAATCTAACACCAGCCCATAGGAAGAAAATAAATATTCATTGAGCACAATTGTCCAGTAGACGTGTTCATTGAGTGGTATGGGGGGAGAAGTCTTACTTGAAATAGTTTCTTTAACTTACTGCCAATTTATAAGTCACATTATTATTTTATTATACACATTTAACAAAAGCTAAAGTTTGACCTAAGGAACTTTTTTTGACCTAAGGAACTATATAGCACAGACAGGACATCTGCTTCTTCCTCTCCTTGAGTTTCTTCAGTGCCTCTTTGATTTCCTTGTTTCTCAGGCTATAGATGATGGGGTTCAACATGGGAATCACTGCACCATAGAACATGGCCACCACCTTATCTTCATCCTGTGAGTAGCCAGCATTTGAATGGAGGTATGAGAAGAGACCAGAGCCATAGAAAAGAATCACCATAGTAAGATGAGAGGCACAGGTGTTGAAAGCCTTCATCCGCCCATGGATTGAACGAATCTTTATGACAGCAGCAATGATGTAGCCATAGGAGACCAGGACAACCAGGGCTGTTGCCCCACCAACTGCACACACAACCAGGAAGTTTACTACTTGACTCATAAAAGTACTAGAACAAGACAAGGACATCAGGGGAAGCAAGTCACAGAAAAAATGGTTAATGATCCGAGACCCACAGAAATAAAACTGGAATATAGAGCTGGTTTGAACCAAGCCAGTAAGGAACCCTCCTGTGTATGCTGTGATGGCCATCCCCACACAGATGGTGGGTGACATGAGAGATGGGTAGAGTAGAGGGTTGCAGATAGCAGCGTATCTGTCATATGCCATGGCTGCCAGGAGACAGCACTCGGTACCTCCCATCCCAATAAAGAAGAAAAGCTGTGCAGCACAGCCTATAAAGGAGATAGACTTCTGCTCCCTAAAGAAATCACAGAGCATCTTAGGGGCTATGGAGGAGGTATACGAGACATCAACAAAGGACAGGTTACTAAGGAAGAAGTACATGGGGGAATGGAGGTGTGAGTCCACTCTGATCAGGACAATAAGACCCAAGTTTCCAGCCAGGGTCATCAGGTAGATCCCCAGAAACAACACAAAGAGGGCAACCTGCAGCTGAGAATGCTCTGAAAATCCCAAAAGGATGAAATTAGTCACCATGCTAATGTTCCTTCCCACAGCCATGTATCAGCTACCGTGTCTTCAAAGGCCCAGAGGTAGATTCCTAGGGGCAACAAAAATCCAAGTGAAGAAACTCTTCTGCTGTGTCAAAGAATAATAGACTCCTACAACCTAAAAAAGAAACATCCTATGTCCTTGCAGAATTCCCCTCCACACCATGTGGAGGTCATTCTCATATTTATCTGATGAACTTGCTAATGTAAAAGTATATCAAGATAATAGTCTGTTGTGTCTGAATAGTCACCTTGTCAGTATCACCATGATCACCATGTTAATAGAGTTACTTATCAGTGGTACTTAGGCTAACAATTTCTCTCTTTTTTAAGTTTCTCCAAATGTTGCACTACACTATTAAATCACTTAGATTTAGACATGTATTCTTTTACTTTCTTAAAGAGAAAAATATATCATAACCCAAAATGTTTGCAGAGGTAATTGTGTCTTTCTTAGTATGGCTGTGTTTTTAATTGAAAATTCACGAAATATATTCTGATCATCGTTCCCCTCCCCCATCTTCTCCAGAACCTCCCCATCTCCCCATTCACCCAACTCCACACCTTTTTGCTCTCTTTCTTTAGAAAAAAAATAGGCAAAAATTAATAAATAATCAAATAATTAAAAGAAAATGAAAAAGCTCAAGAAATACACATAAAGACAAAACCTACAAAAAAAAACAGCAAGATTAAAAAAAAATGCTCAAACAAACCAATAGGACAAAGAAGAAATCTACAAAACACCACTGAGTTCATTTTGCCTTGGCCATCTACTGCTGGACGTGCGACCTACCCTTAAGTGTGAATAATGTACCAAGTGAGACTCCATTGGAGAAAACTATTTTTCTCATTACAATTTTATCATTATGCTTATAACCATGTTAGGAAGTTCTCTCTCTCTTCCTTCCTTCCTCTCTCCTTCTTTCTTGTCCCCTCCCCTTTATCTCATTAACATTAAGCATATAGAGATAAAATTTTCGAAAAATGCTGAGTAAACCGGAGAGCAAAAAAAAAAAAAAAAAAAGTTTAACTATGTAAATTTTGAGTACTTTTCCTAAACAAAGACAATGTTGCACTATGTGCTTGCTAGAGCTAAATGCAGGTGATGTGATTAATAACACATTATTAAGTTTTGAACACTCAGCAAAATGCATAGCACAGACAGAAAAACATGTGATCATTAACACAGCATGACAAGTGCTGTTAGAGAAACATTTATACATTTTCCTGGAGCCTATGGCTAGTACATGGTGCTTTTAAAAGAAAAAAAATCTATGAGGAGAATTGCAAAAATGGGTGAAGGAGTCCCAGTGTGAGAAGACTCTATGTGAGAGGTTTGAAGGGTCGCCTCTGAGGTCTTCATTTTAAGGAGGAGGAGAACATTGCAGAAGGGGAGCAAGCTTAGTACTTAAGGGGTAAAAAATGCTCAGAGCACAGTGAAGCAGAAGACACAGAGGATAAGTTCTGAAAGCCAGAGGTGGTGAGACAAATTGTGAAATATCATTGAAAGCTTAGGTGGAAACTATACACGCTTGTCTCAAACACACAAAACCACGAGCGTCTAAGTATACATGCAATCACACAAACTGTATACCATTGCATAAATGTGTACATCTATATTTACTTTCAACCTTCTCTCCGCTTTCAGACTCGTGATCCATTTATGTGGCTCGATCCATTTATTTGACTCCATTTTTAGACAGAAGTGATCATCTTGCACTGTTAAGTAGATTCTACTTGTTTCTTGCTTTTTTTTTTTTTTTGTCCTTCACTAAACAGAAGCATAACAAAGACAGCTATTTTTAGAGTTCTTTTCTTTTTTGTTGACTAAATACCCCCAAGCACTTAAACCTACATTTCACACACAGCAGGTATTTACTATATATCTAGTGGATAAATACGATGTTAAAGAGTTTGGCCTTTTCCCTGTGGGCAAGAGAGAAAACATGAACGGTGTTTTATCTTTTTTTATCCATTCTGGTTCCTTATTGTAAGCAGGTAACTAGCTAGAAAACACACAACTTTAAACATTTGTGACCTTAACAAGGTAATTCAGAGTTAAGAGACTCACAGAAGCAGTAAGGAGGATGACTGGGAATCAACGGGAACCGAGAAAGAAGACCAAAATATTGACTTAAAATCTACAAAGAAAATTAAGGACAGTTTAGCTCAAGACAGGCAGATTTACAAACTAACACTCCTTTAACCCTTTCCCTATAAGAAAGAGAAACCACACTGGGCTAAGCCTTTGACAAAGCCTGCTTATCTTTACGGTGGCACATTTGCTATGATCATCAAAGATCCATTTTGTCCAGATGCATATGATTCACCCTATTTCACCCCCAGACCATGGTTTCTAAGCTTATATTTTTAGAATATGATAAAAGATAACCTCTAATTACTTTATATAATTCCTATATAGACAGCTTGATTATTTTGACTTAAGTTATGTATAGGAGTCTGTGAGGTCCACTACATTCCTTATAATATTACTTGCTATCTTTTTATGGCATGAAGATCACCATCACTTATTCTTTTTAGAGTTGTTTTGGGCTGATTTAGCATCTCTACACCCATTATACTGTTTGGAGGTTACTCAAAGCAGGGCTTGGAAATCAAGCAGAACAGAGCTAGTCTCTAGCACTCATCAGATTGACACATTGGACAAGCCGGTGGTGCTGATTTTAGTCTATTGCACACTAGGTGGGTTTTCCATTAGTGAGCTATATCCTCAACTCCTGACACACCATACATATATATTTTCCTGTGATTTCCATTAACTTTAAAATAAAGTCAGTAATAGGATTGACTAGTCCAAGCGTTTATACCAAGATTGGAGAGAAAAAGAAATAACTTCATTATTTTACCAATAATCAGCCCTACTAGGATTCCGATCAAGATCATTCTGTCTCTACATAGTCTGCTCATCATCTGCTTCTACAGGATGAATGTGGTGTGTGTGTGTGTGTGTGTGTGTGTGTGTGTGTGTGTGTGTGTCTGTGTGTGTGTGTGTTTCTGTGTGTGTCTGTGTGTGTGTGTTTCTGTGTGTTTGTGTGCAACACAGGGACGGTTACACTGGCAATTCCTCTCATGTTATCATCAATGTTTATAACATCATATTGGTTCATTGCACAACACTTTAACATGCTTTGCATTTTTTGTTGAATCCCTTACATCTCCTTAACTCTAAGCTATGAGATGGCATTACAACTCACATTCTTTGCACCTAGTAGACCTCAGTGGCATTGATTTATAATTTTTAAAAGTATGTATTACTGAGAGAATATGTATTGACATTTTGGAATAACAAGAAATTATTAAACTGTTGAGTCCAAATTTAAGCTTCTAATTCTTTGACTCCCAAGTTTGTTGTCTTTCCTGATGCCTAAACCCATCTGAATGTGAATGTGAGCAATTTCTGGTATTCTATCATAGATATAAGTGCATCAGGTGTGATCCTGTAGACTAAATCTAACTTATATTAATCTACCAGCCCCTTCATAGCACGCCTTTAATCCCAGCACTTGGGAGGCAGAGGCAGGCGGAACTTTGCTAGTTCGAGGCCAGCCTGGTCTACAAAGCGAGTCCAGGACAGCCAGAGCTGTTAAACAGAGAAACCCTGTCTCGAAAAACCAAAAAAAAAAAAAAAAAAAAGAGACTGTATCAAAAGCCCCTAGATATTCACTAAATCTAACTTATATTAATCTACCAGCCCCTTCATGATCCTTCACCCAACCCACATGACAAGACAAGACCAGAACCTGAAAATGATTGTGAAGAGCTTTCTTGTCCTTGATCTTGACAGAGTGCTTAACTTCTAACAATCAAGTTCATGTGTCAAAGTAAATGATGTCTGTGGGACATACCTGGCCATGCTGTGTACACCTGCAGTTCAGTGGGTTCTGTGGGGAATGGTGAATGAAACAGAAAGACTAACATGAGAAAAAGGTATTTACATGAGTTATGTTCCTTCCATTATTTATCAGAGTGCCTGGATTTTACAGACGCCCAGTGGATATTTTATCCACTGGCTGAATAAGGGTTACCACACAGACTCTAGAAACTTATTCTATTCCAAAGTCCATAGGATTTGCTGTTTCAGTACTGCCTGGGTGCTCAGAAAATACTGAGAATATATTTAAACTGTTTAATTAACAAAATATCACAGCTAGAAATCAGCTAGCTTAGATTTTCCCCACTATGATAATAAAACCAAGTCAAAAGAGATAAAGAGGATGTCTATACAGTTGGCTGGTACTGGAGGTGAAAGTAGAAACTGTATTCCATGCTTTGGGAACAACCCTTTACCCTCTTCCATATTCTAAAGCCTGGTGTCTCAATGACAGACACAAAGACCTTTGACTTTACAGGCACACTTAGTCTTGCACACCCCTGAGAGTCTATAGCAACATAAAAAGACTGGCTTGATTGCTGAATTTTACAGTGTGACCTTTTCAGAGCAGATGTCCTCCTCTGAATCCTAATCTCCTCCTCCTCTGAACATGCAACAAAATGATTAATTTAGATCACTGTTGGCTCAGTTAATTTTTCTCCCTATTTCAGATTTAAACTGTAGAAACCTTTCAAAGAAATAATACATCCTCCAAACTCTGAAACACAAAATAGGTAAAGTATAGCTCCCCTCACTAGACTCAGAGCAGTGAGATCAAAGGTCCAAGTATCCTTCTTGCTCCACCTTTCCCTCCTAGACACTTGTTTTCTGATCCGAGGATTCACAAGTAACCCGTTCAAGGAAGGGGGAAAAGGCAATCTCACCTGGAATACCTTCAACTCTGTGTTTCAATTAGCTGGCTGAGGCCAGACACTCAGAAAGAAAACACAGCCCATCCCTGCCAGAAGCTGGAAGATAAGTCATAATGGAGAAGATAAGTACGGGTTTGGTGTAATGATGTTAAATTGACTGACAAGAAAAGGAATTTTGGGATGGGAGACTTGAAAGAAAATCAAGCTTTCTCCAGGTGCTGATGAGTCTCTCTAGGTGGTGACATACCCAAGAGTCCTAATGGGCAGCTTGGCTGGCTACCTGGGCTCAGGAGTAAAAGAGATGCCAGCTTTGTCTGAATAAAGTTGGTACAGCAACTCACTCTGCTTCCTTTATATTCCCAGTCCCTCATCTGGCTCCAATGAGAGCTCCCTGGGGTCAGTGAACAAAGTTCTAGTTTAGCTCTAAAATGGGCAACAGCTCCATATACTAACAGTTACCTTCATAGCGCAGTGAGTGTTTTCCATGATCGCCTTGAATGCCGCAAAGGTTAGAACTAGGAGTAAATCAGTACAAACCTCAGAAAAGAGTGGAGGGAGGGAGAAAGAGAAGAAAGGATGGGTATAAGGAGAGAAGAAGTGGGAGAGAGATTGATTTTAGAAAAAGCAGCATAGTCCTACAGTGGAATGGGAATCCCAGAAAGGATTCCTCATCAATAGATGGGTATAGACAGATAGTGACAATGAAGAGGTTTAGCATTCAAGAGTCTGAATTAATTGACTTTATGGTTTCTTTCTTTCTTTTTTTTTTTTAATCCTGGGGTTGTGATTCACTAAAATAAAGAAGAGGGGACATAGAAGGTCGCTAATATTTTTCATTGCATAGACAGCAAACAGTGCCCCTTGCACAGTTTACTTCATAATATCCTCAAAGAACCCCCAAAGAAATGACATCTGCAGTGCATTTTCACATGAAAAAAAAATGGAATTTTGGAGAAGTAGCTTGCCTAAGGTCACACAAACATCTCTTGGCAAAGCAGATACTTGAAGAAAATCCTTCCACTACCAAAAGGCCACTGCACTGACCCATAAAAAGACAGATGATAACAGAAAAAAAATAGCTTTCAACAAAATCCACAAGTAGGGTTTTAAATAGAAAAGTAGCCTTTGGGGTTTGGAACAGGGCAGGGTATCCCTAGTGCATGTGTTTTGTTTCTGAAATCTAGCTTGAAAAGATTTGAGTGTTTCTGTGTGCTTCAGGGAGGATCATGCCGGGATAGAAGTGATTGGGTATTGAACAAACACAGGATACTATGGCTTTTCTCGTGGATTTGTGCCCTTGGATTTGTTTTGGCCGCCCTTCGACTTCTACAAAGATGAGAAAAGCCTGTTGCAACTGTGCTTCTCCTCCCACAGCCCTACCAGCTTTCCCTGGCTTGGACCAGTATCTCATACTATAAAGCCAAACAAATTATATCCCTCTCCCCCAAATTCTCAGCTCTTGGCTGTCTGGTTACAATTTTGGGGACTCTCTCAAGCTTGACATTAAAGAATGGATTATTGTTGTTAAAGGGATAGTTCCTATGTAATTAAATCTTTTCTAGGAAAAATGAAAACCACTACAAAACCAAAACAAATTTCTGGTTTCTTATTTCTCTCTAAGGTATCTCTCTAGCCCCTCCATTTCCTTCTCTACTTGCTAAAGCTGTGGCTTTTCTTAATACGTATGGGTGGGGTGGTAAAAGATTGTAGTGTTTGCAATTCTTGTCTCCTTCCCCCTTCAGAAAAAGATATTCTCTCTCTCTCTCTCTCTCTCTCTCTCTCTCTCTCTCTCTCTCTCT
>CAJQZJ010033704.1:634194-801471 GCA_907164525.1 Lophiomys imhausi | reverse complement strand
ACACACACACACACACACACACACACACACACACACACACACACACACATTCACACATGGTAAAGGGGGTCTTTAAAAAAACCAAACTCTGCTATGTATATATCCTACATTTTTTTATTCCTATCTGTACAGATTCTACTTGGTTACTCATATTTGAATAGTGCTGCCTAAATATAGGTGAGCCCAGCCCAGGATAGCCTTCTTGACCTCCCTCAGCTAGCTATGTTTTCCCTTTCTTCTCAATGCTCCTAGTGGGCACTTGTTACCTGTCATCACTCTCTGGCTCAGGTAATATCTGTGTCTGTGGATGCCATTTCTCTTTGAGATCTTTTAGGACTGATTGCTCAACACTGTATTTCAGTGCTGGTCACAGTATCAGACATCAGGCAGATGTGAAATTTAAAATGACAACTTTTCTACAGAGAGTTTTTTCACCTCCTTGAACCAGTAACTATCCCCTATTTACTGTCATGTTCCCAAGCATTCCATTACCCTTCCATCATTCCCTGAGATTTCATCTTTCTCTCTCATAGTTTCTTTTCTAGTCTCAACACACACACACACACACACACACACACACACAAATCTAGAATTTGCATGAGAGATAACTCCAAGTGTTTGTCTGAGTCAGTCTTATTTCACATAACCATCTCCAGCTTGACCCACTTTCCTACAAATGTCACCACTTCATTTTTCTCTACCAAGCTATAAAATACCATTTTGTTATATACAACATTTTCACTATCCACCCAATTGTTGATAGATACCTAGGCTTATTCTATTTCCTGGCTATTGTGAATAATGTAACAATAAATGTAGATGTATAAGTATCTCTTATGTATGTTGAGTTCTTTGGGAATATGCCCAGAAGTAGTTTAGTTGGGCCATATGATACTTCAATGCTTAGTTTTTAAAAAAACCACCATACTAATCTCTGTAGTCTTATACCAACTTACACTCCCATCAACAGTGAATAAGGATTTCTCTTTCTCCACATCTGTGCCAGTATCTGTTGGAATCTGATTTTTTTGGTGTTATCCATTCTAAGGTGAGAAGGAATCCCAAAGCAAATTTTAATTACATTTTCCTAATGGCTAAAGATATCAAATGATTTTACAAATATGTATTGTCTACTTATGTTTCTTCTTTGAAGAATTATCTAGGTAATTCATTGAACCACTTATTTTATTTTATTAAGTCAGTCATTTGACAATCTCATACATGCATATAATGCATTCTGATTACTATCTCCCTTACCTTCTCTTCTTACTCTCCCATAGGAAAGAACAGCTTCAGTGAGACAGCTCAACTTTATTGGGGTAAACAAGGGTTATTTGGATCTTTGGGGAGTAGGTGGGGGTTCATAATTGGCTGGGGCTGAAGGTGCTGGGAATGCATCATTTACATGAAGAGGCATTCCAGGAATCCCAGGTGCTTGCCAGGCAGGTTCTTATCAGGAAAAAGGAAGTTGGCCACGGACTATGTGACTCTCCTCAGAGGTGGAGGATGTGGGGTCATGCTTAAAGATACTCTCCAGATAAGGTCAGGCAGAGAAGAGGGAGCCCCACTGAGAAAGGGAGTCCTCCATTTTGCACCAAACTTGGAGAGCTATTGGGACTGAAAGACCCGGGGGAGGGAAGTACCTCACCCGACACTCAGGATATCACGGCCGCCCCAAAACTCGCAAGAGACCATCTTGATGCAATCACAAGAGGTTTATTTCGGGGGGAAAAAGAGGGAAAAGGGGGGGGCTCAGTGCACTGAGGGACGCCACTCGTATCCCACGCAGGGCTAGGAGTCGCGACCCCCACGCAGGGCTAGAGTAGAATATTAATAGGGGAGCACCACAGATTAAGGGGCGGGGGGAAATTACAGGTGGGAAGTACCAGCCCAGCCCATCGTTTACCACAACCCAAGGGGGAGGGGAAATACAGCTGGAATGTACCAGCCCATTAGTTAGTCAGCGGGAAACATCCTACATCTGTTTGTCTCAGGAATGAATCTAATCTTGTGGTCAGCCAGTTCCTGAAGCCCTGGGGGCCCGTGGCCCAACTGATCTTCATTCTTGGTTTTAACCTGTTTATGGTCAGCTAAGTTCCGGGAGTCACCTGGCAGCTGGCTGGCTCTACTGCCGACTTAGGGGGTCTTTTAATAATTTTCATTCCCTTCAGGACATGATAGACTTTCTTAATAGGAGGGTCTTCCAACACATCTGTAGTTGTTGAAAGTCATTATTACAACAACTGTGTATTGCCCAGAAGATGATGTTTCTGTCTTCTGACATTTGCCTTTTTTTCTCTCCTCTCTGCAATGTTCCCTAAGCCTTAGAGGACATGATATGAATGCTTTGCTTATGTCTGAGCACTCAGCAGTCACTTATTCTCAGAACCCTGTACCCCCATGAGTCTCACCAGTTACTGTACTTCACTGAAGAAAAAGGCTTCTTGAGTTAGAAGGACAATGGCACTTGTCTATGGGTATAAGCATGTATATTTAGAACGCATTTTGGTGCAATATCAATTTTTCTAAACAATTGAATTAAGCTCTACCATAGTCATTATCTCATTTGTTGATTAGAAGATTTGGGATGGGAATGTTGGTGGTTAATTTTTTTTTATACATCCTATATTAATTCTCTGATTTACAACTGACCAAGATTTCCCCATTCTGTAGATTATATTTTCACTCTAGTGATGATTTCTTTTGCTGTGCAGATGTTTTTAATTTCAAGTAATTCCCATTTGTCAAGTTTTAGCATTATTTCCTGTGCAAATAAAGTCGTTTCCAGAAAGTTCTTGCCTATGCCTATATCATGAAATGCTTGCCACTAGCAGCTTCAAGTTTTCATGTCTTTGACCAATTTTGTGTTGATTTTTATTCTACAAAGGGACTTCAAAAAAAAAATACAACAGCTTTAGTTAAAATAGCAGCTGCAAACTTTGGAAGGAGTTGTTTGCGGAGAGTAATCACCAAATGTGCAACGAGGCCTATTCATTTTCTAATGCTTCATAATGGATTAGCATACATTTGCAGTTTAAAACAACTGAGCTGCACTAGTCAGCCTAGCACAGCTCTGAGAGGGTCTCTGCCCTGACATTCTTCCTCAACAGGACAAGAGGGGGTACTGAGGTGCTCTAACACCGGCTGCAAGGACAAATCCACCATCTTCTGCATCTTCTGTGGGACATTTTTGATTTCACTTTGAAGAACTGGGGAAGTCAAAGGTTGAAGCCATTCAAACAATGACTGTTCCAGGAGGATTTTTTTTTTTTTTTTTTTTTTACAGATGGAGTTTTGATACTTATTTAAAGATAAATGAGAAGAAGTCATCATGAACCCACATGACACAAAGAAGAGAGGAGGATATGTTCATAGTGTCTCAGAAATTCATATCAAGACACGTGGAGGACTATCTCTTGAAGTGTCAACTAGTTAGAAAAAAAATGGTATGCTGTTTGCATGAATGTGATAGGAATGTTAATATTCTCTCCTCTTGGGTGACAGTGGTGCATATCCATGTCTAGGCCCTATCTGCAGCTGATTTTCTAGGTTATCTTCACCAAGCATGAGCTGAGCTATTACTGTATCACCTGTGCATGTCATGAAGACACTGCATGGATATAAACTTCAAAAGTCATATACAATAATGTTCAGCATAGTATTATTTAAAACATTAGACTTAGAATTTAAAATTATCTGCAGACACGTCGACCCTCACACCTTTGTCTACACTGTTTGTGAGTGCAGAATCTAGGGATAGCCCTCTCTCTAAAGTCTAAGGGGATTCCAGATTAATTTTTAAATTAGTTTTTGAGAATATCATGCATGTATTCAACATATTTTGACCATATTCCCTTTTCCTTTCCCATCTCCAGCTTCTTCTGAACTGTTCCCACATCTCTCTCAACTTCAGGCCCTCTTGCTTTCATATAACCCACTGAGTCCTATTAGTGCTGCCCATAAAGGCATGAATATTGAGTCATCCACTGGAACTTGGTCAACCTACCAGGGAGCACACCCCTGAAGAAAACTGAGTCTCCTTCCCCTAGCAGCCATCAACTGTCATAGCTCCTCAGCTATGAGTGGGGGCTCATGTGACCCTCTCTGCTCCATGTTGACACATGACTACCTTGATCTTGTGCAAGTCATGTGCAAGTAACCACAGTCACTGTGAGTGCCTGAGAGATGCAGTCCTTGTTATGTTCAGAAGACACTGCTTTTTCCTCAACTTCTGGCTCTTACAATCTTACCACCCCTCCTTCCTTCATGGTCTCTGCATCCTAGGCAAGATGGTGCAATATAAATGTTCGATTTATGACTGAACATTCCACATACACGTGTTCCATGTACGTTGGCCAATTGTATTGTTCTGCATCGTCGATAGTCTACTGCACAAAGATGTTTCTCTGATGTGAGTTGAGAGGATTTCACATTCTGATAGCCCACCATGTCAGATGCAGAAACTGTATGGAAAACCTTGTTCTGTTTTACACATTGCTTCTTGTTCATTGGTTATTTTTGTCTTCATCAGAGCCAAGTATATATTCCAAATAGTTGGTAAGTAACCCAAATTGGTACAAGTAAAGCTATGCTTTTTATTTTGTTTTGTTTTTCAACATTTATTTCTTCAAGTTACATCTCACTTATAGTCCCCCCTCCTCCCCTCTCAGTCCCACCTTCCCCTTCTCCCTTCTGTCCTCTTTTTTTAAAGGTGTATCCTTTTTTTCTCCCAACATCTCCCCCTTTTAGTCCAATTTATTGTTTCTAATAACAATAAATACAATACAAAACAATAAGAACAATTAGGCAACAATTATGAAAATTATAAGGTATAACATATATTCCCAATATCCAGTCCATATGTATTTGGCAATTAATGATAATATTCTATTATCTATCTATCTCAATGAGTTTAAAGTTCTTTGCCTCACTCAGTTACTATCCTAACTTGCATTACCAACTTAAAAACATCTTCTTAGACCCAGAACATCCTTTTAATTTCTAAACAACTTAAAACTTAACTGTGAGACTATAACTATCTAGTCTTCAACCACATCAGAGACCTGAGAGGGATAAACATATCTGAATAAACAGGAAGTGCAGAGCAAGCAGCTTCCAAAACTAAGAAATGACAGACAACTGGCTGCCTGGACAGTCTCCAATTTCTCTCTAAAACATTGGAGTATCTACATTCAGCCTCTTGGTCCAGTATCTCTGACAGACATTAATTGTAAAGCAGGAATTTTGAAGGACTTTCCCATTCTGTCTTGGCAGAGCTAGGCTGTCAACTTACCTCCTTCTAAGTTTTGTTCTTTTCGGACAACTGTCTACAGTTGAAGCAAGGGATTTTTCTTTCCCAGTGGCTAGCTTGCCACTAGTGCAGCCATCTCCAAATGGAGGTTCTTTGCTGCTCATCATCTACTTGGAGTAGAAGGGGGGCGGGGAGGGGGGGTACTGTCAGGAGCTGACATGTCTCAATATGAAAAACCTTAAGTTAATAGAAAATCTTTAAATGCCATATTCTACAGACCTCTTGAGGTTTTTGAAGACCATCTATCTATCTCCATATATTTAAATAACCAAATGTTGCTTGCCATTTAGCAACTTGATCTCTGATTAACTTAGAAAACATTTGTGATACACTAAACTAGTACCTAACAAAATGACAGATTTGAATGACTATTAGTTTGCATTTCTTAATTATCCTAAACAGTTCATGATAGTTGCTATCAAAAGGCCTAGAACTTCACATTGCATTTTAAACTCAAAAGAAACAATTACTATTTCCAAGGTACCTATGTTAACATCATCATTTCTACTTCTATACAAAGTGGTGCCCCCCTCTCCTCCTGCCTTCCTCATCAGGCTCAGTTCTATGGCAGAACACACTTTTCAAATGACTGATGCATACAGACTGTGCCACAGCACAATAGGTGGGGAAGACTACAAACCCCATAGACTTGGCCAGTCATGGCTCTACTGAAGCTTGAAGTCTGAGATGCAGAGCCACACAGGTCACACAGAACATGTGGTTTGTATACTTCTTTTTTTTAAACATTTATTTATTACTTCGCTACATCTCGATTGCCACCCCCTCCCTCCCACCCTCTATCTCCTCTCTCACCCATCCCATTCCTCTGGTGTGGGGTGTCTCCGTGTATCAGCTCCTCTCAGTTCATTAGTCCCATGAGGTCTAAGAACTTCCTCTTCCACAGGACGCATACATGCAGTTCCACTAGGGTTGGGTGTCCTACTGACAGGTAACCAAGTCCCTGTTCCTGCTCTTTTGGGTCTATTGATTGTAGCATGGTTGTTCTATACTATAATGGCTAAAATCCAGTTATAAGTGAATATCTTTAAACAATTTATTCAAATCTGTCTTATGCTGATGAGAGGAAGTTTTTTTTGTTTTGTTTTGTTTTTTGATGGTTTACTGTTTGATATTTTACTTGATTTTAAAACTCTGCTTAAACCTATTGTTTCCACAAAAGCTTCTTCCATTTTTTTTTTTTTAACCATATCTGTAAAGATACTCACCTCGGGATGATACCTGCCCAAGTATTATCTTTGATCTGATACAGGTTCAATCTTTCCTTTCCACTTCCTTCTTTCTCTTCCACTCCCTTTTCCTTTCTTCTTTTCCTAACTTTTTTCCCTTCCTCCTTTCTCTCTCTTTTCCTTCCCCCTCTCTTCCTCTCCCTTATCTTCCCTTTCTTTCTTTCCCTTTCCATTTCTTCTCTTCTTTTCACTGTGGACATATATTTCCCAGTGAGACTTCATTGGAGAAAACTGTTTCCTTTGCAAATGGGCATCAGTTACAAATAACTTCTTTATTAAGAGTGAGAGATAGTCTCTACTCCCCATTCTCTTGCTAGGACTCCATCTGCAGAAATATACATACTGCCAGTTCTGACTTGGTCTTGAACCCTTCACCATCCAGGCAGTCTACAAAGTATATTCAGTCATGAAATTTTCAACTTTGTCATGATTCCCCCACCTCTGATCTATAAAATCCAGTTTGTCACTCCTTTACTACCCTGGTTTCCCAGTCTTACTTCGTCTGGATCTAGCTTACTCCACATTTTCACAAAGTGAGAGGACATATGATACATATAAGAAGACTTTATTTCAATTCCAGTACTTCTGTTATTCTAGATATGAGAGTGATATGTACATATATGACTATATACACGAACTACCAGGTGCAGGAATCCTTAGTAAACTTCATTTTCTTCTGTTAACTATATTTTCATTTTATTTTTATTTTAAAATTTAAAGTTTTTTCTTCTTTTCTTTTTTTCCCTTTGATCTATTTATTTATTCATTTTCAATCTGATCACAGCCCCTTCCCTCTCCTCCCAATCCTACCTTCCTGCCCTCTTTCTGTTCCCATTGCCCCCTCCTCTTCTGCTCAGAGAGAAGGGACACCCCACCAAACCTCCCCAGTACTTCATGTCTGGCTCAGACGTTCTTGTTCAAGTAAATTTACCTTATCTATCTTTACAAGCTCTCCAGATGTCATGGTGGCAATTTGCCAGCTAATCTTTCTTCTCTGGTGAAAGGAAGAAGCACAATCAGTTTTTGTTTATTTCGCAAAGACATAAATAAAAATAAAATGCTTTAAAAAGTTCAGATGAGCTTTCTGAGCCGATACTGCTCTGGTGTACACGGACAGACCTGGGTCCTAAGCCCCGCCAGACATTCTCTAAGTAATGTGGCAAGCACCAACCTCGCAAGGTTACACAGTACAAGACGGGCAAGGAGCCTTTGTATGCCCAGGGAAAGCGGCATTATGACAGGAAACAGAGTGGCTATGGTGGCCACTCAGACAAAGCCTATTTTCTTCAAAAAGACTAAAACTACCAAGAAGATTGTGCTGAGACTTGAGTGTGTTGAGCTCAATCGCAGATCTAAGAGGAAGCAGGTTATTGAGAGATGCATGCATTTTGAGCTGGTAGACGATAAGAAGAGAATGGGTCAAGGGATGCAGTTCTAAGCCGGTTTTGTTATGAAGACAAAGAAGATAAATTCCCAGGAAGATAGCAAAAAGAACCAACTTGAGCTTGGGGAAATCCGAGAATCCCACAAGAATGAACTTGGTGATGGCAGTGCTATTCTTTCCTCCTGTCATCATCTTGGAGCACTTTGAACCTGCAGATTGACAACAATATGGATTGACTTTGTTCTGAGTACAGTATAGGATGAAAAATTATGCACAATTAAACTAACTTTAACAAAATCAAGATACAAATATTATTCTGACAATTACTAGAAAGCCCTCTTTCTGCCACTTCACAGTTTGAGCTACATTCTTGCAATTCTTCCCACACATACAAAGAGATATTGCCAAATTCCTGTCTAAATGTTGATACTGATTTGCACTAGTATAAAGACTTCAGGGCAATGCTTCTTGTTATTTTATTATCAACATTGCATATAATTATTTAGATTTAATCTTTGACAATCTTACAGGTAAAATTTATTTAATTGGTTTTTTCTAACATTTATTAATTCAAGTTACATCTCTATACAGCCCCTTCCTCCACCTTCTTGGTCTCACCCACCCACCCTTACACCCTCTACCCCCTCTCCCACCTATCCTACTCCTCCACTGTGGGCCCCCACATATCAGCTCCCCTCAGTTCATCAGTCACATGATGGCTAAGAGCTTCCTCTTGCATTGGGGACCTATATGGAAATTCCACTAGGGTGAAGTGTCCCACTAATAGGTAACAAAATACATGCTCCTGTTCCTATCACTCCTGGGCACATGTCCAAAAGACATATGCCTCACCAAATCACAAGGGCATCTCCTTAACTATGTTCATAGCAGCTTTATTTGTAACAGCTAGAAACTGGAAACAACCCAGATATCCTTCAACCGAAGAATGGATAAAAAAGGCTGTGGTACATTTACACAATAGAATACTACTCAGCTATCAGAAACAAGGAAATCATGCAATTTGCTGCCAAATGGATGGAACTAGAAAAGCTCATCCTGAGTGAGTTAACCTAGACCCAGAAAGATGCACAAGGCATGTATTCACTTATAACTGGATTTTAGCCATATATTACAGGATAACTGCCCTATAATCAACAGACCCAAAGGAATAGGAACATGTAGTTTGTTTTATTGTTTTAAATTTGTATTTATTAATCTCTCCTCTTTCTCTACTAGGTTTGCATGTGAGGCTTTCCATCAAATAAATAGTTTTAATTCACTGTTCCCCACACTTCATTAGTTTCCAAGTTTACCATTTATTGTCAATATTAGGTGTGTTCAGGGTTTTAATATATCCATTTTATTTTTATCTGTTCAACTCCTCGATAATTATAGTCCTAACTTTACTGCTACACTGGAAAAAATTTAGTTATATAATTCAATAAGACTCTTCTCTTTATTTTCTTTTAGCTTAGTTTGTGTATTTGCATTATTTTGTGGAAAACTTCAACATGTATGAAGTATAAATCTGATGTTATTTTCTTTTCTAAATGATTGACACTCATCCACTACAATGAATTCAATTATTTATAATAAGATCAATTACAGAATTTCTATTTTGCTCAATTTCTAATCTTAGTTCGGGTGCCACCTGTTCAGTCTCATGACATTTCATAATTACTTATGATCATATTTTGCTAGTGAGTCACAGAGCATTGTAATGACTGACAAACATTCCTTCATTTTACAGAGATCACTGATGGTTCTCATGTCCATGTCTTCAGAAGATCTGTATAATGAATTCATCAAAGGAAATAAAATGAGGATTCATACTTCGGTTCACTTTTTGTTAGCATGGGGAAAGATAATACATAAAAATTCTTTTATCTCAGTTGATAAGTAAAGGCATAAGAGAGGTAATACTGACTCTGAATAAATATTCATTACAGCTACACTTGATGGGAGACCTGGGTCTGATGATACCTGCTCTGGGTTCCAAGGTCTGTATCTGAATCCCTGCGACATCTCTGGGCTTTGGTTTCTCTGTTTTCAAAATGAAATCATCAAAGCCATTTTCTTTGCATCAAAGGGATACTTCGTGTATAAAACCAAGAATTGTGGTGGGAAATTACACATAAAGAACTGTGGTCTGGTAGTGTAGAGCAATAGGAAGGTGATTTCAGCCACCAAAGAAGAGGATGGATTAGCAATCTGCAAAAAGGAAATCACATTGACTCATGCCACTCATCAGTATACATAATAAGGACACAGCAAATCCAGACTATCTTCCTGCTGCAAAATTGACTTATGGGTTGCCTATGTTTAAAAACACCTTCAGTAAAGACAGAAATTGCTCAAACAAATTATCAAAGAATTTTTACTTCAAGAAATTAGGTAAGTGAATCATTGGAAATGGTAATTACTGCAGCATTTCTGTGGTATGTTTTCTCAAGTCTATTCTCAGGGCATGTATGTCCTGGAGACCCTGAAGTTTGAATATTATTTTTAAATTGTGAAGAAGTGCATTCTGTGAAGAGTTTTCTATCTGCTATATGTTTAAGTGAATAGATATTTTTAATAAAAGTACAAACACAAATTTTAATCTCTTGAATGAATGTTATATCTCTTCTAGTTCACTGATGAACAAGAAAAAAAATGAAATAATATTTAGATGGCAATGCTGCTGATAATACTACTTTGGTAACAAACACTCCATAATTGGAAAATGAACAAAGGCTGTTTCCACATTAATTCCTGTAGTTAATTTTAATTAATTTACTCTTGTTTGTTTTCATTTCCTGTCTATTCAAGATGAAATCTACATTCTAGAAGGCCGTAATAAATGTGGTTCTTTTACTCTACTGAAAGTCAGTGAAAAGGATCAGCTGCCCCATTAGCATAATATCAGTGTAATCACATGTAGCATCAAAGGGATGACATCAACTGTGATATAAACAGAGTACTTTGAGGCCAGATTTAGGGGACTGGAGATGGCGTTATAGGCAGTTGGGAGTTACCTGCTATGGATTAGGAACTAAGCTTCGGTACTCTAGAAGAGCATCAAGCCCTGCTAACTGCAGAGCCATCTCCAGGAGATATGACATCCTCTTCTGGACTCTGTGCATATTTGCATAAACACACACATTGACTCACAAACACACATATATGCACATAAATAAAAAAATAAATAAATCTTTTAAAAAGAATCAGATTTAACCTTATAAGTTTTCTTTTACTGTGGAAATTAATTGCAGACACATTGTTTAAGGGTCAATAAAAATAACAGTTATGTAAAGTAATTTTAGGAGTTTGAAAAAAGATATACAGCAGTTACTCGTTAGATAAATGCTATTCCTATACTTTTGGAGAAGTAATAAGCAACAGTAATAAATTATTCATAGGCTTACAGCCCAAGGGATCAGGCCAAGAGACTGAGGTACTAAACAGTGAAGGGACAAAGAGCCAGTCCCTTATTTTTGTTTGCAATCTTTCTCTCTTAATATAATAAAATGTCACAATCTTTTGAATAAAATTTTATCTTATGAATGAAATGGTTTATTTTATTTCTCTTTAATATTAAAACCAAAATTAAATCTTGATGACAGAGTCACAGAAAATGTTTTCCTGTTGTGCAAATAATATGGTGTCTGTTGACATCTAACATCTGCAAAGCACCAAATAAGATTATCATTTGATAAATAGCAGAAAGAAGATTAAATAAGTTCTTCAAATCGCTCCAGGAACAATGCATTATTACTTTTTAATATGTTTCAGAAAAGAAGGTGAAGGAAATAGGCAATTTAATATGAAGGGAAAGACACAATGTATGAAACTAAAGCTTATTTATTCCATTTTGGAAGTCTTTTCTATTAGGAAATAGGAAATTTAATATGAAGGGAAAGACACAATGTATGAAACTAAAGCTTATTTATTCTTCCATTTTGGAAGTCTTTTCTATTAAGAATTTAGAGTTCCTTCTAAATTCATTGCATATAGGTCAATGAAAATCTCACTACTCACATTCAAATTTTATGAGCTTTTTTATTATACTATAGGCTATTGCTACAATTTCAGGTTTATTTAAAAACCTGAAATACTTTTTAAAAAATATTCAAAGCTGGTCGGTGGTGGGATACACCTTTAATTCCAGCACTTAGGAGGCAGAGGCAGGCAGATCAGTTTGAAGCCACCCTGATCTTCAGACTGAGTTACAGGACAATCAGGACTACACAGAGAAACCTTGTCTCAAAAACAAAAACAAAAACAAACCAACAGCATACAATCAACTAATATAACAAATACCATAATTGCTATATACTGCTATACTAAAACAATGACTCAAATGTATTTGTTTAAAACACCAATGAGAGGTTTATGAGCTAGCTCAGGAAGTAAAAGCACCGTGCTGCCAAGCTTCATGATCTGAATTTGATTCCCAGAACACACGTGGTAGGAAGAGAGTTGACTCCCGCAAGTTGTCCTCTGGTCTTCACACATGCCCCAAGGAGCATGCATTTATGCATATGTGTGTGCACACACAATAAATAAATGAGTTATCATTTCTCATGGTCCTCTTGGTTGGCTGGCTTCATTTAGATCTTTTCATGGTCATAGTCTACTGAGAAGACTACAATGCTCTATCAGATGGAACTGGGTACACTTGATAGAATCTCACATGTTTTGGAACTCTCACAGGTATGACTGGGATAGCCGAGATTCCTCTCCACATAGTCTTTCTGTCTAGATTCTTGTAGGCAAGACTCAATATTGTGTGCTCATTAAGCTACTGTCTGTGCAACACTTTCTGATGTTCCATTGGCCAAATCTGTTCAAATGAATAAGAAAAGAATAAGTAAGGAAGGGGACCCTCTAAGGGCATGCCAGGGAATGTGAGTCCCTGATGTCCACTAATGCACTATGGTAGCACATGTAGGTTTAGCCTCAACTCAGTAAGCTCTGGGCCAATTTGAGATACTCTATAAAAAACAAGGTGGACAGTATCCAAGGAATGACAGCCAAGTTATCCTGTGTCCTCCACACACAGGTACACCTGCATACACAAGTAAACACACACATGCATACACAAACAACACACACACATACACACAATTTTAAAATATTTAATGTGAAGCCATTTAACAAAACACTCAAGAAAATTAGTCTATTTGGGGAGAACAAATTTATAACTATGGTACCTAATTTGGACTAATTTTAATTGGCAAATCATTTCATTTTTCAGCTAGGCTTTATAGTGCAATTTGGAGAGTCATGATAAATGTCATAATCCATTTGTGCACATAAAAATATATGCCATCATGTATTGCTGAGCTATGCATAACTTCCGTGAAGTGTGCCATTCATCAGTTTTATCACTGTGTGAACTTTGTAGTGTATTTATACAGACCACAATGGCATGGATTACTACAGATCTACACTCTATATTCTGTGGAGCCATGTGACAAAGACAGCACAAGATTAGTTCAAGCACTAAAGAAGACAATGTTGTTAAATTCAAGATGTATGAAGCTGCTGCTTGGGTGATACATACTGTTCACAGTAACTGCTCTCTAATAGTAGAAGAGTATATGCTAAAAGAAAAGGCACAGCATAGCACAATCTATACATAAACCAGCAGCATAACTATTTATTATTATGTAGTTGATAATGTACATATTGACATCAACTACACTACTGGGTCAGTAGGCTGTTCGCTGCAGCATCACCACAATCATGAGTAATCTAATATGTCTCCTTACAATGTTCCAACCTCTCATGGTGCTAAGCCATAGGAATTGATAAATTCTATTAGAATATCATGAGACCACCCTTGCATGTTCAATTAGTTGTTTGCTGACCATCCTTATGTGGTGCTGTGAGTATGTTCCTCAAAATTTATGTACCTGTTCTTACACATAATCACTCAAGTATGTCTTTAAGCATACATGTAAGCATGTCTGCTTCTTTTTTTTCACAATTCACATAAAATTTTTCTCAATTCAACATTTTATCTTAAAATGAAGATAAATGTCATCAAAACACAATTTCTCTCATCTATTCTGTTTCCATTCTAAAAAGTTAGAAATTGGATATGATGGAGAGGATCACCTCGAACACAGGAAAACAAATATCTTGCAGCAGTGACTGATCACAAAGTGTTCAGTTTCCTAAGAACGACAATCATTTAGAGGGGAACTTAATTTGCCGGCAACAAACTAAAGCTTAAAGAAAAATTTTCCAAACGTAGTTAAGTACAGAACTTTGAAGAAGTAAGAACTAAGAGGATGTTTAAGATGTAGGGAGAAACTTTGGAGGGGGAGAACAGGTTCTCACTGTGTAGCCTTATCTGGCTTTGAACTCAAAGACCTCCCTTCCTCAGATTCCACCAACGCTGACATGGAAAACATCTATTACATCACCTATTCCCTCACACATCTGACACATTCTGGGCTCCGAGGTGGCGGAAGCACACAGAACAATAGCCCTGTGGTGAATAATAAGAAATGATCTTATATGGAAAAAGAACAACACAGGTAACTAAAGTGACAAGCATTCTTTTTTTTTTTCTCCCCATACTGAGACTCAAGTCTGGGGCTTGCACATGCTAGGCAAATGCTTACCAGTGAACTGCATGTCCAGAAAATTTATTTTTACTTTTAAATTGACATAGGATCTCACTAAGTTGCCCAGGTTGGCCTTGAACTTGAGAACTTTCTGTTTCAGTTTCCTGAATATCTGAGATTATAGGATTGTGCCAGCAGGATCAAATCAAAACCCTTTCTCTCAGTTAAAATTTATCTTTTACTAATTTAGCAAGTTGCTGTCTGTTGGGTCCTTATTTCGTGATGGGCATAATTCCAGATAATTTACATGTAGTATCTGAGTTGTTTTTACACAGTTCTTTGAAAACTGTTTCCTGTAAATTGTAGATAAGGAAGTTGAGACATTGGGAAGCTGAGACATTGTATGTCTAAGTTATTACTGACGTCCTCATAGCTGCTAAACAACAGTGGTTAGATCCAGAAAACTCCAATATTCTTTTTATTAGTACTAGATTTGGCAAATAGAAATGCCAAAATAGTACCCCAATTGTATTCAATTAGCTAATTAATTCTTACTCAGTGAAGCTCTTGATTAACACAGTTTTTAAAAATGAAACTGAGAAAAGGGGGAGAGGGTGATAGTAAAAGACATTATACCAAGGTTTGCAAAAATAGATTCCTAACTCCATATTTACTTAACTAACTACATATTTTGTTTCTCTAATGAAGGAATACATCATTCCCAGCAGGAAAGATCTGATCTCTGAGTATGTCTCAGGCAGGGTAGCAGGGGGAGCAGTTTAGGAATAAGAAGCTACTGGCAGGCATGGAGGCTGTGGAAAGTGATGATCATAAAACAGGGCAAACGTAATGAGCACTAACATCAGTGGACTGCCCAGACTTACCTGTGCTGTCCCGCTCCTGTTGACCATAGCTTCACTCAGATGTTTCTGAGGAAGGTGGGCTGTTAGTGGCTGTTTGCTCCAGTGCAGTGTGGGAAACATAACAGCACCCACTTTTCAGCTCTTGATCTGGACTCTGCTCTAGATCCTGGTGAAAGTCATTGCACACTTACTTTCTACATCCTCCAAAGGCTCATTCTCTCCAAATTCCGCTTTGTCCAGCAAGCTCCTGACCATCCATCCATGATAAGAGAATTGCTTCCACTTGAGGTTCACTTAAATACCTCCTTAGACCCAGAGTGTAAAAAATATCACTAATTAACAGGCCAAGTAATTGTTCTCTGGTGTGATGGTAATGGAAAAAAATGAGTTTTCCCCAGTGATTTTAGTTATTCTTGAAGATTCTTCATTCAGAAAATGTTTTCAGAACAAGAGGTCACTAGAATAAGAACAAACTCATACATCTTCAAATTCTTAAATTATAGATTGACTTTTACCTTCTCTGTTATATATGGAATGCTACATTGCTATATTTCATTCACAATATTGTCAGGCATACTTGAATCATTCACAGATATCATTATAATATTATGACTTGTAATATTCTACTCTCAATTTACCTCAGTTAGATTATTTTTTCTACCATACTTCAAAATGGAATATAAGCTTTTGCTATGAAAACTAATCCTGAAGTCAATATGCAGGTATTTCAGTAAAGGAATACTTGATCCATTATTCCAAATATGATTTCCTACATTTTAATTTTCACTTAACTTTATAGTTTTGAAATATTAAGAAATTTTCAATGCTTTCACATGAATTTTATTACTTTAATTTATTTCATTTGCATTAAGCAAGATTCTTCAGTGTTTAAGAGGCCAAGTAATTTCTTATCTATTTTTTATTGGCTTGTCATTTTTAATTACTCAATCTATAACTTATCTTAATTTATGGTATAAAGAGTTTGTTTTTCCTTACATACTTTGTTATTTAGTCTAAAGCACAATGCTATTTTTAATCATATATTATATATGAGTATCATCAACAAATTTGAATTTAATGTGGCTTGTTTCTGCCTTGAATGTGATAGGCAATATTCAACATTATTGTGTAGGTTGCATGTATTTTCAATTTTGCCATTATTCACATTGTACTGCAATCAGTTATTTCTACACTATATCTCTGCTAAACTATCAGGTTCCTAAGAAGGATAGCTTAACATCTATCAGTTAACATCTATCGATCTGTCTGTCTGTCTATCTATCTCTGGATCCATTGAAAAATGCCCACAAAATATTATTTACTTCTTTTTTTTAATACTTTATTTTTTTATTTCTTCAAGTTACATCTCAGTCACAATCCCTTCCCTATTCCCCCTTCCTGTCCCACCCTTCCACCCTCTTCCCCCCAACAGCTTCCCCTTTCAGTCCAACAAATGGTTCCTTCTCTTATAACAGTAAATACTATACAAAACAACAGAAATAAATATGCCACATTTATGAGAGTTAAATGGCCCAGTATACATTCCCAATGTCTAGGTCATACATATTTGGCCCCTGACTTTAACATTCTACCATCTAACCATCTCCATGAGTTTAAAGTTCTATAACTGACTCAGCTTTCATACTAACTTGCATCACTATTAAAAACATCTTCTTAGATCTAGAACACCCTCTTGATTCCTAAACAACTCAAAATTTAACTATGAGACTCTAGCTGTCTATTCTTCAACCACCTCAGAGAACAGAGAGGGATAAATATATCTGATTATATAGGAAGTGCAGGGCCTGCAGCTTCCAAAACTAAGAAATGACATACCAGTGACTGCCTGGACAGTTCCCATTTTCTCTCCATACATTCCAACATCAGTCTTCAGTCTTTTGGTCCTGTTTCTCTGACAGACATTTATTGTAAAGCAGGGATTATGAAGGACTTACCTACCCTGTCTTGGCAGAGCTAGGCTGTCAACTTCCCTGCTACCAAGTTTTGTCCTTTTTGGACAGCAGTCTGTCTGCAGTTGAAGCAAGGAGTTTTTACATTCCAAGAGATAGGCTTGCCACTAATTCAACCATCTCACACTGGAGATTCTTCGGTGCTTATCTTCTACTTGGAGTAGAATTAGGGGGTGCTGTCAGGAGCTGATATGTCTCGATATCAAAAAAAATCTTAATTTAAAACAATATCTTTGAATGCCATGTTCTGCAGATCTCTTGGGGTTTTTGAAGATGCCCTATCTATCTCTTGTATTTAGATAAGCAAATGTTGCTTGTCTCTTAACAACTTGATTTCTGAGTAGCTTAGGGAATATCTGTGATAGACTGTCATAGTAGCTAACAAAGTGACATGCTTGCATGACTAGGAGTTTGTTTTTCTTAACTATCCTAAACAGTTTAAGACGGTTGGTATCAAGAGGCCAGAGCTTCATATTTCATTTTTAAGTATCTCTAGGTACAATACCATTAGGAAGTGTTACCTTTAATTTTGTATCAATATACAAAGATCTATTCAATTGTGGCTAAATATACTCTTAATTTTGTATCAATATACAAAGATCAATGTCTATGTAGCCCAATACAATCTTAATATTACGTCAATATACAAGGGTCAATACCATTGTGGCCAACTATAATCTTAATTTTTATCAATATACAAAGATCAATACCGATGTAGTCTAATACAATCTTAATTTTGCACAATAAACAATGGTCAATACCACTTTAGCCAAATATAGTACTAATTTTGTATCAATATACAAAGGTATAAGGGCATATTCAATAATCTGTCCCTTCTTCTTGGTCCTTCCCGTACTATGTCTATGTCTCATTTTTCTCAAGTCCATGCACTCCTACATAGGAGAGAAAGAAGGATACAGAATAGGAGAAGAAGGAAGTCCCTGGGTCTAACCTCCAAAACCCATTTAACAAGACCATTTAACAGCTTGTAATCTCTTCCCCTAAATAACAGAGTTTTCAGTTATCCTTCAAATAACCAAAAGGGGGGGCAGCGAAACACCCTCCCCACCCTCTGGGCATGGGATGTCGCTCTCTTAAAATGACTTCCTGCTGATTTGGGTCATAGTAAACCTGTTTGGGGCCCAAACCAGAATGGCAAAATGGTTAAAAATGTTAGTACAATCCTTTTATGTTCAGTCCTTCTGTGCTCGGCTGTTTAGATGTCCTAAGGAGTTTGTAGGCAGAAGCTAATCTTCCAGGCTTTACTGAAGTTCTGGCTGGGGCAGTGTGTAGAGCTGAACGGTCTTAGCAATTTTGAGTTGTTGTGGGTGTAGACTTTTGATGGAAACAGCTATTGAGGGAGTCTGTAAGGCTGGATCATCTGGGTCACTCGTCTTCTTTGGTGTCTGATACTTTTTTCTGCTGAGGTTTCGTTGTCCAGTTGTCCCTGGGTTCCTTGAATGGATGCTTTGAATCTCCTGGAAAGATAAGAACAGAGTCCTGCCCTAATCCTAACTCTGGGACAATTACCCTCTTTTTTTTTGGGGGGGGGGTGTTAGGTAATATTTCTCCTGAAGCAAATTTGGTTTTTTGACAATATATAAAGTATTATCTTTCAATCTGGGTTAAAGAAGAAATTATTTTGTTATTTTGGAGCTAAACCGGCTTTAGTGTATATATTTTGAGATCTCAAAGGACAATTTGTTTGTATTGAGTAGGCCTTTTGTAAGTAGATTTTAAACTTAGGTCCTTCCAAATCCTATGTGTGTGTCTCTGCATTCTAATTATTGGGATCAAAGACCTGTGGTTCCCATCTGAAGGGATTAAAGATGTGTTCCACCACTCCTGGATCAAAGTTTTTCTCTATTTAGAGATTGTTTTGTATCAGGCTGACCTTGAGCTCTGAGATCTGCCTGTTTCTGTCTCTAGTGTGTTGGGATTAAGGGTGTGCACCCTCACCACCCTGTTCCGTGTAACTCTAGAATTTATAAGACCACTAACTCTATAGTGCTCCTCCAATCTCTGCTGAAGTTAAAGGCATGGGTTAACACCACGTTTTTCATGAATTTTACCATAGCTCTAAGTTTTTTCGACTCTTGGAGGTTTATAAAACCAGGTTGAACGGCTGTAACCTTTATTTTATTTACAGTGTTTTAACATTGTTATCTGCATTTTTTTAATTAATAAATTTATTTGTTTGTTGCTTCAGGTTACATCCCTATCATATTGTCCTCTTTTCCTGATGCCCCGCCCCACCCTCCCATCCTCTACCCCCTAACCCTTCCATCTTGTTCCTCTGGGGTGGAGTGTCCCTGCATAACAGTACCTCACCACAGTTCAGGAGTCATATGAGGGCCAAGAGCCTCTTCATACACCAGGGGCCTACGAGGCAGTACCGCCAGTGAAAGGTGTCTCCTTGCTACAGAGGGGAAACTAAAAAAAGACCAACAAACACACAAACCCACAAAAACAAAGAACAACAACAAAAAAGAGAGGAAAAAGAAAAAGAAAAAAAAGTCTATGTCCATGTTCCTTTTGGTGTGTTGGTTGTAGTACAGATATCCTGTACGATATAGGTAAAATCCTACTATAAGTGAATAGATGCCATGTGCGTCCTTCTGAGTCTGGGTTAGCTCACTCAGGATGAGCTTCTCTAGATCCATCCATTTGGTTGCAAATTGCATGATTTCATTGTTTCTGATAGCTGAGTAATATTCCATTGTATAGATGTACCACAGTTTTTTAATCCATTCTTCAGTTGAGGGACATCTGGGTTGTTTCCAGTTTCTAGCTATTACAAATAAGGCTGCTATGAACATAGATGAGGAGACTTCCCTATGTCTCCGTGAGGGGTCCTTTGGGTGTATACCCAGAAGTGGTATGGCTGGGTCCTGAGGCAAAGTTATTCCAAGATTTCTAAGATATCTCCAGACTGACCTCCATAGTGGTTGCACAAGCCTGAATTCCCACCAGCAATGGAGTAGGGTTCCCCTTTCTCCACACCCTCACCAGCATGTGCTGTCATTTGCGCTCTTTATTGTAGCCATTCTGACAGGTGTGAAGTGGAATCTCAGAGTCGTCTTGAGTTGTATTTCGCTGATGATTAAGGATGTTGAGCATTTCTTCAGGTGTCTCTCGGCCATTAGGGATTCCTCCTGTGTGAATTCTCTATTTAGCTCCGTCTCCAAATTTTTGGTTGGATTATTTGGTTTCTTGGCATTTAGTTTCTTGAGTTCTTTGTAGATTTTAGATAATAGCTCTCTATCAGATGTGGGGTTGGTGAAGATTTTCTCCCAGTCTGTTGGTTGCCGTTTTGTTCGAATGACAGTGTCTTTTGCCTTACAGAAGCTTTTCAGTTTCATGAGGTCCCATTTATTGGTTGTTGATCTCAGGCCCTGAGCTGTTGGTGTTCTGTTCAGGAAGTTGTCACCTGTGCCAATGAGTTTGAGGGTTTCTCCTACTTTTTCTTCTAGTATATTTAGTGTGGCCGACCTTATGTTAAGGTCTTTGATCCACTTGGATTTAAGTTTTGTACAAGGTGATAGGTATGGGTCTAATTTCATTCTTTTGCAAGTGGATATCCAGTTGAACCAGCACCATTTGTTGAAGATGCTGTCCTTCTTCCATTGTGCGGTTTTGGCTTCTTTGTCAAAGATTAGTTGGCCATAGGTGTGTGGGTCCATGTTTGGGTCTTCAATTCGATTCCATTGATCCACTGGTCTGTTTCTATACCAGTACCATGCTGTTTTTATTACTATTGCTCTGTAGTACAGATTGAAATCTGGGATGGTGATACCTCCAGATGTTTTTTTATTGTAAAGGATTGATTTAGCTATTCTGGGCTTTTTGTTGTTCCATATGAAGTTGAGAATAGCTCTTTCCAGGTCTATAAAGAATTGTGTTGGTATTTTGATAGGAATTGCATTGAATCTATATATTGCTTTTGGTAGGATAGCCATTTTTATTATGTTGATCCTACCTATCCATGAGCATGGGAGATCTTTCCATCTTCCAAAGGCCTCTTCGATTTCGTTCTTCAGGGGCTTGAAGTTCTGGTTGCATAGATCCTTTACTTTCTTGGTTAGAACTACCCCCAGGTATTTTATATTGTTTGTGGCTATTGTGAAGGGGGTTGTTTCCCTTATCTCTTTCTCGGTATATTTGTTTGTTGTATAAAGAAGGGCTTCTGATTTTTTTGAGTTAATTTTGTATCCAGCCACCTTGCTGAAGTTGTTTATCAGCTGTAAGAGTTCTTTGGTGGAGTTTTTGGGTTCGCTTATGTATACTAACATATCATCTGCAAATAAGGATAATTTGACTTCTTCGTTTGCAATGTTTATCCCTTTGATCTCTTTTAGTTGTCTTATTTCTCTAGCAAGGATTTCAAGTACTATATTGAAGAGATATGGTGAGAGTGGACATCCTTGTCTTTTCCCTGAGTTTGGAGAAAATGCTTCAAGCTTCTCTCCATTTAATTTGATGTTGGCTACTGGCTTGCTCTATATTGCCTTTATTATTTCTAGGTATGGTTCTTGTATGCCCGTTCTCTCCAGAACTTTTAGCATGAAGGGGTGTTGGATTTTTCAAATGCTTTTTCTGCATCTAGCAAGATTATCATATGGTTTTTTTCTATCATCTTGTTTATATGGTGAATTACATTGATAGACTTTCATATATTGAACCATCCCTGCATTCCTGGGATGAAGCCTACTTGATCATGATGTATGATACTTTTGATGTGTTCTTGAATTCGGTTTGCTAGTATTTTATTAAGTATTTTTGCATCTATGTTCATGAGGGAGATTGGTCTGAAGTTCTCTTTCTTTGTTGAGTCTTTGTGTGGTTTAGGAATCAGAGTGACAGTGGCCTCATAGAATGAGTTTGGCAGTGTTCTTTCTGCTTCTATGTGGTGGAAGAGTTTGAAGAGTAATGCTGTTAGTTTCTCTTTGAAGGTCTGGTAGAATTCCGTGCTAAAGCCATCTGGCCCTGGGCTTTTTTTGGTTGGGAGATTATTAATGACTATTTCTATTTCCTTAGGGGTTATTGGGCTGTTTAAGCTGTTAATCTGATTTTGATTTAGTTTTGGTAGGTGGAATTTATTGAGGAAATTGTCCATTTCACTTAGGTTTTCAAATTTGGTAGAGTATAGATTTTTAAAGTAGGACCCGAATATTTTCTGGATCTCCTCAATGTCTGTTGTTATTTCTCCTTTTTCATTTCTGATTTTGTTGATTTGGGTTCTTTCTCTTTGTCTTTTAGTTAATTTGGCTAGGGGTCTGTCTATTTTGTTGATTTTCTCCAAAGAACCAACTCTTGGTTTCATTGATTCTTTATATAGTTCTTTTTGTTTCTGAGTTGTTGATTTCAGCCCTAAGTTTGATGATCTCCTGCCTTCTGCTCCTCTTGGGAGTGTTTGCTTCTTTTTTTTTCCAATTCACCCAGCTTAGCTGTTAATTCGCTAATATGAGCTGTCACAATTTTCTTTTTGAAAGCACTTAGTGCTATGAACTTTCCTCGTAACACAGCTTTCATTGTATCCCATAGGTTTGGGTATGTTGTGCCTTCATTGTCGTTGGATTTTAAGAAGTCTTTGATTTCCTTCTTTATTTCTTCCCTGACCCAGTGGTCCTCCAGTAAGGAGCTGTTCAATTTCCATGTGTGTGTAGGCTTTCTGTTGATTCTTTTGCTGTTGAAGACCAGCTTTATTCCGTGGTGGTCTGATAAGATGCAAGGTGTTATTTCAGTTTTCTTATATCTATTTAGACTATCTTTGTGTCCAACTATGTGGTCGATTTTGGAGAAGGTTCCGTGAGGTGCTGAGAAAAAGGTGTATTCCTTTGTGTTTGGGTGAAACGTTCTGTAGATATCTGTTAGGTCCATTTTTTTCATGATCTCTGTTAGACCCAATATTTCTCTGTTTGGCCTCAGTCTTGATGATCTGTCCATTGTTGTGAGTGGGGTGTTGAAGTCTCCCACTACTAATGTGTTGTGATCGAAGTGCGATTTAAGATGTAAAAGTGTTTCTTTTACAAATGTAGGTGCCTTTGTATTTGGGGCATAGATGTTCAGTATTGAGATTTCCTCTTGATGAATATTCCCTTTAATGAGTATATAATGCCCTTCTTTGTCTTTTTTCATTATCTTCAGTTGGAAGTCTATTTTGTTTGATATTAGGATGGCTACTCCAGCTTGCTTCCTGGGTCCATTTGCTTGGAAAACCTTTTCCCAGCCCTTTACTCTAAGGTAGTGTCTATCTTTGGTAGTGAGATGTGTTTCTTGTATGCAGCAAAAGGATGGGTCTTGCTTGCGGATCCACTCTGTAAACCTGTGTCTCTTTATTGGGGAGTTGAGTTCATTGATGTTGATGGATATTAGTGACCTGGGATTGTTATTTCCCATTAGTTTGGTATAGGTGATGGTCCTGTACCTCTTTTGGTCTAGTTGCTGAGGGGTTTTGTATTCCCTTAGTTTTCTTAGGTGAAATTTTCTTCTCTGGGTTGGAATTTTCCTTCTAGGATTTTCTGTAGGGCTGGGTTTGTGGGTAGATATTGTTTAAATTTGATTTTGTCATGCAATATCTTGTTTTCTCCTATGTTGATAGAGAGTTTTGCTGGGTATAGTAGTCTGGTTGGGCACCTATGTTCTCTAAGGGCTTGTAGGACATCTGTCCAGGCCCTTCTAGCTTTTAAAGTTTCTGAGGAGAAATCAGGTGTGATTCTGATGGGTCTGCCATTGTATGTGACTTGGCCTTTTTCTCTTACAGCTTTTAATATCCTTTCTTTGTTCTCTACATTTGGAGTTTCTATTATTATGTGGCGAGAGGAGTTTCTTTTCTGATCTAATCTGTTCGGTGTTCTGTAAGCCTCTTGGATTTTTACTGGTATCTCTTTCGTTAGGTTTGGGAAGTTTTCTTCTATGATTTTGTTGAAGATATTTCCTGGACCATGGAGTCGGGAGTCTTCTCTTTCCTCTATGCCTATAATTCTTTTTTTTTTTTTAATTAAATACTTAATTTTTTTTCTTCAAGTTACATCTCAGTCACAAACCCTTCCCAATTACCCCTTCCTGTCCCACCCTTCCACCCTCTTCCCACCAACAGCTTCCCCTTTCAGTCCAACAAATGGTTCCTTCTCTAATAACAGTAAATACTATACAAAACAACAGTAATAAATATGCCACATTTATGAGAGTTAAATGGCCCAGTATACCTTCCCAATGTCCAGTTCATACATATTTGGCCCCTGACTTTAACATTCTACCATCTAACCATCTCCATGAATTTAAAGTTCTATAACTGACCTAGCTTTCATACTAACTTGCATCACTATTATAACCATCTTCTTAGATCTAGAACGCCCTCTTGATTCCTAAACAACTCAAAATTTAAATATGAGACTCTAGCTGTCTATTCTTCAATGACCTCAGAGATCAGAGAGGGATAAATATATCTGATTATATAGGAAGTGCAGGGTCTGCAGCTTTCAATACTAAAAAATGACAAACCAGTGACTGCCTGGACAGTTCCCCTTTTTTCTCCACACATTCCAGCATCAGTCTTCAGCCTTTTGGTTCTGTTTCTCTGACAGACATTTATTGTAGAGCAGGAATTATGAAGGACTTACCTAACCTTTCTTGGCAGAGCTAGGCTGTCGACATCCCTGCTACCAAGTTTTGTCCTTTTTGGACAGCAGTCTGTCTGCAGTTGAAGCAAGGAGTTTTTTGATGCCAAGAGATAGGCTTGCCACTAATTCAACCATCTCACACTGGAGATTCTTCGATGCTTATCTTCTACTTGGAGTAGAATAGGGGGTGCTGTCAGGAGCTGATATGTCTCAATATCAAAAAAATCTTAATTTAAGATAACGTCTTTGAATGCCATATTCTGCAGATCTCTTGGGGTTTTGAAGATGCCCTATCCGTCTCTTGTATTTAGATAAGCAAATGTTGCTTGTCTCTTAACAACTTGATTTCTGAGTAGCTTAGAGAATATCTGTGATAGACTGTCATAGTAGCTAACAAAGTGACATGTTTGCATGACTAGGAGTTTGTTTTTCTTAACTATCCTAAACAGTTTTAGATGGTTGGTATCAAGAGGCCAGAGCTTCACAGTTTATTTTTAAGTATCTCTAGGTATGATACCATTAGGAAGCGTTACCTTTAATTTTGTATCAATATACAAAGATCTATTCAATTGTGGCTAAATATACTCTTAATTTTGTATGAATATACAAAGACCATTGCCTATGTAGCCCAATACAATCTTAATATTACGTCCATATACAAGGGTCAATACCATTGTGGCCAACTATAATCTTAATTTTGTATCAATATACAAAGATCAATACCTATGTAGTCCAATACGATCTTATTTTTGCAAAATAAATAATGGTCAATACCACTTTAGCCAAATATACTATTAATTTTGTATCAATATACAAAGGTATAAGGGCATATTCAATAATCTGTCCTTTTTTCTTGGTCCTTCCTGTGCTATGTCTATGTCTCATTTTTCTCAAGTCCATGCACTCCTACATAGGAGAGAAAGGAGGATACAGAAAAGGAAAAGAAGGAAGTCCCTGGGTCTAACCTCCAAAACCCATTAAACAGGGCCATTTAACAGCTTGTAATCTCTTCCCCTAAATAACAGAGTATTCAGTTATCCTTCAAATAACCAAAAGGGGGGGGCAGAGAAACACCCTCCCCACCCTCTGGGCATGGGATGTCGCTCTCTTAAAATGACTTCCTGCTGATTTGGGTCATAGCAAACCTGTTTGCGGCCCGAACCAAAATGGAAAAATGGTTAAAAATGTTAGTACAATCCTTTTATGTTCAGTCCTTCTGTTCTCAGCTGTTTAGATGTCCTAAGGAGTTTTTAGGCAGAAGCTGATCTTGCAGGCTTTACTGAGGTTCTGGCTGGGGCATTGTGTAGAGCTGAACGGTCTTAGCGATATTGAATTGTTGTGGTTGTAGGCTTTTGATGGAGGCAGCTATAGAGGGAGTCTGTCAGGCTGAATCAACAGGGTCACTCGTCTTCTTTGGTGTCTGATTCTGTTTTCTGCTGAGGTTTCCGTTGTCCAGTTGTCCCTGGGTTCCTTGAATGGATGCTTTGATTCTCCTGGAATGATAAGAACAGAGCCCTGCCCTAATCCTAACTCTGGGACAATTACCCTCTTTTTTTGGGGGGGGGCTAGGTAATATTTCTCCTGAAGCAAATTTAGTTTTTTGACAATATATGGAGTCGTGAGTCTTCTCTTTCCTCTATGCCTATAATTCTTAGGTTCTGTCTTTTCATTGAGTCCTTGATTTCTTGGATGTTGTGCGTGAGAGATTTTTTTAGCTTTCTCATTTTCTTTGGATGTTGTACTGATTTCTTTCATCGAATCTTCCATGCCTGAGATTCTGTCTTCCATCTCTTGCATCCTATTTTTGATACTCACATCCGTAGTTCCTGTTCTTTTCCATTGATTCTCCACTTCCTCTTTTAACTCTGACTGTGTTTTCTTTATTGTTTCTATTTCTGTTTTCATGTCTTGTATGGTATTGTTCATTCTGTACATTTTCTTCTCCAGTTTGCTTGTTTTTGTCTGGAAATCTTTCATTGTTTTGTCCTTTTCCTGTTCAAGCTGGGTCACCTTGGCTTGGAGCTCTTTAATGGTGTTGTTTGTTGTTTTGACTTGCAAAATTGTGGCTTCTTTGAATTCCTTCATAGATTTAAGTTCTTCTTGAAGGGACTCTATCACTTTCCATAATGCAGAATTTTCATCATTTTCATGTGTTTCTGTTGGTGTGAGGTCATCCGAATTGGATGAGCTAGGATAATTCTGCATTGTTGGAGTCATATTTCCTTGATTTCTATTTTTTCTTGGACCTTTGGCCATATGGATGTGTTTAGCTGTCTGTTCTCGTCGTTTTCTGGGCTTGGATCCACAGGAGATGCTTTGGTGTAGGAGTCGAATTGCTTGGCTATCTGTCGTTGCTTACAGGGGGATCTCAGTTTCACTGTGGTTCCTGTGGTTCTAATAGCCTGAAGCACTGTGCACTGGTGCAGCCTATTCCCAGGTAGTGAGTAATGATCCGGGATTGTTTCACTGCTCCCAATTCAGACTTCTCTATGTTGCACACTGAGTGATCAGCCTGTAATGGTTCTGATGGTATGGACCTGTTTGCCCAAGCACAGATTCTGTGGGGTTTGGTTGTCATCACGGAGACTGACAGGGCCTGGCTCCACACCTAATATGTCTGGGTTTTCCAGAATACAGCTATGGTCCCCTGGCTTCTGGTTTCCCACTAGGCTCGTCGGCCGCAGGCATGGCCCCTCAGCCCCGCCCGCCTGTGCCGGCTTCCCACCCCAGCTCCTCAGCCACGGGTGCGTGGAGCCTCAATCCAGCCTGCCTGTGCCTGCTTCCCTCCCTGGCTGTTCTGCCACGGGTGCGCGGAGCTTCAGCCCCGCCCGCCTGTGCCTGCTTCCCTCCCTGGCTGCTCTTCCGCTGGTTCGCAGAGCTTCAGCCCCTCCCGCCTGGCAGGCTTCCCTCTCTGGCTGTTCTGCTGCGGGTGTGCAGCGCTTCAGCCCCGCCCACCTGTGCCTGCTTCCCACCCTGGCTGCTTTGCTGCGTGCTTGGCGCTTCTGGCCTGCCCGCCGGCTTCCTGCTCACTCGGGTCCTCCACGGCTCAAGGGGCTGCAGACCACCCTCCGTGCACCCTGTTTCTGCCTTGCTAAGACTTCAACTAGCCTGCAAAGTTTCCTAAATTGCTATAAGGTCCTCCTGAAATGTGGGGAGCCTAGTAGGCTAGTGAGTGATCGCCATGTGGGCTCTGATTCTGCCTGCTGTGTATTGGGGTCAATCTTACCAGGCGCCTCTCCAAATGGGAGTTCCCGAGTCCTGGATTTAGTGGCTTCTGTGTCTGAGAGAGATGGGGGGAGAGCCTTGCCATGGGACTTTTAACAGTCCCTTGGGAGCTGTGAGTGTTCTTGGAGGGTCTAGCCCCTCTGTATTTTGCACAGTGTCCAATAACTCTGTGCTTTTTATGGCTCTTTTCTCCCACGTTCAAAATGCATCAGTGCGGGTTGCCGCCATCTTGGCCCCCTCATATTATTTACTTCTAAAGACAGCATCTCAAGTAGCTCAAGCTGACCCACGCTTGATATGTAGCTGAAGATGAATTTGGATTTCCAATCTTCCTACCTCCATATCCCAAGTGCTGGGATTCTGGACATGTACCACCATGTATACTTTATGTGATGCTGGAGATTAAACCCAGTGTTTTGTGCATGCTAAGTAATCATTCTACCAGATGAACTATATCTACAGCCTTGAGTAGTGTGTACTTCTGGTCCTTGGTTGAAAAATATTGTCTAGCAATGATTTATAAATCCGCTGTCACCATGGCCACTGAAGTGTCTAAATGAATCAATCAAGTGATTGATTTCTCGGTTGTTGGAAGTTTTGAGACACTTTAGTTGACTCCTGATAGCTGTATAGAAAAGAGAATCATTGAAATATTTTGTGGCTGTAGCAGCTGTGCTTGTAGCTGCAGCAACAGAGAGACTGGCATCTAGATTGGCATACATCTTAGGACACTGGTGCAGAATGCCTTCACTAAAATGTCAGCACACATGAGTCTGGATCATTCCTGGGTTTCATCATGCCAAAATGTTAGGTGTGTGAGGCCTCGTCTCTACTGAATATGTGCTTCTTTTTACTGTCCTCACTTTCCTCTCTTCTTTGTTTCCTTCCTTTCCTTACCACTCCAAGTTCAGCCACCCCTTCCAAACAATTCAAGCCAGACACTTCACAATCCTAGAAAGACTAACCATTCCAAAGTCTGTGGATGTGCTGGAAACATAGAATTTAACATTGTTATAAAGCAGTCAGTTTGGGGCTCATTCCTTCAAGTTAAAACAATATAAAACATTCTAAAGTCACATACTGAAGAGTGAAAAAATATGACTTATATGTTTCTGTTTTAAATCTGCTGTCCACCAGATGGTGGAAACTTTATATAGTCATTATTACTTCTTAAGATTTAAGGGTAAAGTCATAGGTCAGGATTTTATTGCCCCCAGTCTCAGTTATCTAACTTCATACTTAGGACTTTTTGCTTGGGGATTTGGTTTTTATTGAGACAGGGTCTCATTACGTAGCCCTAGTTGGTCTGGAACTTCCTATAATAACCCAGACTAGCCTCATATTCATGGAACTCAACATGCCTCAGTATCACAAACTCTGGGGTTACAGGTGTGCACCACCACTCTGGCAGGATTTTCCTGTCATTTGCTCTGGAGTTTGTGGAGCTCTGAAATGCTATTAGAGTCAGTCCCATTGTACATCTCTGTCATTGTGTCATTGCACAGCACTCTTCAGGGTGCACAGATTCTTCTCATGGCACTTGTGCAGTATATTTTCTTGACTTCTTTTTTTTATTACTTCAAGTTACATCACAGTCCTCTCTCCCAATCCTCCCGGTCCCACCCTCCCAACCTCTCCCCCCTTTCCCATCTATCCTACTCTTCCAGACTGAGTTGCCCCTACATATCAGCCCCCCTCAGTTCATCAGTCATATGAGTGTTAAGAGCTTCCTCTTGCATTGGGTGCCTATATGGAACAATGTTCCTGTTGGTTTGGGTGTGTTGGTTGTAAGATAGTTATCCTGTACTACATGGCTAAAATCCAATTATAAGTGAATAGATGATATGTGCATCCTTCTGAGTCTGGGTTAGCTCACTCAGAATGAGTTTTTCTAGTTCCATCCATTTGGCTGCAAATTGCATGATTTCCTTGCTTCTAATGGCCAAGTAGTAGTCCATTGTGTAGATGTACCACAGATTTTTAATCCATTCTTTGGTTGAGGGACATCTGGGTTGTTTCCAGTTTCTAACTATTACAAATAAAGCTGCTATGAACATATATGAGAAGGTGTCCTTGATTTGTAACTTCAGCCCTTGGGCACCTGTTGAGCTGTCCTTGGTCCTGATAATATTGTCAGCTCTCTTATTCTGCATATTCTTTCTGAGCAGTGGTCCTTTGATCTGCTTTCTCTCTACCCTTCTTGGACTGCATGGTAAACTCTGATTCTCTTCTGTCATGGTTCTCCCCAGACACAGAAGACTCAGGATGGTTTTCCTAGGTTCATCATCATGCTAGGAATTTTCTTGTTGCTATATGTGCTCTACTGTTGTCACATTCACAAATGTGTGGTAAAAAGAGGGGACTAGCAGCTGTGTGGCTTGCCTATACCCCATCATTGAGCTAAACCAATGCCTGATGACCTGGAATTTCTCAAGAGCTTCTGGACCTTTCTCCAAATAATCCATGAGTGAGGGATAAGACTCCCAAACTAACACACCAGACTTTACTGATTCACACCCAGCTGGTGGCATTCTTCATTCTGTGGTGAGGCGGTTTATTTGAATATATTCAGTTTGATACTTGGTGAGTTCTTTTTGTCTCATACTTGAGCCAAAACATTTGAACAGCAATAACTGAAGGATCTTATTTTCTATCTCAGCTGTGGTGACTTTTCCCATAATACGAGTGATACTGGTGTCTGAATTTCCAGATTTAAAAACAGACTTTCATGATTAGGCAAAGAAACACAGTAAATTAGAGAGATTATAAAATATATTCATTGCTAAGTACTATCCTGTTGTAACTCAGAAGGTGAACACTGAAAGCTCGTGTAAACAGATTTGGAATGTCCAGGTTTACAGTAAGTGGAATTTCCAGGTTGGATCTTTGTACCACTCATGGTTATAAAATATTGATATAGTTACCTATGCCCTTTGGTCTCTTATTTTAGTGTAAAAATGAGGGCTAATAATAATTTATCTCCCCAGGGATTGGAATGACTGAGTAAGCACACATAGCAGTGACTGTCATCTCATAAAGGCTCTGGACACATTATCTATTTATTATCATCAGGCAGAACTGGTATATCATTAGTATTCACTGTCATGGCCATATGGGGAGTTTATGGATGCCCTTCTTTCTAACAAATAGATGTGTATCTGGTGCCAAACATTCAGGCGGGTTCTAAGCATCTGTGTAGTGGCACCTGCCAGGTTGGCTTGCTGAAAACCAACAGATTTGAAGAGATTTGTGAGTTCAGTTTCTCAGGTTTCATGTTGGCAATATGCTGGTGGCCACAGAAGGGTTATGTACATACAATTTGGGTCTGTATCATCACTGCTGGGTATTGAGGGCCTGAAGATATTACCATATCTGATAAGGTGCTACTGGTAGCCTGCCCATCTTTCCCTACAGAAAGAGGCATAATTATTTCAGAATACAAGCAAATGTTCTCCATTGTGGGGAAGAAGTTTCTATTTCCACTTTACTGGCTTTTCCTGACCTAGAAGTTTTTCAAATGAATTCTCAAATATTGTACTGTCATTTGAATATAGAGAAGAAACAAATTGCCTGAAAAAAATAGACTAAATGAATTTAATAAAACTATTTAATCCTAATAGTTAATTTCAATTTTTTGGCTTCAAAAAAGAAAAGAAGTATTTTCTGATAGTAAGGTTCTCTCTTTTAAAAATATATATGTTTAGGTGTATTCCAGAACAATTAGATCCTACTCAATATTTAAAGTACTTGTTATTGTTAATCCTGAATGTAAAATGTGTCATTTTAGTTATTGTGATTTGAACTTATTTAACTACTTTGACTTTAAGCCTTTTCATTTTTTCTTTCATAATTGTTACAGAAGTTTTGTAATTATCTGGTTATTTCCTAGATGAAACTTCCACAAAATGTTAATCTGGGCTGACAATGTGGCTAGGGAGGGGAGCATCTGTCTGGCATATACAAGGTCCTGGGTTCAGTTCCCAACACACACACACACACACACACACACACACACACACACGTGTATGCATGCACATATGTGCACTCATATACACATATGTACATGCATGTACACCCATACATGTATACACATGCATATATACCCAGTAACCCTTTATCTTGCTTCAGTCTCTTCAGACTGTTGCTTTGTCATATAAATTCATTTAGGTTGTCCAATGAAGTTATTTAAAGTCGTCACAGACTCAACTTACTTTCCTCTGTGATTCAGTGTATTTTAAGCTTACAATATTTTTCTTCATTCACAAATCAAATTATTTTTCTATTTTCTGAGATTCTGCTATGGTTCCCAACTACAGGTTCTTATGTTTAAACATCTTCTACCTACCTGATGGTTCTCTTTGGGAGCATTGTGGAACCTTTGGGTTGGGACCTAGCTAGAGGAAGTGTGTCATTGGAGGGCAAGTTTGAGGTTTATAGTCTGCCTCTTTTGGCATGTATCTCTCTCTCTCTGCTTCTTGACTGCATTATACTCTTGCTACTATAACCATGAATGGTTCCAACTGTGCCACTGCTGTGCCTTAACCATCATGATGGTCATTTTCCTTAAAATCATTTGCCAAAAATAAACTTTTCTTCTCAAACTATATTTAAATTCTGTCACAGTGACAAACAAAATAATACAGATACATTCACTGATTGTATTCATATATTTTTGCTACTATATACTGTAGACAAAAAGCATTTTATTTATTGCTATTTGATCTTCAAGACAACAGTGTCTCACCCATGTGAAACAAATAAAAACATTTCTATATTCTGAAATTGTTAACCAATATCCAGGTTATATTACATAATCTTTCCCAAATAACACGTGGAATGGTAATAAATTCCCCTCACTTAAGTTGTCCTTATATGAACCAAATATTTTTCTGATGTAAATTTTTGTTTCATTGATACTTTACTCTCAACATCTGCACCTTTGCACATTATTGAATTATCGTTTGAGCTGAGATTTTCATATTAGCAACATTTCCCTAGAATATTTCTTGCAAAGCTTTATTTTCTGATTTGAACATGAGTACATTTTTGCAAAGTCTTTCCCAGTACCATGCATTCTCTCCACAAAGTCCATTTGCAATTTTGATTAGAATTAATTTTAACAAACTGAATAGTTAAAACAGGAAGCTTTTTGCATTTTCCTTCAAATCAAGAATTATCATTCCTTAAGATTCAATATATCATTGCCTCCATCTGCTTACTTATTTCTGATTTTATATTACAGCACGTTGGATCTCCATAGAAATTCTTCAAGCCTTCCCTTCCATCCTATCCCACTCAGCTCTTTATGTTCACCCATATTCTAAACTTCACAGTAGCTTTAATTCAATGTTTAGTGTTCTAAATCAACCAGTTTGCTGTTCTCTGCATCAGTGACTGCAAAATTCCTGGAATTGCAGCTGTCCATCTCCCTGCTCATCAGGTATATAGAGACCCCCGACACAGCAATCACCACATAAGAGGGTTCTCAGGGAAAGGTGAGTGTGCTGCCCGCCTGAACCCCCAGCCTTCATTCTGAAGACAAACAGATGCGTCAGGGGTGATGTCTAAGCATTTCCCATTTTTAATCTTTCGTTCTCTGTCTTATATACAGAATCAAATGGGTGTTTCCACATGAGGCTACATGGGCCAGTCACATTAAAGGTCATCCTATTACATCACATAGCACAAGCCTGATAATATGGTGATCATGCACTGATCATGAGCATGGAAGTCTTGCTCACCCAATCAGCTATACCCAGGATCGGGCTTCAACTCCACCCCAGCATCTTCTGGCTGGTGCCATCTTAAATATCTCCCACAAGTTACTTTCATTTTCCCAGCAATGAGGCACTTTTCATAAACCTCCATTTCCTGGGTCCCCACAAGATGTTAATTTCCCAAAGGTGTCTGTGTATAATCCACATAATTCATGAAATACTCAGAGACCAGCTGAAAAATCCCATTTTTATCTTTAATTTTCTGTCCTATATGCTGAAATAAAGCATTAGAGTACTTACAAAAAGCATAATATTAGAAGGTATTTCACTCTTTATAAATTTGTAATATGAAATCAACATTCTGTACTGAGTCGGGAGTGTTCCAGCCATGAAGGGTTCTAGAAACCACCAATCCCATCTTCTACTAACACAGCAAGGAAAATGTGACCTCTTAGAATTTTAGATTGTTTTCTACAAATCCCAGTGTCATTCTGTTTCCAGTCTGGGTACAAAGTTCTGGAGAAAGTCTGGAAACAAAGAAAACATTCAGTGATAGAGTTATGGGATTAGAGAGACAACTCAGCAGTTAACAGCACCTACAGCTTTAGCAGAAGACCAAAGTATAATTTCCAACACCCAACAACCACCTGTAACTACAGCTTCAGAGAGAATCCAACTTTCCCCCTACACATATAAAGGAAAATAAATCTTAAAAAATTAAAGAATTAACAGCTTCAAGCCAATTCCCTTGATGCATCAAATAAAGTACATTTATTTCTTTGAAAACCATCAGGACCAAAAGGCATTGATTACAAGCAGTTATTTTAGTCACACAGGTTTGTCAAATTCATACCCAAAAACTTACATGCTATAGGTGATTTGAAGATGAGATCAAAGTGAATTTTCTTCCTTCATAGCATTGAATTTTACACTTTGAAGCATTTATGTGTGTCAATTGAGGTACTCTACTCTATGTAACAATTCTGTTCAGACATCTTAATAATCTATTTTATGATGACAGTCAAAACATTGATAATCCAATCAGGTAAAAGGAATGGCACACACAGACTTATTTCTCCTTTCAACCACAGAATAAAGGTGAGCTAATAGCCTCAACTTTAACCTGGAGTACAGGGCAGTGTAGATGTGACAGTATCAGATGTTAGTGTTGACAAGAAGACAGGTGAGATCTGGGCTTTCCACTCAACTCTAACTTACCTGAACAAAATCCTTTTCAATAATGTCCACCATCATCCTTGTGAATTCTCCCTTCCATATTCATTCCATTGGGAGTGGGATTCTATTCCAGAGGCATGACATGTCAGGAGTGGAACTTCTCTAGCTGTCTTGTTGACAGGTGTCCATGAGCTTTGCAGTAAGTCTTTACCACATGAATACTTGAGGAAATTTAGAATTTTCCTTTCTGAGCACAGATGAGGTCCTGGAGTATGCAGAACATCTTTGATCTCTTGTAAACTTCTGCCATTTATTTTTTGCTTATCAATACACTGCTTTATTATTTTTCATTAATAAAGTAGATACAGTGAAGCCCTAATTTGCAATATAATTAGTTGTTACAAGACACTGGACATTGCTCCTGAGGATACACCATGATTTCTAAGACAGAAAGTCACCCTAAGCAGTTTCCTAGCCAGGGAGCTTCTCACTGTATGTTTACAGCTGCTTCCTGCATCCCAGGATCATGCTCTGAACAGTGGTTTGCAATATCAGCATGAATTTTAGCATGAGACTGAAACAGTCTCATGACACATCTGACAGAATTAAAAGACTACCTAGTATAGTCTTAGTGCTGCTAGTGTACATTAGTGTTAAATACATTATTAAGAAAATTACATCTCATTAGTTTAAGTCAAGGAAAAGTAATCACATTGTCTTGTATTGTTTTGTGAACTGTGTTATTAAAAACCCTGAGCTTACCAAATGAAAATAGACATTTGGCCAATAAGAATTTAATTCCACGTCAATGAAACTTTAGAGGCTAGATTTATGTAGGGAGATGTTTGTAGACATCTATAGAATTTTTAGTTTACTCTAAAAGATAACAAGACAAATTACACACACACCCCGTGAGATCCTGGCCTAATATATTTGCTTTACTTGTATAGTGAAAGGAACTGGTGTTAAACATAGAAGCTTTCAGTTCGTGGCACTGACTGATGGTCTACACAGGGGATCCTTCAAAAGCTACAATTAAGGAGCCACGTAGCTGTTCAGCAATACAAGTCCGATTGAGATCTTCTGGCCCGTTTGCTTGATACTTGTGCTTTATGCCTTGAAATTTCTTCTTGAGGGTGTCCTTCGAACTTCCATAGATCATTTTGCTTCTAGGGATGCTTGTTCATGTGCCTACAAGAACATCAGCTCTTCTTTTCTGGACTCCTTGGTTTCAAAGCTTGCGTCATACAAAGCGTGGTGTCAATCTTTTTCAGGAAGGATTCCCTCAAAATGCTTGAAAGGATCATTTATGGTAACACCAACTTCTCCAACCAAGAAAAGAACTCTTTGCCTTCTTCAACAACTATGTACTTTTTGTCTACACTGAGACAAAAAAAAAATGACAGCCTTCTTTCTTTTCTTGATTTCTTCTGGTGTGGACCATTTCCAAATTTTCATGTTGTAGAAAATGTGGCATGCTTCATCTGCAACCTGAACTCCTAAAGCCATGTTCTCTGTGGCCGACTTCCCAGACGAGAGCTAGGAGCCTGGCGGCAAAGTCTTTGCAGCTTACACCTCCTGGCAGCAGGACCTGGAGAGCAAGCTCAGGGCAGAAAGGATAACTCTAGCTTATTAGGGGCAGGCAGACATTCCAGCTCAACTGCAGCTGGGGGCGCCATGCTTCTCCGGCCATTGCTACACAACAGGCCAGCCTCCTGGACCAAGCCCCACTCAGGAGGCACAACAGTCTGAAGCATCTGGGAACCTCATTCTGGTGCTTGAGTCAGGGGAGTCCTTGTGACTTCTGCAATTTCTACTCACTGAGATTAAGGAAATCAGAATCCTAGTGAGGGATAAATAGCACAGGTGAGCTTTCTTTCCAGTGTCCTTTCCTCAATATTTGAAACCTCAGCTCTCCATTATGCCCGCACAGGTTACAAGGGAAATGGCTAAATTAATATTTTCTTTATATATATTTATAATGTTTTGGATATTTACCTACATGTATACTGTTTTGTGTCTGGTACCACAAAGAGCAGAAGAGAAAATGTCAGGTCCCCTAGGACTGCATTTACAGGGGGTTATGAGCTGCCCTGTAGGTGCTGAGAATTGAACCTGGATCCTCTGGAAGTGCTCTTAACCACTTACCCATCTCCCCAGCCCTATAATTAGATTTTCTACACTTTCACAAGTGTGAACTCTGAGATCAGTTTTTTGTCTCAACAGGTAAGACAAGGAAAATGCTACAGTCTCTGGCATCCATACATATATGGACAGACAAGCATCTCAGCACACATGTTTGAGCATATAAGGATCATAACACAGAGACACATGTGCATGCACATAAACACGCACACACAAATAAATAATTTCTTTTTAAAAGTTATCTTCTAGTACTTATAGTAATCACTTTCCTAGACAAATTGGGACACCCCTAGCCTCTTGGTCTTGTTAGTCCCTTGGCAACATTGAACAGACCGGTGTCAATGGCCATTGAAGTGATGGCATATTCAAGATGAAGTGTCACACTGTCACAACTAGGGAGTGAAATAGTTGTTGGCTACTTTAGCTCATTGGTGGGGGAGGTTTTTTGTTTTGTTTTTTGTTTTTTGTCACAACTGTACATTGATCTTCCCTCCTCTTGGATTTGTGCCCTTCCTGAGTTTATACTAGACTTGTAGAGCAACGACACATTTACAGTAAATTCTGTAACTAGTAACACCAGGGAAAGAGCCTCTTATTCCACCTGTTTAGTGAATCTTTGATTTCTTTGTTCCACAGACAGATCAGTGGGTTTAGCATGGGGATTATAATAGTGTATAACACTGATGGCATTTTTTTTTTTTGGCTCATGTAATCTCTTGAGTTAGGGTACATATAGACAAAGATTCCTGAGCCAAAGAAAAGAATCACTGCTGTCAGGTGAGAAGCACAGGTGTTGAAGGCCTTTGATCTGCCTGCAGCTGATGTGATCTGTGAGCACAGGGTCCATGGCTTTAAACCAAAAGGTAGTAGAGCAAGAGAGAGTCAGTAGCTGGGGCAGATCACAGAAGAAATTATTGATGATATTTGGCCCACAGAAATCAAGCTGAAGCAAGGCACAGAGTTGAATAAATGAGCCAGAGAATCCACTGATGTGCACACAAAGAGAAGGGGACATGATGGCTGTGTAGAGCAGAGGGTTACAAATGGCAGCATACCGGTCATAAGCCATGGCTGCCAGAAGGCAGCACTCAGCCAGACCCAGGCTTGAGAAGAAGAAGTGCGGCATGGTGCAACCCCCAAAGGAGATGGATCTGTGCCTCCTTAAGAAGTCAAAAAGCATCTTGGGGGTGATGGTAAAAACATAGCAGATATCTAGAAAGGAGAGATTGCTGAGGAAAAAATACATGGGTGTTTGTAGGTGAGTATCCAATTTGATGAGAGTGATGAGACTCACATTCCAGGACAGTGTCATGAGACAGATCCCCAAGAATACTGAGAAGAGGGCAATGGTGAACTTTGGAAACTCAGAGAATCCCAATAGAATGAACTTCACAATTGTTGTGCTAGTCTTTTCCCTCTTCATTGAATTGATGTTCCCAGGTCCTGCCAGAACTGAAGAGAATAGATCTCTAGGTCAACTGTTTCCAAGATTCTATAAAAACCCTTGAGCCCCATAGAACACATAGCCTAAGGGAATATTGAGATATTTTTTAAGGAAATGACCCCATTTGATTTTACCTCTTGTGTCAATATTTTTTAATGTAAGAAGGTAGTTGCACATTTTATTATTTAAAGGAAAGGCTTTCTTGAATACAAAATATAACATCTGGGTCTGAAAATGGCTTAGCAGTTAAGAGTGCTTGTTGCTCTTGTAGAGGACCTGAATTCCACTCCCAGTTCCCACACCAGGTATCTCAAAACTGCTTGTTACTCCAGCTTTAAGGGATCAGATGTCCTCTTCTGGCCTCCTTTGGTGCCCACATACAGGCATGCACACAGTAGAATATATCTTTGTTTGTTTGTTTGTTTGTTTGTTTGTTTGTTTGTTTGTTTGTTTTGAGATCATATCTCACTATGTATATCTGGCTGCCTTAAAACTCACTATGTAGACCAGGGTGGCATGGCACTAAGATCCACCTCCCTTTGCCTCCCAAGTGCTGGGATTACATGCATGTGCCACTATACCCAGCTAAAATGAATCTTGCAAAAAGAAAATATAACATCTGGTTAGTCTTCTTAAAAAGATACTGTGGAAAATTCAGGATATGATTAGAGGAATAGACTTAGAACATGAGTTTAGCTGTCAGAGAGCTATTAATGGAAAGTGGCTTGCTGTGTAACCTGTACCACTCTGGAAATGTGATCTAACTCTGCATTCACCATTTTATCTGAAAAGATGACAACCGAACTCATTTCACAGGGATTGAGATTAAATCACTATAGAAGTACAAAGTAGCTGACTGGGATATACCAAGTAATGTATGAAGTAGATGTTGTTAGAGGACTGTTTGCAGTACAGTGTTAAAGTACAATTTGGGTTTTTAAATGGCATTTAAGTTGTAATGTTTGGGGCTGGGGAATGGCTCAGTCAGTAAGGTGACTTCAGCATAACAATGAACATCTGAGTTCAAATCCTCAACATTCACATAAAAGCCGCATGTGGTGGCAAATGCCTGATATTCCACTGCTGGAAAAAAGAGGCAGTGGCAGGCAGATCCCAGAGCTCACAGACCAGCCAGTCTAGAGAACTGGTGAACTACATATTTGGGGAGATACTCAAAAACACAATGGAAAGTAATAGAGGAAGATACTCAATGTCAACCTCTGGACTCCATATGTACCCAAATATATATACAAACATGCTCACACAGATACACCACACAGACACACAATAATAGTAATAGCAATAATAATAATTAATAATAATAACAATTTAAGAGTTTGAAAAAATACAGATAAGAAGTATACTATCAATAAGTAAATTATAAATCAATAACAAGGTAATAAAAAAACTTTTACACTTGGAAATTGATTATAGTTAAACACTTTAGAAATGGTCAGATATAGTACAAACAGGCCTTGAAATTATTATGTAGCTGAGAATGACCCTGAGAAGCTGAGACTCCTCTTTGCACATCCCAAGAACTACAATAACAGGTATACCACTAAGTACATATAAGTAGAATAAATTCTTTCACAGACTAAGAACAAATTATAGCCTTTTCCATAACTTTAATACTCCAAGACCAACAGTAGCTTCTGCAGAAACAAACTACCTTCTTACCTATCAAGTTTAAAAAACTGTTTAAATAATTCTTTTCTTCAATTGTTCCAATGTCCTGTCCTTTCTGGCATGTTTTTCCAAGGATGAACCCAATTCTTAACTTGGTGGCATACTTCATGGGACTATTAAAAATTATTCATTTTATGAGGCATAATTTTTCAGCGTCAGGAGAAAGTTGAGTGGTAGTGTCCAGAGATGTACAACCTCTACAGCTATTATAACAGGAAAGAGTGTTCACTGAGCAGATCCCAAGGGCTCAGTTCCTCTCATTTCTACCTTGAAATTCCAATTCTGGGCCAAGGATATGAGCTTGTCTCACCTCCTTGGCATTTAGTCCTTTCCTTCCTGCCTCTGTCCACATTATTTCTCTGCTCAGTATCATTTACCTCCTGATAGATATTAGGTTCGCTCCTAATTCTGAGTATTGTTAATAATTTTCCTGTGAACATCTGTGGAAATGTCCTTACATAGATGCACAATTTCATTCTTCTTGGATAAACAATTTGTATTAAATTACAGGGTCTTTTACTTGTTTACTTTTGGTAAATAGGTGTCTTAAAGGAATTCAAGGGCTGTGGAGGTGGCTCGGTGAGTAGAACCATCCTGTGCAAGCATGAAGACCTAAATTCCGAGTCCAGCACGCACATGCAAAGCTGGGCACAGCAGCACATGTCTGTAACTCATGCACTGGAGGGAGGGTGGAGGCAGGTGGATTGTCACAGCTCACTTGCTAGCTAGTCTAATGGTGAACTCTAGGCCCAGTGAGAGAGATCTTGTCTAAAAACCAAGGAGGAAAATGACAAAAAAAAATAATACTCCAAGTTGACCTTTAGTTTCCACATGTGCACATACGAGCAGGTATGCTTGCATACAGGAAGTGCATCTGCATGCACATGGACACACACACTAACATGTTCACACAAACATACCAAACACACATACAAGAAAAAAAACACAGAACTTCCTTAGTGGATGCACCAATTCAGACAGCTTCCGTGAGTTGTAATTCATATATCATACAATTTACACTGCTATCAGAGACTGCCATCAACAGCTATGAAAATTCCAACTTGTGAGAATAAGAAAGAAATGAAAACTGTTCATTTTCTCTAATAAAACACTGTAAAGCACTACACAACAACTATTAGAAAAAGAAGCTTCCAACTTGAGAGTCAGAGGAGGTGTGAGGGTTTGAGGGAGGATAGCTAGGTGGGGCTGGAGGGAGAAAAAAAGAGGGGAAAGTGATGTAATTCTATTTAAATCTAAAACTCTGAATATATAATTAATAATTAAATAAATAAATTTGTTCATCAAGGAAACAAGGTCCTCTAAATCAATAGGATTGTTCCATGTATGGATTGTCAGATAGCAAGGTATCATGAACATGTCTGAGTGGGTCTAAACCAGATGGGGTTCTAGAGCTGAAAGAAGTAAATACTTGCCTCCATCCCTAACCCAGAAGCTCTATGCACAGTTGATAACCATGTGGAAATGGAAATTTAGTTTTCTCTGAGGGTGTCTCAGTGAGAAGACAAACTATGCTTAAGGGCAGGCTGCATGCCCAGCAGTAAACAAAATCAGTGGCACGTTTGGAAGTTTCTTGATCATAATGTCATGTCAGGTCTTTTTTTTTTTTTTTTTTTTTACAGTTTTAAATATTTGGTTCTACTTTATTTATACATATTTTTCTCTGTTTTACTCTACAGCTTTTTTGTGTTTTACATATATCATGGCTTTCAGTCTAGTGTTTTTTATGGGATTACTGAGTGTGCAGATAAATATGTCTATTTCTTAGGCCATCACTTCAGCTCAGCTTGCTTTGTCCTATTCCAATATATTAGTTTTGTTTTATCTTTTTTAATCTTATTTTATTATTATTCCTTAGAAACCTTTTCATTTTCTAATGAAATACAGAAATGGGTGGATATAGATGAGGGGGAGAAACTGGAAGGAGCAGACAAAGGGGAAACTGTAATCAGGAAATAAATTCCTCACAGAAAATTTTCAGAGCTATAATTGTGGTCCACTATTATTTTGCATTTTAAAGTTGGTATAATTAATAAATTAATGTCTCACTTAATAAACTTATTAAAGAAACTGTGAAGGAGATGTAACTTGAATTAATAAATAAACATTAAAAAAGATTTTAAAAAGAAACTAAACAGGTTATATTTAGGAATATGTGTATATATATATATATAAATACAACAACAACTTTTTTAAAAAGAGGCCATGAATGAAGGAGAGTGGGTAGAGATATATGGGAAAGTTTGGAAGGAGAAAAGAGAAGTGAGAAATATTGTAATTAAAGTATAATCTCAAAAGTAAGAAAAATAATTAGGATTAATCATTGCCCAATATGACTAAATATTTATGTTGAAGGTTCAAAGGAATATATCAGTCACTCATTAGAATTCATGAGAGCTTAACTAAGCCAAAACACACTAAAATGAAACCTAGAAACTGATTTACTCTAAGTCTCAGAAAACAGAATTTTGTGTAGTTGCATTTGATAAAAAATGAGAAAGTCCAGAGGAGGCACAAAATCACAAAACTCTATGAAAATATCAAAGTTACATTAATTCATCTGGTGACTATTTCATAGTAAGCAAAATCTTAGGTGCCTCCAATAAATAAAAAGTAAAGGGTAAATTGTTTACTGAGTAGCAGGGTATATTTGAGAATGCTGTTTGCCACCTCTAGGATTCTTGACTGATTCCATCATGCTTGGGTTCCTCTTTTACAACATATATAAAAGAAGAATAATCAAAACTTGTTCTGCAGTGAGCATGACAATTTGTCTATCAGAGATGGAAATTGTTACATTAACAATGAGTAACAATGAGGATATCCTAAATATATATATTTTAGCTTGATTTACAGGGAAATTGAGTATCAAAATGACTTGGTATCAAAAGGATAAAGTCCCGATCAAGGTAGAAAGCTACATGTAAACCTCTTTGTACCTCATTTCTCCCTTATCCACTGCCTGATGTTTGACATTATGATCTGAGTTTGGACCCATGTTTCTTACTGGACATTGCTGTAAGGACGCTGATTCTAACTACAGATTCTCTTAAATTTCCTTAGGATACAGTGAGGAGGGGAGAAAGGCAGTTAGCAGACATTCTCCCTTTCAGTTAATTATTCTCAAGAGTGGTGGATGGAGAAAAAAGACAAGTGTTCCCCACCAATTCCATTTCTCCCCACACTCAGAGGTCCCTGATGATTGAATGGAATTAAATTCCAATTTTCCTTTCAACACTTTTAAATTATAAAATACAGAGGGGTTTTTTAAAGGCGGGAAAATCCTAGAACTTATCCAAAGAAAAAAACTGAGAACTTACTCTGGGATATAAAATGGAAAGTTATTTATAATGTATCAAAAAAACAAACACAAAATAGGTTGTCATAATAAATACAGATGATTAATCCCTCAATCCCTCAACATTGTATGTCTTCTTTTCAAGTTTGTTGTTGTTGTTGTTGTTGTTGTGTGTATGTGGGTATATGCCATATGAATGCAGGTTCTGGAAGAGGCCAGATGAAGGCATCAAATCCCCTAGAGCTGGAGTTACACATGGTTGTGAACAGCCTTACATAGGTGATAGGAATCAAATTTTAGCCCTGTGTAACAGGAGGAAGATATCTTAGCCACAGAGCCATCTCTCCAGTGCCAAAGTTCTATGTCACCTATGTCTTTATCAAAACTGCCACGCACAGAGTCTTTGATGGTCATATGATCAGGCTCCTACTATACTTGTTTGGGGCTGAATTCTGACTTCAACACACACAAGTTCTGCAACCTTGATCATTTTACTTAATCTGTCTGCATCTGTTTCTTTTGTGTGTGTGTGTGTGTGTGTGTGTGTGTGTGTTCTTTTTTTTTTTACTTTATTTTTTATTTCTTCAAGTTACATCTCAATCATAATCCCCTTCCTACTCCCACCTCCAGTCCCACACTCCCACCCTCAACCGCCATCCTCTTCCCTTATTTTTTTTAAGTTTAAGGTATATCTTATTTCCCCCAACAGCTCTCCCTTTCAGTCCAACAAATGGCTCTTTCTCTTATAATAATAGATACAATACAAAACAACAGAGGTAATTAGGCCACAGTTATGAGGGTTATATGGCTTAGCGTACATTCCCAATGTCGAGTCCATATGTATTTGGCACCTGACTTTAACATTCTACTATCTAACCATCTCCATGAGTTTAAAGTTCTATATCTAACTCAACATTCATACTAACTTGCAACACAATTTTAAAAGTATCTTCTTAGATCCATAATACTCTCTTGACTCCTAAACAACTCAAAATTTAACTATGAGACTCTAGCTATCTATTCTTCAACCACCTCAAAGACCTGAGAGGGATAAATATATCTGATTTTATAGGAAGTACAGGGCCTGCAGCTTCAAAAACTAAGAAATGACATACCAGTGGCTGCCTGGACAGTTCCCATTTTCTCTCCATACATTACAGCATCGATCTTCAGTCATTTGGCCCCGATTCTCTAACAGACATTGATTGTAGAGCAGGGGTTATGAAGGACTTGCCTACCATGTCTTGGCAGAGCTAGGCTGTCGATTTACCTGCTTCCAAGTTTTGTCCTTTTTGGACAACATTCTGTCTAGAGTTGGAGCAAGGGGCTTTTCCTACTAAGAGATAGGCTTGCGACTAATTCAATCATCTCCCACTGGAGATTCTTCGATGCTCATCTTCCACTTGGAGTAGAATAGGGGGTGCTGTCAGGAGTTGATATGTCTCGGTATAAAAAAAATCTAAAGTTACAAAAACATCGTAGAATGCCATATTCTGCAGATCGCTTGAGGTTTTTGAAGAGGCCCTATCTATCTCTTATATTAGGATAAGCAGATGTTGTTTGTCTCTTAGCAGCTTTATTTCTGATTAGCTTAGAAAATAAGTATAATAGACTGTCATAGTACCTAACACCAGCTTGCATGACTATTAGTTTGCATTTCTTAATTATCCTAAACAATTTATGACAATTAGTAGCAAAAGGCTGAAACTTCACATTTCATTTTTTTTCTTTACCCCTTCACCCTTCCATCCCATTTCTCTGGTGTGGGGTGTCCCTATATAACAGTCCCTCACCTCAGTTCAGAGGTCGTATGAGGGCGAAGAGCCTCCTCATTCATTGGGGGTCTACAAGGCAGTACCACCAGTGAAAAGTGTTTCATTGCCCGGGAGAGAGTACTAAAAAACAAACAAACAAATAAGCAGACAAACAGATAAAAAAAGAATAAAAAAAATAATAAATAAAAAGTCTATGTCCATGTTCCCTTTGGTGTGTTGGTTATAGTATCGATACCCTTTACTATACAGCTAAAATCCTACTATAAGTGAATAGGTGCCATATGCATCCTTCTGAGTCTGGGTTAGCTCACTCAGAATGAGCTTTTCTAGTTCCATCCATTTGGCTGCAAATTGCATAATTTCATCGTTCCTGATAGCTGAATAATATTCCATTGTGTAGATGTACCACAGTTTTTTAACCCATTCTTTGGTTGAGGGACATCTGGGTTGTTTCCAGTTTCTAGCTATTACAAATAAGGCTTCTATGAACATAGATGAGGAAACTTCCTTATGATTCTGTGAGGAGACATTTCGGTGTATACCCAGAAGTGGTATGGCTGGGTCCTGAGGGAGAGCTATTCCAAGTTTTCTAAGATATCGCCAGACTGACCTCCATAGTGGTTGCACAAGCCTGAATTCCCACCAGCAATGGAATAGGCTTCCCCTTTCTCCACACCCTTGCCAGCATGTGCTGTAATTTGAGCTTTTCATCTTAGCCATTCTGACAGGTGTGAGATGGAATCTCAGAGACATCTTGAGTTGCATTTCTCTGATGATTAAGGATGTTGAGCATTTTTTTCAAGTGTCTCTCAGCCATTAGGGATTCCTCCTTTGTGAATTCTCTATTTAGCTCTGTCCCCCATTTTTTTGATTGGATTATTTGGTTTCTTGGCATTTAATTTCTTGAGTTCTTTGTAGATTTTGGATATTAGCCCTCTGTCAGATGTGGGGTTGGTGAAGATTTTCTCCCAGTCTGTAGACTGCCATTTTGTTCAAATGACAGTGTCTTTTGCCTTATAGAAGCTTTGCAGCTTCATGAGGTCCCATTTATTGATTGTTGATATCAGGTCCTGAGCTGTTGGTGTTCTGTTCAGGAAGTTGTCACCTGTGCTAATTTGTTGGAGGGTTTCTCCCACTTTTTCTTCTAGTAGATTTAGTGTGACAGGTCTTATGTTAAGGTCTTTGATCCACTTGGACTTAAGTTTTGTACAAGGTGATAAGTATGGGTCTAACTTCATTCTTTTACAAGTGGACATCCAGTTGGACCAGCACCATTTGTTGAAGATGCTGTCCTTCTTCCATTGTGCTGTTTTGGCTTCTTTGTCAAAATTAGGTGGCCATAAGTGTGTGGGTCTATTTCTGGATCTTCAATTCGATTCCATTTATCTACTGGTCTGTTTCTATACCAATACCATGCTGTTTTTACAATTATTGCTCTATAGTACAGCTTGAAATCTGGGATGGTAATACCTCCAGATGTTTTTTTATTGTACAGGATTGATTTAGCTATTCTGGGCTTTTTGTTGTTCCATATGAAATTGAGACTAGCTCTTTCCAAGTCTATAAAAAATTGTGTTGGTATTTTGATAGGAATTGCATTGAATCTATATATTGCTTTTGGTAGGATGGCCATTTTTATTATGTTGATCCTACCTATCCATGAGCATGGGAGATCTCTCCATCTTCTAAAGGCCTCTTCCATTTCTTTCTTCAAGGGCTTGAAGTTCTTGTTGTACAGATCCTTTACTTGCTTGGTTAGAGTTATTCCTAGGTATTTTATGTTGTTTGTGGCTATTGTGAAGGGGATTGTTTCCCTTATTTCTTTATCAGCCCATTTGCTTGTTGTATAAAGAAGGGCTTCTGATTTTTTTGAGTAAATTTTGAATCCAGCCACTTTGCTGAAGGTGTTTATCAGCTGTAAGAGTTCTCTGGTGGAATTTTTGGGGTCGCTTATGTATACTTTCATATCATCTGCAAATAGGGATAATTTGACTTCTTTGTTTCCAATGTTTATCCCCTTGATCTCCTTTAGTTGTCTTATTTCTTTAGCAAGGACTTCAAGTAATATATTGAAGAGATATGGTGAAAGTGGACATCCTTGTCTTGTCCCTGAGTTTAGAGGAAATGCTTCAAGTTTCTCTTCATTTAAATTGATGTTGGCCACTGGCCTGCTGTATATTGCCTTTATTATTTCTAGGGACGTTGTATGCCCATTCTCTCCAGAAATTTTAGCATGAAGGGGTGTTGGATTTTGTCAAATGCTTTTTCTGCATCTAGCGAGATTATCATGTGTTTTTTTTCTTTCATCTTGTTTATATGGTGAATGACGTTGATAGACTTTTATATGTTGAACCATCCCTGCATTCCTGGGATGAAGCCTACTTGATTATGGTATATGATACTTTTGATGTGTTCTTGAATTCGGTTTGCTAGTATTTTATTAAGTATTTTTGCATCTATGTTCATGAGGAAGATAGGTATGAACTTCTCTTTCTTTGTTGGGTCTTTGTGCGGTTTAGGAATCAGAGTGACTGTGGCCTCATAGAATGAGTTTGGCAATGTTCTTTCAGATTTTATTTTGTGAACGAGTTTGAAAAGTATTGGTGTTAGCTCCTCTTTGAAGGTCCGGTAGAATTCCGTGCTAAAGCCATCTGGCCCTGGGCTTTTTTTGGTTGGGAGATTTTTAATGGCTGTTTCTATTTCCTTAGGGGTTATAGGGCTGTTTAATCTGTTTATCTGATCTTGATTTAGCTTTGGTAGGTGGAATCTATCAAGAAAATTGTCCATTTCACTTAAGTTTTCAAATTTGGTGGAGTATAGATATTTAAAGTAGGATCCAAATATTCTCTGGATTTCCTCAATGTCTGTTGTTATTTCTCCCTTTTCATTTCTGATTTTGTTGATTTGTGTTTTCTCCCTCTGTCTTTTAGTTAATTTGGCTAAGGGTCTGTCTATTTTGTTGATTTTTCTCGAAGAACCAACTCTTGGTTTCATTGATTCTTTGTATAGTTCTTTTTGTTTCTAAGTTGTTGGTTTCAGCCCTAAGTTTGATGATCTCCGGCCTTCTGCTCCTCTTAGGAGTGTTTGCTTCTTTTTTTTTTCCCAATTCACCCAGTTTAGCTGTTAATTCACTAATATGAGCTGTCACAATTTTCTTTTTGAAGGCACTTAGTGCTATGAACTTTCCTCGTAGCACAGCTTTCATTGTGTCCCATAGGTTTGGGTATGTTATGTCTTTATTTTTGTTGGATTTTAAGAAGTCTTTGATTTCCTTCTTTATTTCTTCCCTGACCCAGTGGTCCTCTAGTAAAGAGTTGTTCAATTTCCATATGAGTGTAGACTTTCTGTTGATTCTTTTGCTATTGAAGTCCAGCTTTATTCCATGGTTGTCTGATAAGATACCAGGGGTTATTTCAATTTTCTTTTATCTGTTGAGGCTATCTTTGTGTCCAACTATATGGTCGATTTTGGAGAAGGTTCTGTGAGGTGCTGAGAAGAATGTGTATTCTTTTGTGTTTGGGTGAAACGTTCTGTAGATATCTGTTAGGTCCATTTGGTTCATGATCTTTATTAGACTAATTATCTCTCTGGTTTATGTCTTGATGATGTCTCCATTATTGTGAGTGGGGTGTTGAAGTCTCCCACTACTAATGTGTGGGGAATCAATGTGCGATTTAAGTTTTAAGAGAGTTTCTTTTACAAATGTAGGTGCCTTTGTATTTGGGGCATAGATGTTCAATATTGAGATGTCCTCTTGATGAATATTTCCTTTAATGAGTATGTAATGCCCTTCTCTGTCTTTTTTTTTTTATTAACTTCAATTTGAAGTCTATTTTGTTTGATATTAGGGTGGCTACTCCAGCTTGTTTCCTGGGTCCATTTGCTTGGAAAACCTTTTCCCAGCCCTTTACTCTGAGATAGTGTCTATCTTCAATAGTGAGATATGTTTCTTGTATGCAGCAAAAAGATGGGTCTTGTTTACGGATCCAGTCTGTAAGTCTGTGTCTTTTTATTGGCAAGTTGAGTCCATTGATGTTGATGGATATTAGTGGCCAGGGGTTGTTATTTCCCATTATTTTGGTATAGCTGGTCATCTTGTGCTTCTTTTTGTTTAGTTGCTGTGGAGGTTTCTATTTCCTCTCTTTTCTTGGGTGTAGTTATCTTCTCTGGGTTGGAATTTTCCTTCTAGCATCTTCTGTAGGGCTGGGTTTATGGGTAGATATTTTTAAATTTGATTTTGTCATGGAATATCTTGTTTTCTCCATCTATGTTGATAGATAGTTTTGCTGGGTATAGTAGTCTGGCTGGGCACCTATGTTCTCTCAGGGCTTGTAGGACATATGTCCAGGCCCTTCTAGCTTTTAAATTTTCTGAGGAGAAGTCAGGTGTAATTCTGATGGGTCTGCCATTGTTGTGCCTTGGCCTTTTTTTCTTACAGATTTTAATATCCTTTCTTTTTTCTCTACATTTGGAGTTTCTATTATTATGTGGTGAGAGGAGTTTCTTTTCTGATCTAATCTGTTTGGTGTTCTGTGAGCCTCTTGGATTTTTATTGTCATCTCTTTCTTTAGGTTGGGGAAATTTTCTTCTATGATTTTTGTTGAAGATATTTCTTGGACCTTAGAGTCAGGAGTCTTCTCTTTCTTCTATGCCTATAATTCTTAGGTTCCATCTTTTCATTTAGTCCTTGATTTCTTGGATATTGTGGGTGAGAGATTTTTTTAGCTATCTCATTTTCTATTGATGTTGTATTGATTTCTTCCATTGAATCTTCCAAGCCTGAGATCCTGTCTTCCATTTCTTGAATCCTATTTTTGGTACTCAAATCCATAGTTCCTGTTCTCTTCCCTTGATTCTCCATTTCCATTTTTATCTCTGACTGTGTTTTCTTTATTGTTTACATTTCCATTTTCATGTCTTAAGTGATTTTATTTGTTTTGTACATTTCCTGCTCCAATTTGCTTGTCTTTGCCTGGAAGTCTTCCATTCCCCTTTCCTTTTCTTGTTCAAGTTGAGCCACCTTGTTCTGAAGTTCTCTAATGGTGTTTTCCATCACTTTCATATGTGCAATTGTGGCTTCTTTTAATTCCTTCATAGATTTAAGTTCTTCTTGAAGGGACTCTATCACTTTCCATAATGTAGAATTGTCATCTTTTTCATGTGTTTCAGCTGTGGTGAGGTGGTCCGGGCTGAATGAAATAGCATTGCTTTCTTTTGTTGGAGTCATTCCACTCTGATTTTTTTTTTTTTTTTTTTTTTTTGGGCTTTGAAATTTTTAGCTGTCTTCTGGACTTGGGTCCAAAGGGGGCGCTTTGGTGTAGGAGTCAAATTGCCTTACTCCACCCCTGTAAGGTGAGTCATTCAGTCCTGCCTCCTAGGTGGAGACCTAACTAATCCAGGGGGTGGAGCTCTATACACTTAAGCTCTGGTTCCCTGCCGAAAGGGCCAGTACTAGTAAAAAAGTCTGATAGACAACAATTGCAAATACCTCACAGTTTGCCCAGGGTTGGCTTATGTGGTTGGTAAATCTGCTTTCACCCCCAATAGCCTTGCCGCTCCCATGGTCTAGAAACTGGCAAGTGACGTCAGGGTTGACTAAGCTCCCATATACCGCAGTGGGTCACAATCTGCAGCCTGATGGCACTCTGCAGCTGAGCTGCCCGCACTTCCATGGGTCGCAACCCTTCGCCAGATAGCCGGATCATCTGTGCGAGACCTGGGAGTGCCCAGCAGGCTGAAGAGTATCTCTGTGTGGGGTCTGAATCTTCCTGCTGGGTATTAGATTGGAACTTACCTGGCGTGTCTCTCCTGGTGGGGGAGGGGGGATCCTGATTCCTGGATTCAGCAGCTTCCATGTGTTTCCAAGAGTGGGAGGGAGCGTCCTGCCCAGGGACCCCCAGTGGTCCCTAGGTACTTGGGTGCGACCCAGGGGGGTCGAGCCTCCCAGACCCGTTTGTACAGTGTCCTAAAACACCTGCCACCCTGTGACTGTTTCCCCCAAGATCAAAATGTGTCCACACGGGCTGCTGCCATCTTGCCAATCTGTATTTGTTTCTTAATCAGTAAAATGGAGGTGGTAAATAAAAACCCCTCAATAAGGTGTTGGTGAATTTCATAGTACAGTATCTGATGATGCCTAGGATCACTAAACTAATGTTAGCAAATGTATATTGAATCAATGTGCCATTGTTTTAGTTTCTCCATCTTTTCTGTCCCTATTATTAAATAATAGTTGTAATTCTTTTACTTTTTACATTTTCATTAACATGTGATAACATGTGAACATTAAAATTGCATACACCAATAAAGCATAGTGTAGTATTTCAGCATAGGTATTATGGTTTGGATCTGAAGTGCCCCCAAAGGCCGATGTCCTTAAAGGGTGCTCCCAACAAAAGAGTTTACAGGGCATGTTTCTGAGAAGCAACTAGATCATGAGGCTTCTAACCTTAATAATGGGTCAAACCATCAATAGGTTTGTGGTTGAACAGGCTATTGGAAAGTGGTGGGGAATATACGTGGTGGCACTTAGGATGGGGAAGAGGAGACTGGCAAGTTTGCCCATGATAAGTCCATGTTGCCCCACTCCTTCCTTTCTTCTGAAAATTAAGTGCTTTTCTCCATTTTGTGTTCCCTGTCGTGATTTTGGCGTCATAATGGCTCAGAAACAGCAAATCCAGGCTCCCACAAACTGGAACCATCAAACCAGGAGCCAAAACAAGCCTTTCTTCCATTAAATTATTTTTGTCACAGTGGGGTAAACCAAGTAACATGGAATACATAAAAATATAGTGATCAATTTCCTTCTTCTTTTTTTTTCTTCTAGATATTTTCTTCCAGATCCATAGTCAGTCTTGGAAAAGTAGGTATTTAAGTTGTTATTACTTGATTAGTATATTTTAAGGAAAGAACACGCAGAGATACTTGAAATGATGGAAGAGATCCATGAAAATAACAAGTATTTTAATAATATGTAGGATAGACAGATGAGCCAACAAACATCGAACTGAAACTACAATAACATAGCAGAACTGGACAGGAAGTTTTCAGAACACTAATATTGTACTTGTTCAACATTGCAACATATCTGTCTAATGACTATGACAGCTATAACATCTTAAGAACCCATGTGGTTTCAGAACCAAAGATACTATTTTGTTTAGTTCCCTGAAAATAAAATGAAACTGTATGCAAAGGCAGTAAGTGGCTGCATTTTGGTAAGTATAGGATCCAATTTTCATTCTTTTGAAGCATAAATGCATATAAAATAGTAATCACTCAACAATTTAATTTACAACCATATCTGAGGTGAGAAAGTGTTCTCCTAAAGAAAAGGAAATGTAAAGGCCTATTGCTCCTTGTCTCCCATCTCAGCAGCACTCTCAGGATTGGTAAGCTGGTTCTGTCACATTCTTGTCCTTCCTGCTCATGGGGCATGACTTCACATCATCTCAGCCTGTGACTCTGATATGTCTCTATCTTTATGGAAGCAGAAATGACCCTGGTCAAACAAATTGGTCACAAAAGAAAGCCAAAGACATGAATGGAGGGAAAGACTTTGTAGGGAGAAGTAGGGGTGACAGGGGTGGGATAGAGATAAATTAGGGTGGAAAGCAATCAAAAACTGTGACACATATGCAAGAAATTGTCAAAGAAACAAAGTTAATCAATGTAAAAGGGAGAAATGGGTGTCTACTTCCATACCCTCATTTCACATGATATTCCTAACAAGATTTAGAATTTTTCAAGCTTTGAGTGAATAGTAGAGCCATACTAAGGCAGACTCACCCTTTTGCCTTACAGAAAAGGTACTTTGCTAATTTTTCCTATTTCTAATGATTCAGATGTCTGTAAAAGCTGTCACAGGATAATATGATATTAAGATGTTCTAGAAAATATGATTACTAGTGGTCATTTAAATGGTGTTTGTTTTCAAAGACAGAATTTAATGTTGAGTCAATAATCTTTTTTAAAGTTGAGAACTTGAAGACACAAACAAATTCACCCTTGCTGACTTAAGGTCATGTATTCAGCCAGCTGTGTTATGGGAAGAAGAATGAAGAGTTTGTTTCTTCTCTGAAGAATAAAAGCATTTCCTCCTCTCATCTTTTCTCAACAGGTTTCTTTTTTCTCAGATAATGCCATCAAGTAGGTCTGTGGAAGAGAATGGACACCATACCCCTGTATGGTACTACTTTTCTTGTTGTTGTGACAAAATACTCAACAAAAGATACTTTCAGGAAAAAAAAAAAAGAGATTTACTTTGGCTCAGTTTGAGGGTGTAGTCTATGGTGGTGGGAAGTCATGGTGGGAGGAAGTCAAGGCAGCTTGTCTTATTGCATCTGTAGTTAGGAGCAGAGAGATATGAGTACTGGTGCTCTTTGCTTTCCCCTTTTAATCCAGTCTAGAACTGCAGGTCATAAGATAATACTTTCCATATTCAAGGTGAACCATCCCTCTTCAGTTAAGCTTTTATTAAAAAGTACCCTCATATACACCCACAGGAAGGTGACAATTACAGTTGACCAGAACCTGCAGGGATAAGCGTCACAAACAATGAGGTGTCAGTAGAGGAGAACTGGGGAGGAAATAAAAGAGACATAAAGCTGTGAGAAAGAGGCCTACATGAGTTAATGACTCATGCCAGCAATTTTTTTCAGGAAGTAGAGCATCTTATGTACTGGGTACAGGGGTAAAATGGGCCAAGGTAAGCAGAAATCTAAGTAAAAGAATGATAGCTAAAAGAACATAGGATATCTGAAACCCAGCTTCCTGAGGACTAACAATCACAGCCCACTAATGGGTGAAAGTAGGATACCAAGGAACGAAAATTTTAATGTCTTCAAGGCCCTGGCCCTAGCTCCAAACCAGACCTGGCCAAGTCTATGCCTGGACAAGGATCCATAATTAGTGTTCTCTTTTTCTTTTTATCAGGGCTTCTTAGAAAGCCTTGGATCTGCCTGGCTCCCAATATAGTTCATACTATTATGTTACATTCAGTACTTACCTGCAAGACCACATGTGCCCACTAGTGCAATAATGGCACAATTATTATGGGAGTAACCAACCACTTTCTGATTGGAAAGCAGGCCTGTTTCACATAAGGAATCTATGCCTACTACAATAAAACTGAAAAAAAGCTAAGGAGGTCAAAGGCCTTACAGAGTAACCTACTATCATCGTTTTTAAAATGGTCATGTCAAACTTCTTACAAATGTTTATGTTTATAATCAAATATTTGAGCTGCAGCCTTGGTTTGAGGAACTTACACTTCAAGTGACAATGGTTAATGCAGAGACTGGTCCAAGTGATGCTAAGTGCCTGTGAGTGCTCAGCCTTAAAAGGAAAATCTATAACAACTCTCCTAAGGCTCAGAGACCATTGGAAAAGAGGGAGAGAAAGAATGTAAGAACTAAAGCACATGGAGAGTGCTATGCAATGCTGTCTTCTGGAAATGACATGGCCACTGTACTCTTTATTTTTAATTAATTTATTTATTGTTTCAGGTTACAACTCCATCATAGTGTCCTCTTTCCACCCCTCTCAGTCCTGCCCTCATACCCTCTACCCCTTAACCCTTCCATCCCACTTCTCTGGAGTGGAGTGTCCCTATCTAACAGTCCCCCACCCCAGTTCAGCAGTCATAAGAGGGCCAAGAGCCTTTTCATACACTGGGGGCCTACAAGGCAGTAACACTAGGGAAAAGTGTCTCGTTGACAGAGAAAAAAACAAAAAGTCTATGTCCATGTTCCCTTTGGTGCATTGGTTGTAGTATAGATATCCTGTACTATATGGCTAAAATCCAACCATAAGTGAATAGATGCCATGTGCATCCTTCTGAGTCTGGGTTAGCTCAGGATGAGCTTCCCTAGTTCCATCCTTTTGGCTGAAAATTGCATAATTTCATTGTTTCTGATAGCAGAGTAGTATTCCATTGTGTAGATGTACCACAGTTTTTTAATCCTTTCTTCGGTTGAGGGACATCTGGGCTGTTTCCAGCTTCTAGCTATCACAAATAAGGCTGCTATGAACATAGATGAGGAAACTTCCTTGTGATTCTGTGAGGAGTCATTTGGATGTATACCCAGAAGTGGCATGCCTGGGTCCCAAGGCAGAGCTATTCCAAGTTTTCTAAGATATCACCAGACTGATCTCCATAGTGGTTGCACAAGCCTGCACTCCCACCAGCAATGGAGGAGGGTTCCCTTTCCTCCACACCCTCGCCACCATGTGCTGTCATATGAACTTTTGATCTTATCCATTCTGACAGGTGTGAGATGGAATCTCAGAGTCTTCTTGAGTTACATTTCTCTGATGGTTAAGGATGCTGAGCATTTCTTCAAGTGTCTCTCAGCCTTTAAGAATTCCTCCTTTGTGAATTCTCTGTTTAGCTCTGTTCCCCATTTTTTGATTGGATTATTTAGTTTCTTGGCATTTAATTTCTTGAGTTCTTTGTAAATATTGAATATTAGCCCTCTGTCAGATATGGGGTTGGTGAAGATTTTTTCTCAGTCTGTAGGCAGCCATTTTGTTTGAATGACAGTGTCTTTTGCCTTATAGAAGCTTTTCAATTTCATGAGGCCCCATTTATTGAATGTTGGTCTTAGCTCCTGAGCTGTTGGTGTTCTGTTCAGGAAGTTGTCACCTGTGCCAATAAGTTCGAGGGTTTTTCACACTTTCTCTTCTGGTAGATTTAGTGTAACCAGCCTTATGTCAAGGTCTTTGATCCACTTGGACTTAAGTTTTGTACAAGGAGATAATATGGGTTTAATTTCATTCTTTTACAAGTGGACATTCAGTTGGAACAGCACCATTTGTTGAAGATGCTGTCCTTTTTTAATTGTAGTGTTTTGGTTTCTTTGTCAAAAATTAGGTGACCATAGGTATGTGGGTTCATTTCTGGGTCTTCAATTCGATTCCATTGATCTACTGGTCTGTTTCTACACCAGTACCATGCTGTTTCTATTACTGTTGCTCTGTAGTACAAATTGAAATCTGGGATGGTGATACCTCAGATTTTTTTTTTTTTTATTGTACAGGATTGATTTAGCTATTCTGGGTTTTTTGTTGTTCCATGTGAAATTGAGAATAGCTTTTTCCAGGTCTATAAAGAATTGTGTTGGTATTTTGATAGGAATTGCATTGAATCATTGAATCTATATATTGCTTTTGGTAGGATGACCATTTTTATTATATTTATCCTATCTATCCATGAGCATGGGAGATCTTTTCAGCTTCTAATGGCCTCTTCAATTTCTTTCTTCAAGGACATGAAGTTCTTGTCATACAGATCTTTCACTTGCTTGGTTAGAGTTATCCCCAGGTATTTTATATTGTTTGTGGCTATTGTGAAGGGTGTTGTTTCCCTGATTTCTTTCTCAGCCCATTTATTTGTTTTATGAAGAAGGGCTTCTGATTTTTTTGAATTAATTTGTATCCAGCTACCTTGCTGAAGATGTTTATAAGCTGTAAGAGCTCTCTGGTGGAATTTTTGGGTTCACTTATGTATACTATCATATCATCTGCAAATAGTGATAATTTGACTTCTTTGTTTCCAATTTGTATCCCCATGATCTCCTTTAGTTGTCTTATTGCTCTAGCAAGAATTTCAAGTACTATTTTGAAGAGATATGGCAAAAGTGGACATCCTTGTCTTGTCCCTGAGTTTAGAGGAAATGCTTCAAGTTTCTCTCCATTTAATTTGATGTTGGCTACTGGCTTCCTGTATATCACCTTTATTATTTCTATGTATGGTCCTTGCATGCCCGTTCTCTCCAGAACTTTTAGCATGAAGGGGTGTTGGATTTTGTCAAATGCTTTTTCCATATCTAGAAAGGTTATCATGTGTTTCTTTCTTTCATCTTGTTTATATGGTGAATTATGTTGATGGATTTTCATATGTTGAAGCACTCTGCATAAGATATTCCATGACAAAATCAAATTTAAACAATATCTCCCCATAAATCCAGCCCTACAGAAGATCCTAGAAGGACAATTCCAACCCAGAGAAGATAACTACACCCAAGAAAACAGAGGAAACCGAAAACTCCACAGCAACTAAACCAAAAGAAACATGGGACCACCACCTACACCAAAATAATGGGAAATAATAACCTCTGATCATTAATATCCATCAACATCAATGGACTCAACTCTCCAATAAAAAGACAAAGGCTTGCAGATTGGATCCATAAACAAGACCCATCATTTTCCTGCATACAAGAAACATATCTCACTAACAAAGATAGGGCTCTCACTACCTCAGGGTAAAGGGCTGGGAAAAGGTTTTCCAAGCAAATGGACCCAGGAGTCAAGCTGGAGTATCCATCTTAATATCAAACAAAATAAACTTCCAACTGAAGTTAATCAAAAAAAGATAGAGAAGGGCATTACATACTCGTTAAAGGAAATATTCATCTAGAGGACATCTCAATATTGAACATCTATGCCCCAAATACAAAGGCACCTACATTTGTAAATGAAACTCTCTTAAAACTTAAATTGCACATTGATTCCCCACACATTAGTAGTGGAAGACTTCAACACCCCCACTCACAATAATGGAGAGATCATCAAGACATAAACCAGAGAGATAATGAGTCTAACAGAGCTCACAAACCAAATGAAACTAACAGATATCTACAGAATGTTTCACCCAAACACAAAAGAATACACCTTCTTCTCAGCACTGCATGGAACCGTCTCCAAAATCAACCACATAGTTGGAAACAACGATAGCCTCAACAGATACAGGAAAATTGAAATAACCCCTTGTATCTTATCAGACCACTATGGAATAAAGCTGGACTTCAACAACAGCAGAAACAACAGAAAGCCTACACAAACATGGAAATTGAACAACTCTTTACTGGATGACTACTGGGTCAGGGAAGAAATAAAGAAGGAAATCAAAGACTTCTCAAAATCCAACAAAAATGAAGGTACAACATACCCTAACCTATAGGACACAATGAAAGCAGTGCTATGAGGTAAGTTCATACCAGTGAGTGCCTTCAAAAAGAAAATTGTGACAGCTCATATTAGTAAATTAACAGCTAAACTGGCTGAACTGGAAAAAAAAAAAGTAAACACTTCCAAGAGGAGCAGAAGGCAGGAAATCATCAAACTTAGGGCTGAAATCAACAACCTAGAAACAAAAAGAACCATACAAAGAATCAATGAAACCAAGAGTTGGTTCTTCAAGAAAATCAACAAAATAGACAAATCCTTAGCCAAATTAACTAAAAGGCAGAGGGAAAAAACCCAAATCAACAAAATCAGAAATAAAAAGGGAGAAATAACAAGAGACATTGAGGAAATCCAGAGAATATTTGCATCCTACTTTAAAAATCTATACTCCACCAAATTTGAATACTTAAGCAAAATGGATAGTTTTCTTGACAGATTCCACATACCAAAGCTAAATAAAGATCAGGTTAACAGATTACAAGCCCTATAACCCCTAAGGAAATAGAAACAATCATTAAAAATCTCCCAACCAAAAAAAAAGCCCAGGGCCAGATGCTTTCAGCACAGAATTCCACCAGACCTTCAAAGAAGAGCTAATGCCAATACTCTTCAAACTCTTTCACAAAATAGAATCTGAAAGAATAATGCCAAACTCATTCTATGAGGCCACAGTTACCCTGATTCCTAAACCACAAAAAAGACCCAACAAAGAAAGAGAACTTCAGACCAATCTCCCTCATGAACATAGATGCAAAAATACTTATTAAAATACTAGCAAACTGAATCCAAGGACACATCAAAAGTATCATACACCATGATCAAGTAGGCCACTGTACTCTTGAATTCACAGCAGTTATGGTTAATTGCATAAGAACTATACAAGATCAAGCTAGTAAAGTTCCAAAATTAATAGAGGAGGGACTCAGGAGGCAACAACCTTAGCTCAGGAACAATTTGGAATTGATGACAGTTTTGAACACCTGGTAGGCCACCCATGTTCCACTGCCTGGCTCCATACCTCTGCTCATACAGCCAACACTCATTTGACACAGTGGATCATATATATGAACTTGGGAAATGTTTTGTAGATGTCCCTAGGGAAATGAAGGGGGAAATACAAATGGGTATGATCATAATACATTGTATACATGAATGAAATTGTTGAAGGAAATAATATAATGAAATATTGTATTGTAGCTATTTTTAAATTTTGTTAAATATTGAGGTTTTGTTAAATATTTTTAGCTGCTCCTGCTATAAGAACAAACTAGTCACCATATGAGATGATGGCTATCCTAATTTGTTTTACTATATTAGCCCCTTTGCTACAGCATGTATTTCATAGTACACTGTACAATTAAAATACACAACAAATTTTATTAAAAAGAAAAGTTTAGATTAAGTTTAAATAACAGAATCATCTTAATCCTTATCAGGGGACATAGAAATACTCTCCAAACAGCAAGAATTAGACTATTAACATTTTACATCCACACCTTTCTCCCTACAAGTAAGTTTGGCTAAAACAGATAAACAGAGAATGCCTGTACCACCAGTAACTAAGATAATGATGAACACTCTCTGTTATACTCAAACTTTCCTCCAAGTAAAGCCACAAAGTTTGGAGAACTGACATGGAGTTTTATATCTTTACTAGTTTTTATAAGGATTTCATACATGGACACTGCATTACTTCTTCCCTTCCCTCTTCCCATTCCAACTCCTCCAGTGTCACCCCACCTCCAAAATTCATGATTTCTTTATTATTGTTGCATGTATAGACATGTTTAATGTATAAGTGTCTGTGGGTGTGCCCAACCCTAATGAATACAGCTTGAATGTGAATCCTAAATCTAAGGCTCTGAGATAATCAAAGAAAACAGAGCAGAAAGATTGTAAGAATCAGAGGTAAGGGACTCATGTTAATGGATTCTGTTCTCCAGATATGACAGGGAGAATGAACCCATGAACTCTTAACAATACCCTTATGTGAATGAGACCAGCATATGGCAGTATTACTGAACATGCCAATATGGACAGGGGAAATTCTGCATGGCGTCACCGTTAGATAAAGAGGTAGATGTTTATAATGAATTTTTCTTATGAGTAATTGGAGATGCAGACTAACCTATTGGGAAGATTGGTAAGTCACAGCAGAATGAATGACCTGTGTGCTACATAGAAACATGGTGACTAGTCCACACTGCTAATGTAGTTTTAGTCTCTCTGAGAACTCATAACAACTATTAGCTCCATTTAGTGGGTGCCAGTAGTGAGGCCTGGGGAGCCTGATTTTTACAATGTCACACAGGCTGTAAGTGACCAAGCAAGAATTCTGAGTTTTGTGATAATAACATTCAAGTTCATGATCATATTAAGTCACTAGCATGATGAAGAACTAGTGCATGTCTCCCATCTCTAGTTCCCTCTCATACGCCTGGGAAATAATGTTACTGTTGGGATGAATGATTTAGGTTAGGTGTCTGAAGAAGCAAATGTTGTGTACCTTAAAATGTTGTCACCGCTGTCTCATATGCAAGGGCAACCTACTCAAGTTATGTGACTAGCCAGCTGTTTCACTGCAGGAAAATCCTTTAACATCTCTCATCCCATGATTGGACCCTAATGGTTTAGAGTTTGGGGAATAGAAGATTTCTTATGTCCTTTCTAGCACAAATACTCTAAGTTCAGCAGAGTAACAACTCTGAGATCATTATTGGACCAGGGGTAAAGTGGAGGATTGATACACACAGCAGAGTGGGCCTGAAATCATTAGGGAAATTTCCATGGCTACCATTACACCAGAGAGCGAGTGTCTGTAGTGTATTTCTTCTAATTGCCTTTTCTCCTTCCACCTTAGCTCTCAACAGGACCCCAATGTTAGTGTGTCACTTGCTGTGAGTAGACAGTTAAGTCCATGGCCAAAAGCATCCACTTAGCAGAGCAATTGTGCTCAACTGGAGAATATATAGGAAGATAAATAGGCACTTTGAACCTTCCACAAAAATCATGTCTTCTTCCAGGACTGGGGTTGGAGATAAAGGGCAAGGCTTTGAAGATGGAATCTGTTTTCTCAAGACTCATGCTTCTTTTACAGTAGGACTTCTGTGGGACAAGGGTTTAGAAATTAACCTCCATCTATTCCCCTTCACCTCTCCCTCACTTACTTACCCTGAATGCCATTTTCCCTCTCTTTACACAGATTTCTGACTTTCAGGGAATAGAATTATCCCAAATGTAAAAATCTGGTATTAATCTGGGGCATGAGATGGGTGTTGAATTCTTAAATATCTGACTTTGAAATACATTACCTTCTTTTTGTTCACTGGTGTTATAAGGATAAGAGGAACTTGAACTGGAAAGAAACAGCAAATGTAAATCCTGACAGTGCTGTAAGACTTTCAGAGAGAACTGAATCAAAAAAAAAAAAAACTTACTTTGTTTCAGGAAAGTTGACTGAGATCAAAACACGCTTGTCTATATTTCCACTTTTCTTCATCAGTATGCTAATGTATCATTTTTCTTCCTCAGAATTCTGATTTTGAAATAATAATTTGATTGTTGTAGAAATACACAGCTTGATCCATAACTCTTCATTAGCTACAGAAATTTAATTGTTAATGATGTAACACAGTACTTGTGTAACTTCCTTTGCCCTTTTGAAAGGCTTCAAAGAGCTTTTTCTTATTCTTTTTGGCTGTGCGGGCAGCCTGGGACCATCAGGACGATAAAACAGATATTGAAATGCACACAGGAGTTGCAGATAGTGTGGGTCTGAATGTCAACCTTCTAGCTTCTTTAACTTAAATCATTTGTTACTCAGCAACATTCTCTGCTTCACCTGATTTTGTGCCTCATACATCTCAAATTGATCACAACTTTATCAGGTCAGCACTAGGTAGCATCTGGAATTAGCTATGTGTACGTGAAATCACCATTCAAGATTTACATTAGTCAGCCTTCTTTCTTTAGCTGTCCAGGGAGACTGCGATTACAGGGAACATATTAGTCAAAGAGTAAGTATATTCAGAATTACCCCTTGACCAAATTGTAAAATTAACAAGAAAAAATGTTTACTACTGGGAATAAAAATTAAAATCCACATTGCCCCATTCTATTCTGGAGATGGTGGGCTACACATAATACACCAAAAGATTGACTGACCATGTTGCTAGAAAGCAATTTAAGAAAATGATGAAATCTTCTGCAACTGATGGATCAAGAGTTTTCTGATCTGACACCTTTAAGTAAGTGTTTCTGGAATGCTCATAACCCTCCAGGTAAACTTGGGCATCTAGGGCATTGGTGCACACTTTGTTAGGAAGAGATCAATTTCAGTTTTCTTAAGCAATTTAGACAAATTCATAGTGCAAGGGGCCTCAGACCCAAACCTCTTACAGTAATCCTTAGACCACATTCCTGCTATGTTGTTGTCCAAGAAAGAGAAATACCCTAAAACTAAGATTGTCCTTCTTCAGTGCCAAGAATGAACTACCCAGGTCTACACTGGGTGTGTCATAGGAAGGCTTCCCTGAGATTTAGTCAATAATTTTATCAGACTCATGAATAATTCTATCACAATTATAAATATGTTATTCTCCAGGTTACTTTCAAATGCTGTATTAAATAAATTAGCAAGCACTTGGAAAATACTTATAAATAGGGTAATTTTTCCTAAAGGAAAAAAGTAATAAAAGTTACTAAAATAATAATCTAGGATACAAACTATTTCTTATTTTTTTGAAATAATGTCACCTACACTATCATGAGTATGAAGCAGCAATTACTTCAAGAAATCTCAGTCCACCACTAAAACCACTTTATTTCCATCAGTGTCATCTGCCTTCTGTTTCACAATTCAGCCATTTCATATGTGCTTTAATAAATATTTCCAGCCAATCTATAAAAATCTTCTTAAAAATTTCATGACATTATATGAATCAGTTAAGGTTTGGAAAATGAGAAGATTCTCATTGGAAGCTAGAGAAGAGATTCTGGGCTCCTTCTGCAGAAGGACAATGGAGAGTTTTTCCTTCTCCGCACTCACTCTTTGCAGTGAGAGACAGAAAATACTATTGTTTCACTTGAGCCAACAGTGTGTTCTTTCCTCCTCTCTGACACTAGGACCACAGAGGCAATGATTAAAGAAAGAAATATTACTGACATCACCCAGTTCATCCTCCTGGGATTCTCTGATTTCCCCCACATCACAGCCCTGCTCTTTGTTATATTCCTCATCCTTTACATTACTGCCCTGACCTGGAACCTGCCCCTTGTTGTTTTAATAAGGATGGACTCCCATCTCCACACACCCATGTATTTCTTCCTCAGTAACCTGTCCTTTATAGACCTCTGCTATATCACCTCTACAGTCCCATATATGCTTTCCAACTTCCTCCAGGAAAAGCAAACTATCACCTTTGTTGGTTGCATAGTTCAATACTTTATCTTTTCCACCATGGGGCTGAGTGAATCTTGCCTCATGACAGCCATGGCCTATGACAGGTATGCTGCCATTTGTAACCCTCTTCTCTATTCATCAATCGTGTCACCCACGCTCTGTGCTCACATGGTGATGGGAAGCTACACAGCAGGACTCATGGGTTCTTTATCTCAGATATGTGTCATGCTGCAGCTCCAGTTCTGTGGACCTAATGTCATCAGACATTTCTTCTGTGACATGCCCCAGTTGCTAAATCTACCTTGCATTGACACTTCCTTTGCACATTTCCTGCTTGCCATATTAACCATGTTGTTTGGGTTCACAAATGCCTTAGCCATCCTGATATCCTATGGCTGTATCGTCTTGTCCATCCTGAAGATCATGTCATCTAAGGGCCAGTCCAAGGCCTTCAACACCTGTGCTTCTCACCTAACAGTTGTTTCCCTATTCTACACCTTCAGTGTCTCTGTCTATTTGAGTTCCAGCTCTGGTGGCTCCTCCAGCTTTGACAGATTTGCATCTGTCTTCTACACTGTGGTGATTCCCATGTTGAACCCTTTGATTTACAGTCTGAGGAATAAGGAAATCAGAGATGCTGTGAAAAGGTTACAAAGGAAGATAGGATGTTGCTAATAAAAAATTCTGATATTTCCAACAGAACTTCCCTACAAAATACCTACTTACATTGAACAAAGGCTTGACTTGATAGAGACTATATACCAACATGGATGTCAATTTATTCCATCCTACTAAAACATGATCCTTTTAAGTTCTGAGGTTTATCCTTCTCTTATTACATCAGAAATTGTCTCATCGTTCATTATTATGCACACTATTTGTGAAGGATCCAAATTTATAACATTTTGCTACTGCAGTTGAAGATTTCTTAGTCCTGGGCCCTGTCTTTACAGAAGATCCCTGGCCGAGGTTTCCTGGGAACCCCCGTCTCACAAATGGCCCAATTAAGCATGTAAAGACCTTGCTGGAGACCTTGGGTTGTTCTTTGTTTCTGAACAGGGAACCTACTGTTTGAAGGAGCTAAATTGGCTTGGCTGTGCCTCCTGGGAAAGAACTACTTCTGATAGTTAAAGTGTTTCTAAGGAAAAACAGTGCTAGTCATCTACCAAGTTTTGGGACATATTCTTGCCTCCACCAGATACTGGCTAAGTGAAGATGTGGACTAAGACTTCAGTAGCAGTGAAGGCTATAGTTTGTTCAGAGCTGTGTAATATGAGTGAATATTTGATTCTTGAAACCAGAGTCCAGATGAGATTTGATATTTAAATTCCAAATGACCAATGGCAGAATCTGATACTGTGGTACTCTAACTTCCTCTCCTGTGTCCCCTTATATCATGACTATTTATCCTTGGATAACATAGACAATGGGCTCTTACTAACAAATTGCTTTTGATATTTCAAATGTCTGATCTATCTCTTGTGGCAATATACATATGAGTTCACTATAGTAAGTTACTGAATATTCAATTTTCTAAAGACTAACTACAAACATGGAAAATACTGTATGGATCTCCAAAATTAAAAAAACAGTACAGGTATAATCAAGAAACTACTAAGTATCCCTCAAAGATCCTGGAAACTGGACAGTAGTATTTGAGGTGGATGGCCTGTTTTCTAGGTAGCATGTTTACACATCTATGTTGGGCAGATGAAAACAAGTTTGTGATTAGAAGGCAATGGCATTCGCTTGTTCCATATTTACTTTCCTCTAGTTTTTTTGTCACTTAGGATTATACATGACAGATGCTCAAAATCTCTTTTAAGTATGATGGGTTTTGCATAATGAAAGCAGAGCAGGGGTGATGTGAAGATTTGTTGGAAGAATCCTCAGAGATAGATCATCACACTTTGTCTTATATGCTTTCTCACTTTGCACTGAGATAGGCAATATTGCAGAAGTTGATCTATCAGTGGGGATATGAGGATGGATCAAGTTGGCTGACCTTTGCTGACCTTGGGGGATTATAAGACAGTATACAGAATGTAGCTTTGTTATTAAAACTACAAATTGGTTTTTGGTTGGTTGTTCAGCAGAACCAAACCTCATGCCTACAGTATCTGACTTAGTTTTATAAAAAACTCCAGACACTCAACAACCCAAAATTTTCAAACTCTTGTCATTGATATTATTTCACCCTGTATAAATAATTGGTTTTATCCTCAAGCTTACTTTTCCTTGTAAATCAGCTAAAGTTTACTTTAAGTATTCATAGACAACTAGAACTTCATGCAGTCTCCAGTTAATCAAAGTCTAAATTTAACAAATAATGTAGACAAATAGATTCCAAACAAATTAATTGAGATATATCTCCAATAACAATAATTATCTGGAATATAGTAATGGCACATGAAGGAATCTCATTTGAAATCATTCATATTATTAAGTTCAAAAGCTTTTTTATTGCATAAATCCCCCTCTGCTGTGGATGGTAATAGAAATGTCTGGTTTTTTTTTCAGTTTCTTTTTTTAATTATATTTATTTATTAGTTCAAGTTACATCTCCATCACAACCCCTTCCCTCTTCACCTCTCAGTCCCACCCACTCACAATCTACCCCCTCTCCCTCTATCCTACTCCTCTGGGGTGGGGTACCTCCACATGTCAGCCCCCCTCAGATCATCAGTCATATGAGGGCTAAGATCTTTCTCTTCCACTGAGAGACTACATGACAGCTCCATTAGGACAAAGTGTCCTACTTATAGGTAACAAAGTTCATGTTCCTGTTCCTTTAGGTCCATTGGTTGTAGGATAATTTTCCTGTACTATATGGCTAAAATCTAGTTATAAGTGAATACATGCCATGTGCATCTTTCTAGGTTTGGGTTAGGTCACTCAGGATGAGCTTTTCTAGTGCCATCAATTTGGCTGCAAATTGCATGATTTACTTGATTCTAATAGCTGAGTAGTATTCTACTGTACAAATGTACTACAGTTCTTTTATCCATTCTTCAGTTGAAGGACATCTGGGTTGTTTCCAGTTTCTAGCTATTATAAATAAAGCTGCTATGAACATAGTTGAGAAGATGTCCCTGTGGTTTGGTGAGGAATCTTTTGGATGTATGCACAGGAGTGGTGTGGTCTTGAGGTAGAGCTGTTCCAAGTTGCAAAAAGATTATATAAAAGTATTATTTTACCATAATATTAATAATATAAATTTTCTTTTTCTGAAGCTAAATATAAAATGTGTAAATTAAGATTCATGGTTATAAGCAACAGGTATGGATATTTTTTGAAAAAGATATACTGAGGTAGGCTTTCCATAGACATTCTCTTCTTTTTCTGTTCTCCCAGACCCAATCTCCTAATCTCATTCTCAGTGCTGCAACAGAACACCAACTGCAGCCTTCCTTCCTCATTGCTCCCATCTCTTGTGGATCCCATAGTCCATCACTTCTAAATTCCCTAGCCCCACTTGGTAGCTTTATCATAGCCTCCAAACCCAACAGGAACCCCATGTTAACCCATGGAATACTTACCCCTCCCATGGCAACAATGAAGCTGAAAGTAGACCCACATCTTTCCCATTGCCCCTGAGATCTAACCACCACCATCCCCAGTCTCATTCTCAGCTCTATAGCAGGGAACATACAGTGGATTTTCTCTCCTTTCTAATCTCATTCCCAACAGTTCACAAAGACTTTCTCCCCCAAGATTCTTTCCCCCAATTCATAACAGTATCCTGACCTCCAACACCAGCAAGCATTCCCGGTGAAGACACCAGCTGAGCAAGCCAGTAAAACAAGTAATCCATGGCCATCACACTCTCCAAAAACCCAGGGAGAAAACAGAAACCGAGGAACAAAACAACCACCCAGCAAAGACAAAACTAGAAATTAACACCTAGACCTATAATCTTCCCAAACCCAGATGACTAGGCATCAGCCTAAAAGCACAATTAATAACAGCCAACTCAATATTTCTCCAGATCCCAGTTATCCTAATATACAAGGCCCTGAATATTCTAACATAGCTAAAGCACAAAAAAAGACCTTAAAACCAACTACAGGAAGATGATAGAGGTCCTTAAAGAAGAAATGAATCCCTTATAGGAATCCAAGAAAACACAAACAAACAGTTGAAAGAAATGAATAAAACTATGCAAGACTGGAAAGTGTAAATAGAAGCAATAAAGAAAATAAAATTAAGGAAATTCTCAAAATAAAATATTTAGGAATTCAAGGAGGAAGTTCATACCCAAGCTTCTCCAACAAAATATAAGAGATAGACAAGAGAATCTGGCTTTGGAATGATCATTGGTCTATAGGCATTGAAGATATGATAGAAGAAATGGATGCTTCAGTCAATAAATGTTACATCTCTCACCTGTAAGAATGACTAAGATCAAAAACTCAAGTGATAGCTCATGCTGATGTGGATGTGGAGAAAGAGGAACACTCCTCCATTGCCGGTGGGCTTGCAAACCTGTACAGCCACTTTGGAAATCAATGTGGCAATATCTTAGAAAATTAGGAATACTTCTACCTCAAGATCCAGCCATACTACTCATGGGCATATATCCAAAAGATTCTCTACCAAACCACAAGGAAATCACCTCAACAATATGCATAGCAATTTTATTCATAAAAGCCAGAAACAGAAAAGAACCCAGATGTCCTTCAACTGAAGAATGGATTTTCAAAAATGCAAATAGATCCATACTTATTACCCTGTACAAAACTTAAGTCTAAGTGGATCAAGGACCTCAATATAAATCTGGACACACTAACATTAATAGAAGAGAAAGTGGGGGAAAACCTTGAACTCATTGGCACTGGTAGCAACTTCCTGAATAGAACACCAGTAGCTCAGGCACTAAAACAAACAATCAATAAATGGGACCTTATAAAATTGAAAAGCTTCTGTAAGGCAAAGGACACTGTCCTTAGAACAAAACAGCAGCCTACAGACTGGGAAAGGATCTTCACCAACCTAACATCTGACAGAGGGTTAATATCCAAAATATTTAAAGAACTGTAGAAATTAAACACAAAAAATCAAATAACTTCATCAATAAATGGGGTACAAAGCTAAACTAGGAATTCACAGAAGAGGAATCTCTAAAGGCTGAGAGACATTTGAAGAAATGTTCAACATCTTTGGTCATCAGGGAAATGCAACTTAAAACAACTCTGAGATTCCATCTCACACCTGGCAGAATGGCTAAGATCAAAAACTCAAATGATAGCACATGCTGGCGAGGATGTGGAGAAAGAGGAACACTCCCCCATTGCTGGTGGGACTGCAAACTTGTGAAACCACTTTGAAAATCATCTGGAGATATCTTAGAAAATTGGGAATAATTCTACCTCAAGACCCAGCCATATCTCTCTTGGGCATATATCCAAAAGATTCGAAATGAAACAACAAGGACATTGCCTCAACAATGTTCATAACAGCTTTATTTGTAATAGCCAGAAACTGGAAGCAACCCAGATGTCCTTCAACTCAAGAATGGATGAAAAAAACTGTGGTACATTTACACAATGGAGTACTACACAGCTATCAGAAATAAGGAAACAATGAAATTCAAAACCAAATGGATGGAGCTAGAAAAGCTCATCCTAAGCGAGCTGACGCAGTTCCAGAAAGATAAACATGGTATGTATTCCCTTATAAATGGATATTAACCATACATCACAGGATAACTATCCTACAACCCACACACCCAAATAGATAGGAACCTAGCATATCTATCCTAGGAAAAATTTTACCCACCAGTGAGTCATGGAATCTGCTGCAGGTTAATGGAACACCATGCCCTAGATGATGTGCCATATCAAGCCCCAGTACAAGTGGAAGCTCTTGGCCCTCACATGATGGAAGATCTGAAGGAGTATGATATGTGAGCGCCTACCTTATCTGAGGAGAAGGAGAGTACCAAGTAGAGGAACAAGGAGGGAGGGGGGAGGAAAGGAAGGATGGAGGAAGGGAGGGAGGGAAAGAGGAAGGAAAAAGCCAGGAGGGGAGGAGGGAAGAAACTGTGTTCTATAAGTAACTTGAGAAAACAAAATAATACTTTTTTAAAGAAAAGAGTTATTAAGCTTAAAAATATAATAAAAATACAATATAAAATTTTCAAACTATAATTTACCAAAGGTATACTTGCCTTACTGGCATGAAAGAAAAATGGCCTTAATTTCAGATTACAATGTTAGACTGCAGGTGGCCACATAGATTACCCAAACTTGATAGCAGCTTAAAAGGTTTTTTTTTTTTTTGTAGATTTATAGGATATTTTCATGGTTTGGCATTAAAAATCAGGTAACAGGTTTAAAATACTGTAAATAAATTAAAGGTTACTTCTGTTCAACCTGGTTTTCTAAACCTCCAAGAGTTGAAAAACTTGGAACTAAGGTAAAATACATGAAATGCGTGGTGTTAGCCTATGCCTTTAACTCCAGCAGAGACAGGAGGATCACTACAGAGTTAGTTGTCTTATAAATTCTAGAGTTACAAGGATAACTATCCTACAACCCACACAAGGTGGTAATGGTGCACACCCTTAATCCCATCATTTGAGAAAGATACACTCTTAATCCCAACACACTAGAGGCAGTAACCAGCAGATCTCAGAGCTCAAGGTCAGACTGACACAAAACAAGCTCTAAATAGAGAAAAACTTCGATCCAGGGGTGGTGGAGCACATCTTTATTCCCATCAGTTGGGAACCACATGTCTTTGATCCCAATACTTAGAATGCAGAGACAGGCACAGAGGATTTGGAAGGATTTATGTTTAAAAGCTACTAACAAAAGGCATGCTGAAATTCAAACAAATTGTCCTTTGAGATCTCAAAATATATACTCTAAAGGTTTGTTTAGCTCTAAAATATCAAAATAATTTCTTCTTTAATCCGAATTGAAGATAATACTTTATATATTGTCAAAAAAACAAATTTTCTCCAGGAAAAATATTACCTGACTCCCCCCAAAAAAAAGGTAGTGTCCCAGAGTTAGGATTAGGGCAGGGCTCTGTTCTTATCTTTCCAGAAGATTTAAAACATCCATCCAAGGACTCCAGGGACAATTGGACAATGGAAACCTCAGAAGAAAACAGATCAGACACCAAAGAAGACGAGTAGCCCAGATGATCCAGCCTTGCAGACTTCCTCAGTAGCTATTTCCTCAAAAGTCTACAACCACAACAACTCAAAATCGCTAAGATTGTTCCAGCCAGAAGTTCAGTAAAGCCCTGAAGCTCAGCTTCTGTCTACGAACTTCTTAGGACATTTAAATAGCTGAGCATAAAAAGACTGAACATAAAACTATTCTATTTACATTTTAACCATTTTTCCATTCTTATTTGGGCCCCAAACAGGTTATTAAGTGTTATATATAAGGTTATTAAGTAATATATAAAGTATTACTACATCCCAAATCAGCAGGAAGTCATTTTAAGAGAGCGATGTGCATCCCCAGAAGGTGGGAGGGTGTTTTCCCCCCTTTGGTCATTTGATGGATAAAAGAAAATCTTGTTATTTAGGGGAAGAGATTATAAACTGTGAAATGGTGTTGTTAAATAGGTTTTGTCGGTTTGATCCAGGGACTTCTCTCTTTTTCTTTTCTGTATCCTTCTTTCTCTCCTATGTAGGAGTGAACAGACTTGAGAAAAAGTAGGACATAGACATAATATAGCAAAGATCAAGAAAAAAAGGACAGATTATTGAAATGCCCTTATACCTTTGTATATTGATACAAAATTAATATTATATTTGGCTAAATTGGTATTGATCTTTGTATGTTAATGCAAAACTAAGATTGTATTGGGCTATATCGGTATTGATCTTTGTATATTGATACAAAATTAAGATTATGTTTGGCCACAATGACATTGACCCTTGTATATTGATGCAAAATTAAAATTGTATTGGGCTACATAGGTATGGATCTTTGTATATTCATACAAAATTAAGATTATATTTGGCTACATTGGTATTGATCTTTGTATATTGATACAAAATTAAGGGTAATGCTTTTTAAAGGTATTATACCTAGTAATGCTTAAAAATTAAATGTGAAATTTCGGCCTTTTGCTACCAACTGTCATAAACTGTTTAGGATAATTAAGAAATGCAAACTAATAGTCATTCAAGCTTGTCATTTTGTTAGGTACTATGACAGTCTATCACAGTTATTTTCTAAACTAATCAGAAATCAAGTTGCTAAGAGACAAGCAACATTTGCTTATCCTAATATAAGAGATTGATAGGGCATCTTCAAAAACCTCAAGAGATCTGCAGAATATGGCATTAAAAGATGTTTTCTTGACTTTAGATCTTTTGATAGCGAGACATGTCAGCTCCTGTCAGCACCCCCTATTCTACTCCAAGTAGAAGATGAGCATCAAAGAATCTCCAGTGTGAGATGGTTGAATTAGTGGCAAGCCTACCTCTTGGCAAGAAAAACCCCTTGCTTCAACTGTAGACAGAATCCTGTCCAAAAAGGACAAAACTTGGAAGCAGGTAAGTTGACAGCCTAGCTCTTCCAAGACAGGGTAGGCAAGTCCTTCATAATTCCTGCTGTACAATCAATGTCTGTCAGAGAAACAGGGCCAAACAGCTGAAAATTGATGCTGTAATGTATGGAGAGAAAAATGGGAACTGTCCAGGCAGCAACTGGAATGTCATTTCTTAGTTTTGGAAGCTGCAGGCCCTGCACATCCTATATAATCAGATATATTTATCCCTCTCAGGTCTCTGAGGTGGTTGAAGAATAGATAGCTAGAGTCTCATAGTTAAATTTTGAGTTGTTTAGGAATCAAGAGGGTGTTCTGGATCTAAGAAGATGTTTTTTAAAATTGTGATGCAAGTTAGTATGAAAGCTGAGTTAGATATAGAACTTTAAACTCATGGAGATGGTTAGGTAGTAGAATGTTAAAGTTTCATGCCAAATACATATGGACTGGACATTGGGAATGTATGCTAAGCCATATAACTCTCATAATTGTGGCCTATTTATTTCTGTTGTTTTGTATTGTATTTATTGTTATAAGAGAAAGAACCATTTGTTGGACTGAAAAGGGAAGCAGTGGGGGGGGGGAGATTTACCTTAAACTTAAAAAAAGGGAAGAGGATGGGGGGTTGAGGGGGAAGAGTGTGGGAGGGTGGGACTGGAGGGGGGAGTATGGAGAGGATTGTGATTGAGATATAACTTGAAGAAATAAAAAATAAGTTATAAAAAAAACACCCTGTGGTACAATTACCCAATGGAGTACTACACAGCTATCTGAAATGAGGAAATCATGCAATCTGCAACCAAATAGATGGATCTAGAAAAGCTCATCCTAAGTGAACTAACTCAGACCCAGAAAGATACACATGGTATGTACTCTCTTATAAGTGGATATTAACCATATAGCACAGGACAACCATCCTACAACTCATGGAGACAAACATACAGGAACCCAGAAAAACTAACCTATGAAAAACTACACCCAGAAGCAAGTCATGGACCCAGTTGCTTGTTAATGGAACACCTTACCCTAGATGCACTGCCATATCAGGCCCCAGTACAAGAGGAAGCTATTAACCCTCATGTGACTGATGAACTGAGGGGTTTTGATGTGCAAAGACTTCTCTCATCTGAGAAAGAGATAATGGTGTTGAGGAAGAGGGAAGGATGGAGGGGGTAGGGACCAATAGGGGAGGAGGGAGGGGACTTTGATCGATATGTAACTTGAAAAAATAAATTAATAAAAAAATTCCTGACACAGAACACAGAAGAAATCTGAGACATTATAAAAAGTACCAAACCTAAAAATAAGAGGAAAAGAGGGATGAGAAGAATTCCAGATCAATGGCACAGAAAATATTTTCAGAAAAATTTCCTAACCTAAAGAAACACATACCTATAGAGGTACAAAAATGATACAGAACACCAATAGACTGGACCAGAAAAGTAAGTCCCCTCCTCACATAATAATCAAAATAATAAATGTACAGAGCACAGAAAGACTATTAAAAGCTGTAAAGGGAAAAGACCAAGTAACATATCAGGGCAGACCTAGTAGAATTCACCTGACTTCTCAACAGAGACTCTAAAAGCCAGAAGGTGGACAGAAGTGCTACAAATTCTAAGATACTACAGATGCCAGCCAAGACTACTACAACTAGCAAAACTTTCAATTGCATAGATACGAACAATAAGATATTGCATGATAAAACCAAATTAAACAGTAACTATTTACAAACTCAGCCTTATAGAAGGTGATAGAAGGAAACCTCCAAGCTATGGAGGTTAAGTACACACATGAAAACAGGAAATAAAAAATCTTACACCAGCAAAATCAAAAGAAGGGAAGTATACACAACAACAAAATAACAGGAATCAACAATCATTGGTCACTGATATCTGAGAATATCAATGGTCTCAACTCCCCAATAAAAAGATACAGACTAACACAATGCATAGAAAATCAGGATCCATCCTTCTGCTGCATCCAGGAAAAACATCTCAACATGAAGGATAGATATTACCTCAGGGTAAAGGGTTGGAAAAAGGTATTCGAAGCAAATGGATTTAAGAAGCAGACTGGGATAGTCATTTTCATATCTAAAAATAAATTTCAAACTAAAACTAATCAAAAACAAAATAGGCAAAGGCACTACATAGTCATCAAATGAAAAATCCACCAAGATGATATTTCAGTTCTTTTTTTGGTTTGGTTTGGTTTGGTTTTTATTTGTTTGTTTGTTTGGTTGACTGTTTGGTTTTTTTGGTTGGTTGTTGTTTTTCAAGACATGGTTTCTCTGTATAACATCCTTAGCTCTTCAGGAAGTTGCTTTGTAGACTAAGTTGGCCTCAAACTCACAAGATCTGCTTGTTTCTGCTTCCTGAGTGCTGAAATTAGAATGCATGTACCACTACTCCTACATCTATGCCCCAAACACAAGGGAACCAAAGTTTGTAAAATAAACACTACTACAGCATAAATCACATGTTAACCCCCACACTGTTTGTAGAAGATTTCAATAGCCTACTCTTCCCAAAGGATAGGCCATCTAGACAAACACTAAATAGAATAATACTGGAGCTCACAGATGTTATAAACCAAACTGATCTAAAAAATATGCACAGAATACTCTACCCAAACATAAAAAGAATATACCTTCTTCTCTGCACCTCATGGGACTTTCTCCAAAATTGACCACGTATTCAAGCACAAAGCAAGTCTCAGCAGATACAAGAAAACTGAAATAACTTCCTGTATCTTATCAGACCACCATGGATTAAAAAGCTGGAAATCAACAACAATAGAAACAACAGAAAGTTTACAAACACATGGACATTGAACAACTCACTGCTAAATGAAAAGTGTGTCCAGAAAGAAACAAAAAACGAAATTAAAGACTTCCTAGAATTCAATGAAAATGAATACACAGCATACCCAAACATATAGTACACAATGAAAGTGGTGTTAAAAGGAAACTTCATAACACCAAGTGCCTACATTAAAAAAAAAATGGAGAGATCTCACACTAGCAACTTAACAGCACACCTGAAAACTCTAGAACAAAAAGAAGTAAGCACATCCAAGAGGAGTAGATGGAAGGAAATAATCAAACTCGGGACTAAAATCAATAAAATAGAAACAAAAAATAATACAAAGAATCAGTGAAACAAAGAGTTGGTTCTTTGAGAAAATCGAAGATAGACAAACCCATATCCAAGCTAACTAAAAGATAAAGAATATTCAAATTAACAAAAACAGAAACAAAAAGGTGTACATAAGAGACATTGAGGTAATCCATAGAATCATAAGAGCATAATTTAAAAACCTGTACTCCACAAAATTGGAAAATTTAAAAGAAATAGATAACTTTCTTGATGGGTACCACTTACCAAAGTTAAATCAAGATCAGAGAAACAATTTAAATGGATGTATAACATACCCTAGGGAAGTAAAAGCAGCCATTAAAATTCTCTCAACTGGGAAAAAAAGCCAGGGACAGATGGTTTTGGTGTAGAATTCAACCAGACTTTCAAAGAAGAGTTAACACAGACACTCCTCAAATTATAGCACAAAATAGAAACATAAGAAATATTGCCAAGTCCCATATCCCCTTTGCCACCAGTGCTTGGACACAGAGCCTGCTCACCTGAGTTGAGAGCTGCACCCCAAGCTGCACTGTACCTTCCCTGCACCGCCATGGTGACAAGGCCTCACTTCCCGGGAGCATCCAGCTCCATCCTTTGTATCCTGCACCACTTCAGGTCTCCCTGAACCCCAGCACCTAGGGTAGAACTCCCTTTCCCTCCCCACCACCACTACCCTGCCCTCCCCAACACCCTGAGACCCTCCAAGCTGCTCTGAGCTGGGAGCAGTCTCTCCAAACATCATCTTCCAAACCTGTGCCTCCCTCGATTTGTGGACTTTCACCTTCAGGACTACATAGGTAGGATTTTTCCCTGTCCCTACCTCCACATCCCCTTTGCCACCAGTGCTTGGACACAGAGCCTGCTCACCTAAGCCAAGAGCTATGCTCCAAGCTGCACTGTACCTTCCCTGTCCTGACCAGGTGACAAGGCCTCACTCCCCAGGAGCATCCAACTCCATCCTTTGGATCCTGCACCACCTCAGGTATCCCAGAACCCCAGCACCTAGAGTAGATCTCCCTTTCCCTCCCCACCCACTGCCTCATTCTATCCAACACCCTGAGACCCTCCAAGCTGCTATGAGCTGAGGGTGGTCTTTCCAAACATCTTCTGGACCTGCACTTCCCTAGATTTACTGACTTTCACCCTCAGGACTACATAGAATTACATAGGACCACACAGAACTACACATGACTGCACAGGATTACACAGGACTGTGCAGCCTGGGCAGAGCTACAGGTCAGCAAGATTATAAGGCCTCCAAATCAATGCTCCTTCCTTGGCACCAAGTTCAAAAGGCCATAGAAGCAAACAACTAAGGAACACCAGATGACAAAAGGCCAGCAAAGAACAAATCTGACAAAAGTCAGGGAAATATGACTCCAACAAAATTCAGCTATACTAATACAGCAAGCCCTGACCATCCCACCATGACTGAAATACAAGAATATGATGACAAATATATACTTATAAAAATGATAGAGGTCTTTAAAAAAGAAAACAAATCCCTTAAATAATTTAAAGAAGCCACAATTCTACAAATGAAAGCAATGGAAAATTCCTTTAAAGACTTCCAAGTCAAACAAGAATGGAAAAGAAAGCTGTGAAAGAATTGCAGGCAAAGACAACCAAATTGAAACAGGAAATATATAAAACAGTTCAAGACCTGAAATTAGAAGTGGAAACAATAAAGAAAAGACAAGCAGAGACAATCCTGGAGGTGGAAAACCAAGGGAAGAGAGCAGGAACTATAGACGTGAGTGTCACCAATAGGATACAAGAGATGGAAGACTGAATCTCAGGTGTGGAAGACTCAATTAAAAAAAATCAACACAACAACCAAAGAGAATGAGAAATCTTAAAAAGTCTTTGCTCATAATATCCAAGCAATCAAGGACTCAATGAAAAGATGAAACCTACGAATTATAGGCATAGAGGAAAGAGAAGACTCCAGACTCCAAGGACCAGGAAACATTTTCAAAAAAGTCATAGAGAAAATTTCCCAAACCTAAAGAAAGAGATGCCAGTAAAAATCCAAGAGGCATACAGAACTCCAAACAGATTGGACGAGAAAAGAAATTCCTCCCACCACATAATAGTTGAAACTCCAAATATACAGAACAAAGAAAGAATATTAAAAGCTGTAAGAGAAAAAGGACAAGTAACAATAATGGCAGACACATCAGAATTACACCTGACTTTTCCTCAGAAACTTTAAAAGCCAGAAAAGCATGGTCAGATGTGCTACAAGCCCTAAGAGACCACAGGTGCCAGCCCAGATTACTGTACCCAGCAAAAATTTCAATTACTATAGATGGAGAAAACAAGATATTCCATGACAAAACCAAATTCAAACAATATATACCCACAAATCCAGCTCTACAGAAGATCCTAGAAGAAAAATTCCAACCAAGAGAAGGTAACTACAGCCAAGAAAATACAGGAAACAAATAACTCTACTGCAGCTAAACCAAAAGAGACACCTAAAGCACTAACACCTGCTATATCAAAATAGAAGAAAATAACAAACTAGGGTCATTAATATCCCTCAACATCAATGGACTCAACTCACCAATAAAAAGACACAGGCTTACAGAATGAATCTGTAAATGAGACCCATCATTTTTCTGCATACAAGAAATGCACCTCACCAGAAAAGATAGTCTCTACCTCAGAGTAAAGGGTTGGGAAAAGGTTTTCCAAGCAAATGGTCCCAGGAAGCAAGCTGGAGTAGCCATCCTAATACCCAATAAAAAGACTTTCAACTGAAATTAATCAAAAAGATAGAGAAGGACACTACATACATGTCAAAGGAAAAATTCATCAAGATGACATCTCAATAATGAATATCTATGCCCCAAATACGAGGGCACCCACATTTGTAAAAGAGACACTACTAAAGCTAAAACCATACATTGATCCCCACACACTAATAGCAGGAGACTTCAACACCCCACTCACACCAATGGACAGGTCATCAAGACAGGAGCCAAACAGAGAAAAAATGAGACTAACAGAGGTCCTGAATCAAATGGACCCAACAGATATCCATAGAACATTTCACCTAAATTCAAAAGAATATATCTTCTTCTCAGGACATCATGGAACCTTCTCCAAAATTGACCATATACTCAGTCACAAAGCAAGTCACAAAGATGCAAGAAAATTGAAATAACCCCATGTTTTTACCAGACCATCATGGATTCAAGCTGGAATTCAACAACAACAGAAATATCAAAATGCCTACACATTCATGGAAATTAAAAAACTCTTTACTAAAGCCCTACTGGGTCAAGGAAGAAATAAAGAAAGAAATCAAAAACTTCCTAAAACTCAATGAAAATTAAGGCACAACATAACCAAACCTATGGGACACAATGAAATCAATGCTACAGCAAAAGTTCATAGCACTAAGTGCCTTCAAAAGAAAATTGTGATAGCTCATACTAGTAAATTAACAGCTGAACTGGAAGAGCTAGAAAAATAAAAAGCAAACACTCCCAAGAGGAGCAGACATCAGGAAATCATCAAAGTCAGGGCTGAAATCAACAAATTATAAACAAAAAGAACAATATAAAGAATCAACGAAATCAAGAGTTGGTTCTTCGAGAAAATCAACAAAATAGACAAACCTTTAGACAAACTACCTAAAAGGCAGATGGAAAATCCCCAAATCAACAAAATCAGAAATGAAAAGGGAAAAATAGCAACAGATATCGAGGAACTCCAAAGAATCTAGGTCTTACTTCAAAAACCTGTATTCCATAGAATTTGCAAACCTAAGTGAAATGGACAACTTTCTTGATAGATTCCACCTACCAATGTTAAATCAAGATCAGGTTAACAAATTAAACAGTCCTATAACCCCTAAGGAAATAGAAACACTCATTGAAAGTCTCCCAACTAAAAAAAAAAAAAAAAAAAAAAGCCCAGGGCCAGATGGTTTCAGCACAGAATTCTACCAGACCTTCAAAGAAGAGCTAATAACAATACTTTTCAAACTCTTCTACAAAACAGAAGCAGAAAGAACACTGCCAAACTCGTTCTATGAGACCACAGACACCCTAATACCTAAACCACACAAAGATCCAACAATGAAAGAGAATTTCAGGATTCCAAGATGGCAACAGCCTGCATGGATGCATTTTGAATGTGGGGAAAGCAGCTATAACATCACAGAGTTATCAGACGCTGAGCAACAATCTGAGAGGCATGAATCCACTAGGTTTCACCGGGCCAATCCAAGGACTAATAAAAGTGCCTGGGTGAGACTCTTGGACACTCACAAAAACAGACCATCACAAAATGCGGAAGTCACAGAAGCCAGGGAAGCATGAAAATTGGGACCACAGCAGAGTATCTCTAGTGGAGTGGTGGTCTGGGAGGCATAAGCATATTTGGGCTTTCCCAGAAAGGTGTTAGACATACAGGCCCCTCTATTGGATTTACAATCAGAAGAACATTGCAGCTAGACAAAGCAGCAGGATACACTTCCTGTAGTGGGCTATGCCTCCAGCACCAGTGCAGTGTCTCAGGCCTCGGAAGGCAGCTCCAATCACCAGATAGAGGTTCCTCCTGGCTTCCTGAGTGCCCAGTTTCCACAGGACAGCTCTGGCACCCAAACCAAGACCAGTAACAGGAACAGTGAGATCAGAGTGAGCTGAAAGTCGGGTGGTCCAGTTGGAAGGCTGCTTGGAACTCCACTGAGTCCAAGCCCTGTGGATGGGTTATGGGATTAATATCACAACACTCAGCCAGTGCGCCTGGCTCCTCCAGCAGGAAACCAGGTCCTTAGCATCTACGGTTCCATACCCAGAGCAGTGAGTTCTTGGCCTGTGTGCACTGTCTGAGTTACTCAGAGTACAAGGGACTAGTGCCTAAGGCTGAGAGGCACAGAGGTGCTCTGGCCACCATTTAGGAGGAGCCACTGGGGACAGAGGACATGACCACTGACCTAACACTCGACCAGACAAACCAGCAGCAGGGTACTCTGCAGACTATAATAACACACCCCACCCTAACCCCTACCTGAGTTCCCAGTTGGGACGAAACTGGAAGAGGTGAACTTCAGGGGGCCCACTGAAATACAGCCCCCAACACAAGACCCCACTTAGCCTGTGTTGAGCTATAAACCACCAAGACTATACAGCCTCTACATCAAAGCCCCATCCTTAGCATCAGGCCCAGAAGACACAAGGAACAAGCAGCTAAGGACAACCAGATGGCTAAAGGTCAGTCCAAAAAAAAAAAAAAACAAATCTAACAAAAATCAGGGAAATATGACTCCAACAAAATACAGTAATGCTAATACAGCAAATCCTGACCATCCCATCATAGCTGAAACACATGAAAATGATGACAAATCTATACTTAGAAAAATGATAGAGTCCTTACAAGAAGAAATTAAATCCCTGAAAGAATATAAAGAATCTTCAATTTTACAAATGAAAGCAGTGGAGTATTCTCCATCATTAGAGACCACCAAGCCAACTCAGACAAATGAATAGAAAAGAGAGAAGGCTATGAAAGATTTGAATGATTGGCAGACAAAGTCATTTAAATTGGAGCAGAAAATGTATAAAACATATAAAAGTGTTCAAGACTTGAAATTAGAAATGGAAGAAAAAAAGAAAAAACAAGCAGAGATAGTCCTGGAGGAACTAAGGGTTAGAAAAAGCCCTTAACTAACTAAACAAAGGGAAGAGAACAGGAACTGCAGACATTAGTATCAAAAATAGGATACAAGAGATGGAAGACAGAATCTCAGGTGTGGAAGATTCAGTTGAAGAAATCAGTACAACAACCAAAGAAAATGAGAAACCTAAAAAAGTTCTCACCTTCAACATCCAAGAAATCAAGGGCTCAATGAAATGATGGAACCTAAGAATTATAGGCACAAATGAAAGAGAAGACTCCCAACTCCATGGTCCAGGAAACATCTTCAACAAAATCATAGAAGAAATCTTCCCAAACTTAAAGAAAGAGATGCTGATAAAATTCCAAGAGGCATACAGAACTCCAAACAGATTAGACCAAAAAAGAAATTCCTCACACCACATAATAATTGAAACTCCAAAGGTACAGAACAAAGAAAGAATATTAAAAGCCATAAGAGAAAAAGGTCAAGTAACATATAATGGCAGACCCATGAGAATTACAGCTGACTTCTCCTCAGAAACTCTAAAAGCCAGAAAGGCTTAAAGAGACATCCTACAGGCCCTAAGAGATCATAGGTGTCAGCCAAGACTACTATTCCCAGCAAAACTTTCTATCAACATATACAGAGAAAACAACATATTCCATAAAAAAAAAACAAATTTAAACAGTATCTATCCACAAACCCAGCTCTACAGAAGATCCTGGAAGTAAAATTCCAAACCAGAGAAGATATGTACACCTACACCCAAGAAAAGAGAGGAAGCAAAAAAGTCCACTGCAGCTAAACCAAAAGATATATCCAAAAACCACCTACATCAAAATAACAAGAAACAACAAACTTTGGTCATTAATATCCCTCAACATCAATGGACTCAACTCCCCAATAAAAAACACCACAGGCTTACAGAATGGATCCATAAACAAAATTCATCTTTTTTATTTTATGTTTGTTTATTACTTCAGATTACATCTCCATCACAGTACACTCTTTCCACCCCTCCCAGTCCCCACCCTCACACCATCTACCTCCTATCCCTTCCATCCCACTCCTCCAAAGTGGAGTGTCCCTACACATCAGTCCCCCACCCCAGTTCAGCAGTCATATGACGGCCAAGAGCCTCCTCATACACTGGGGGCCTACAAGGGAGCACCACTAGGGCAACGTGTCTCATACACAAGAAACAAAGTCTATGTTCCTGTTCCCTTTGGTACATTGGCTGTACTATAATTATCCTGTACCATATGGCTAAAACCCAATTATAAGTGAATAGATGCCATGTGCATCCTTCTGAGTCTGGGTTAGCTCACTCAGAATGAGCTTCACTAGTTCCATCCATTTGGCTGCAAATTGCATGATTTCGTTTTTTTCTGATGGCTGAATAGTATTCCATTGTGTAGATGTACCACAATTTTTAAATCCATTCCTTGGTTGAGGGATATCTGGGTTGTTTCCAGTTTCTAGCTATTACAAATAAGGCTGCTATGAACATAGATGAGGAAACGTCTTGTGGTTTGATGAGGAAACATTTGGATGTATACCCAGAAGTGGTATGGCTGGGTCTTGAGGTAGAGCTATTCCCAGTTTTCTAAGATATTGCCAGACTGATTTCCATAGTGGTTGTACAAGTTTGCACTCCCACCAGCAATGGAAGAGTGTACCCCTTTCTCCACAACCTCGCCAGCATGTACTGTCATTTGAGTTTTTGGATCTTACCCATTCTGACATGTGTGAGATAGAATCTCAAAGTCCTCTTGAGCTGCATTTCTCTGATGATTAAGCATTTCCTCAAGTTTCTCTCAGCCATTAGGGATTCCTCCTTTTTGAATTCTCTGTTTAGCTCTGTTCTCCACTTTTGATTGGATTATTTGGTTTCTTGGCATTTAATTTCTTGAGTTCTTTGTAAATTTTGAATATTAGCCCTCTGTCAGATGTGGGGTTGATTAAGATCTTTTCCCAATCTGTAGGCTGCAGTTTTGTTTGAATGACAGTGTCTTTTGTCTTACAGAAGGTTTTCAGTTTCATGAGAGTCCCATTTATTGATTGTTGGTCTTAGATCCTGAGCACTTGATGTTCTGTTCAGGAAGTTGTTACCTGTGTCTATGAGTTTGAGGGTTTTTCCCACTTTCTCTTCTAATAGATTTAGTGTGTTGGCCCTTATGTTAAGGTCTTTGATCCACTTGTACTTAAATTTTGTGCAAGGTGATAAGTATGGATCTAATGTCATTGTTACGTGTCTATATCCAGTTGGACCAGCATCATTTGTTGAAGATGCTGTCTTTTTTCCATTGTATGGTTTTGGCTTCTTTGACAAAAATTAAGTGATCATAGGTGATGTGTGAGTTCATTTCTGGGTCTTCAATTTGATTCCATTGATCCACTGGTCTGTTTCTATACCAGTACCATGCTGTTTTTATTACTATTGCTCTGTAGTACAGCTTGAAATCTGGGATGGTGCTACGTCCAGATGTTTTTTCATTATACAGGATTGATTTAGCTATTCTGGGTTTTTTTGATATTCCATATGAAGTTGAGAATTGCTTTTTCCAGATCTATAAATAATTGTGGTGGTATTTTAATAAAAAATTGCATTGAATATGTATATTGCTTTTAGCAGAATGGCCATTTTTATTATGTTCATCCTACCTATCAATGAGCATGGGAGATCTTTCCATATTCTGATGACCTCTTCAATTTCTTTCTTCAAGGATTGAAGTTCTTGTCATACAGGTCTTTCACTTCCTTGGTTAGAGTTACCCCCAGGAATTTCATATTCTTTGTGGATATTGTGAAAGGTGTTGTTTCCCTAATGTCTTTCTCAGCCTATTTATATGTTGTATAAAGAAGGGCTTCTGATTTTTTGAATTAATTTTGTATCCAACCACTTGCTGAAGGGTTTTATCAGCTGTAAGAATTCTCTGGTAGAATTTTTGGGGTCAGTTATGTATACAATCATATCATCTATCTGCAAATAGAGATAATTTGACTTCTTCATTTCCAGTTAGTATCCCCTTGATCTCCTTTAGTTGTCTTATTGCTCTAGCAAGAACTTCAAGTACTATGTTGAAGAGATATGGTGAAAGTGGGCATCCTTGGCTAGTCCCTGAGTTTAAAGGAAATGCTTTAAGTTTCTCTCCATTTAATTTGATGCTGGTTACTGGCTTGTTGTATATCGCCTTTTTATTTCTAGGTATGGTCTTGTATTCCCATTTTCTCCAGAACTTCTAGCATGAAGGGGTGTTGCATTTTGTCAAATGCTTTTTCAGCATCTAGCGAGATGATCATGTGGGTTTTTTTGTTGTTGTTGTTTGTGTATATGGTGAATTATGTTGGTGGATTTTCATATGTTGAACTATCCTTGCATTCCTGTGATGAAATCTACTTGATCATGGTGTATAATACCTTTGATGTGTTCTTGGATTCCGTTTGCCAGTATTTTATTAAGTATTTTTTGCATCTATGTTCATGAGGGAAATGGGTCTGAAGTTCTCTTTCTTTGTTGGGTCTTTGTGTGGTTTAGGAATCAGGGTGACTATGGCCTCATAGAATGAGTTTGGTAGTGTTCCTTCTGATTCTATTTTGTGGAAGAGTTTGAAGAGTATTGGCATTAGCTCCTTGTTGAAGGTCTGGTAGAATTCTGTGCTGAAACCATCTGGTCCTGGGCTTTTTTTGGTTGGGAGATTTTTAATGACTGTTTCTATTTCCTTAGGGGTTATAGGGCTGTTTAATTTGTTAACCTGATTTTGATTTAACTTTGGTAGCTGGAATCTATCAAGAAAATTGTCCATTTCACTTAAGTTTCCATATTTGGTGGAGTACAGATTTTTAAAGTAAGACCTAAAGATTCTCTGGATTTCCTCGACGTCTGTTGTTATTTCTCCCTTTTCAATTCTGATTTTGTTGATTTGGGTTTTTTTTCCCTCTGCCTTTTAGTTAATTTGGCTAAGGGTTTGTCTTTTTTTTTATTTTCTTAAAGAACCAACTCTTGCTTTTGTGGTGGGGTTAGTTATAGCATTTAATAGCATAGGGAACTCAGAATACTAAAAGCTTGGACTTTATGGTAAAAGACTTACTTCTGATGTGACATGTCCTTGGGAACCTGTCAAGGACAGATGACTTCTTTGATAAGACTAGGGGTGGGGACATGCCCTGAGGCGCCTACTCCCAGATCACACGATCTCTGGATTGCCTGTTGGTTCTTGGCCCTCTACAAAAAGCTTTAGAGGGACAGAGCCTAGGGACATGACTTGGAAGCATGTGAAAGCTTCTGCCAAAAATCATGTTGCAGGTGAAGATATTTAAGTCAAGTTTCAAGTAGACAGTGCTTCACTCCTCTTTGTGTCTTACCTCCTCCTCCTCTGGCAGAGAAACTCACATCAGTCTCACTGGGAGGCTTTACCCTCTTGCATTGCCCCATTGCGGGTCTGGAGATGGATTCTCCCTGAGATTCTGGAGTGTCTAGGTGGGGAGTTATCTCCCCTTGGAACTCAAAGGCTTAGGATTGGACTGAACCCTGAAGCAGGACACTTGCAGACCTGAGGCATCTGACTGGTGAACCCGGAAGACTCTACATCTGATAAATAATTAGTCTCTAAGACTGCAAAGGCAATTTCTGCTTGATAAAGTGTCTTAGTATCTGACGATCGAAATTCAGAGACTTTGGGACTGAAAGATTTGATGAAGGACAGCCATCCATAAAGATGCACCCCCAGAGGAAAATATTCTTTTGAGAAACACTAGGTTACTGTTAAATGTTTTTATTATAGGTATTAGGGTGTTACAGATTAGGTTTTAGAGTTAGGGTTCAGGTTTTAGGAATTAGGAACTTTATAGACAAATGTTAAGTATTAATAAATATATGCTTAATAAATAAAATTTTACTGTTACATGTTTTCTTTGATTCTTTGTATTGTTCTTTTTGTTTCTATGTTGTTGATTTCAGCCCTAATTTTGATGATTTCCTGCCTTCTGCTCCTCTTGGGAGTTTTTGCTTCTTTTTTTTCTAATTCTTCTGTAGGGAGTTAGAATAATTAAATTAGATTTAGAAAATATATAGGGGTTTCTGATACAGTCTCTTAATTTGGGGCATGAAGATCAACTTGGCTGTGAGCGATTTGGCTTGTCAGCTTGTGGAAAGACAAAGATGAAGTCAGGTGAAAACAGAAAACAAACAGGAGACTTAATGGACTGTAAGGAGTTAGAATAATTAAATTAGATTTGGAAAATTTATAGGGTTTTTTGATACAGTCTCTTAATTCAGGGCATGAAGATCAACTTGGCTGTGAGCGATTTAGCTTATCAGCTTGTGGAAAAACAAGGATGAAGTCAGGTGAAAACAGAAAAGACTTAATGGACTTAAAGAAACAAAGTATCTGGCCTGACATTTTTTTCAGCTGCTAAGTGGGTGGAGCCCAAATTAAGCTGAAACAGAGTTCCTCCTATTGAAGAACAGTACATGGAGCCCCATGAAAGGAGAAGAGTCCCCTAATGCTAGAGAGCTCCCAGAGTCCTGCTGAAAAAAGTGCTGGCCATCATTTGATGGCCAGATCTCCCTGAGACAGAAAGAAGCTGGTGAGCAAAGAAAGCCTGAACAAGACACCAAAAGGCCAAGGACTAAACCCTGTGGCTCAGCTTTTGCCTAGAGGGGTTTGATCTGTCCAAACAGTGGCCTAAAGAAACTGTGCCTGGCTTTAAGGATTCTGGGGTACAGTGGCAAAATTACTGATGTGAAGGGGTGGGGTCTCCCAAAAGGAAAAATGCATCAAGCCTTATTTAAGGTGAGACTGCAATAACCAACTTACCCTGACGAACCTGCATCTGAGATATCCAGAAAAAGGACTGCTAGGTGCGTTAAAGAATCTACAACAAAGACTCTGTTCCTGACAACTGAGGACCTGCCCCAGAGACCTTATCATTCTAAAAGGTTAGGAAAATAATTGCCAATAAGATTAGTGGTTAGGTTAAAGGGATTGTAGGAAATTGTAGGATTAATAGTTAAGAAATTGTTGGTGTTTGTTATAGGTGAATATTGTTAGTAAATAAAAAATAATAATTAAAAAGTTCGGTTACACTCTTCCACTTCTGCTGTTAATTCACTAATATGAGCTGTCACGATTTTTGTTTTGAAGGCACTTAGTGCTATGAACATTCCTCATAGCACTGCTTTCATTTTGTCCCATAGATTTGGGTATGTTGTCCCTTCATTGTCGTTGGATTTTAAGAAGTCTTTGATTTCCTTCTTTATTTCTTCCCTGACCCAGTGGTTGTTCAGTAGAGAGTTGTTCAGTTTCCATGAATGTGTAGGCTTTCTATTATTTCTGTTGTTGTTGAAGTCCACCTTTATTCCATGGTGGTCTGATAAGATATGAGGGGTTATTTCAATTTTCTTGTATAAGTTGAGGCTTGCTTTGTGTCCAACTATATGGTCAATTTTGGAGGAGGTTCCATGTGGTGTTGAAAACAAGTGTATCCTTTTGTGTTTGGGTGAAATGTTCTGTAGATATGTTAGGTCCATTTGGTTCATGACTTATGTTAGGCTCATTATTTCTCTGGTTTCTGTCTCAATGTCCTATCCATTGTTGTAAGTGGGGTGTTGAAGTCTCCCATTACTAATGTGTGGGAATCAATGTGAGTTTTAAGCTTTAGAAGAGTTTCTTTTACAAATGTGGGTGTTCTGTTTGGGGCATAGATATTCAGTATTGAGATGTCATCTTGATTAATTTTTCCTTTAACGAGTATGTAGTGCCCTTCCTTATCTTTTTTGATTATCTGCAGTTGAAAGTCTATTTTATTTGATATTAGGATGGCTACTCCATCTTGCTTCCTGGGCCCATTTCCTTGGAAGACCTTTTCCCTGCCCTTTACTCTGAGGCTATCTTTGTTAGTGAGATGTGTTTCTTGTATGCAGCAAAATGTTGAGTCTTGTTTATGGATCCATTCTGTGAGCCTGTGTCTTTTTACTGGGGAGTTGAGTCCATTGATGTTGATGGATACTAATGACCAAAGGTTGTTATTTCCTGTTATTTTGATGTAGGTGGTGGTTGTGTGTTTCTTTTGGTTTAGCTTCAGTGGAGTTTTTTGCTTCCTCTGTTTTCTTGGGTGTAGTTATCTTCACTGGGTTGGAATTTTCCTGCTAGGATCATCTGTAGGGATGGATTTGTGGGTGGATACTGTTTAAATTTGATTTTGTCATGTAATATCTTGTTTTCTCCATCTATGTTAATAGAGAGTTTTGCTGGATATAGTAGTCTGGCTAGGCACCTATGTTCTCTTAGGGCTTGTAGGATGTCTACCCAGGCCCTTCTGGCTTTTAATGTTTCTGAGGAGAAGTCAGGTATAATTCTCATTGCTCTGCAATTATATGTTACTTGACCTTTTTCTCTTACCACTTTTAATATTCTTTCTTTGCTCTGTACATTTGGAGTTTCAATTATTATGTGGTGAGAGGAATTTCTTTTCTGGTCTAATCTGTTTGGTGTTCTGTATGCTTCTTGGAATTTTATTGGCATCTCTTTCTTTAGGTTTGGGAAGTTTTCTTCTATGATTTTGTTGAAGATGTTTCCTAGACCTTGAAGTCAGGAGTCTTCTCTTTCTTCTATGCCAATAATTCTTAGGTTCTGTCTTTTCATTGAGTCCTTGATTTCTTGGATGTTGAGGGTTAGAACTTTTTTAGATTTCTAATTTTCTTTGGTTGTTGTACTGATTTCTTCCATCGAATCTTCCATTCCTGAGATTCTGTCTTCCATCTAATGTCTGTAGTTCCTGTTCTCTTCCCTTGATTTTTCCACCTCCAGGATTACCTCTGTTTGAAGTTTCTTTATTGCTTCCACTTCCAATTTCAAATATTGAACAATTTTATTTGTTTTTGACATTTCCTGCTCCAATTTTCTTGTCTTTGTCTGCAAATCTTTTAAATATTTTGAATCTTTCATTGCCTTGTCTCTTTCCTGTTCATGTTGAACCACTTTGGTTTGGAGGTGTCTAATGGTATTCTCCATTGCTTTCATTTTTAAAATTGAGGACTCTTTCAATTCCTTCAGAAATTGAATTTCTTCTTGTAAGGACTCTGTCACTTTCCAGAGTATAGATTTGTCATCATTTTCATGTGTTTCAGATGTGGTGGAATGGTCAGAGCTTGCTGTACTAGCATAGCTGCCTTTTGTTGGAGTCATATTTCCCTGACTTTTGTCAGATCTGTTCTTTCGCTGACCTTTAGCCATCTGGTTGTTCTTAGCTGTTTGTTCCTGGTGCTTTCTGGGCTTGGTGCCAAGAAGGGTGCTTTGGTGTAGAGGCCATATAGCTTGGTGATCTGTACCTCTCCACAGGCTGGATGGGGCCTTGTGTGGAGGATGGTTCTCAGTGTTTCTCCCAGAGCTCACCCCTTTCTGTTGTGTCCCAATTAGGGACTCAGATCAAAGGTTGTTGTGGAATGTGTTCTTGCAGGTTCCTGAGATCCACCTGGTCTTAGTAGTGATGATGGTACAGGTTGGCAGGCCACAGTCTGCTGGCTGGAGCTATAGCTCCCCTGCAGCTTTTGTGTTGGGACTGTGATCGTAGTCCTCCAAAGCTCCTCTCAGGGGGTTCCCAGGTTCAATGTGCATCTAATAGCCAGAGGCACTGTGATCTGGTACAGCCCATGTCACCCAGGCAATGAGTTATGGTCCAGGATTGTTTCACTGCTCCCGAGTCAGAGCTCTCTGTGTTGTAGCCTAGGTATTCAGCTGAGGAGCAGGGCAGGTGCAGTCAGGAAGATCTGATGTGGTATTCACAACCTGTCCACAGTGTTTGGATTCGGGGATGCTCAGCTGTCTTTTCCCCACCAGAATCACTGTGCTCCAGTGGAGCTAGCCTGCAACTATGTGGTTTCTGGCAGTTTCCCTGTAGCAAGGGTATCAAGACTGTGGTTGTGGTCCTTCCACACTCTTCTGGGTAGGGGTGGCTTTAGGATCACCGTGTGCCTTTTAGTCAGAATTTCTTTGAGTTGGAGCAATCCACCTGCTCAGGCCTCACACAGACCAAGATCTAGATGCTGTAACCTGAGGCAGTAGACTGAGAGACCTCCCAAAGTGGGTGTGGGCAGTGAGTTCACAAAGCATCTCAGTTACTTGGATTGGGAGGGGGAGGGAATGGGGTGTGCCTCTCTGTCAGAAGCTCTGTGGTCAGGTGCTGCCCACCCCCTGGGGAGGCACATCCCAGTCCAGGACCATTTCCCTGCTCTGGGCGGAGATCTGAATGTACTAGACTGAGGCTGTAGCCTGAGTGCCCTGCTGAAGTGAGCACAGGCAGAGAGTTCCAGTATGGAATTTACTCATCAAATCTCAGTACATTTTCCCTACTTGAATTTCAGTGCTCTGGAGCAGCCTGCCTGGGTATGCAGGTGCTTCCACCAGACCCCTGTAGCTATGGTGTCAGGGCTGTGACTATGATCCTCCCAATCAACTCTCAGAGGAGTTTTAGAGCCAGTCTCTACCTCTCAGTTTGAAACTCTGTGAACCAATGCTGTCCCTGTTTCTGTGTCCTGCTGCACAGCGGGGGCCTAGCTTACCAGCAAGGCAGAGGGGTGGAGCTTGGAGAGCCAATATGGAGACAATTCACTGAGTCCCTGCCTGTATCACAGTGTTCTAAAGCCACCTGCCTGGAAGGGGCTTCCACCAGACCCCCTGTAGTTAGCTGGGGGGCAGGAAGTTTGAAATTGTGTTCTGTATCCTTCCCACAGTGTGCTTGGGTTCAGGGAAACTCAGCACCTGCCAGCTAGATCCCACTGTTACAGATCAGCCAGCAGCTGCTTACTGAATATCCCAGGGAGAGTCCCTCAATCTTACCATGTAGCTCTGCTCATATGCTTCTGGGTGTCCAAGCCTAGCCCCTGCACAGATGCTGTGGACCCTGGAAGTCCTATGTTTGGAGGTTGAATCTGCCAGTTGGAGTCCTGAAAGGATCCCATATGGGGGGGAGTGCAGTCTCCTGGCAACAAGCTCTCTGTGTGCATGTCTGGTGACTCAGATGCTCCAGTGTCTATATTTCCATTACTGAGTTCTTTATTGTCCCTGGCTTTGCTGGACAAGTCCAGATAGGCTTGTGTCTCACAAACTGCCTTTCTGCTATTGTCCAATCTGTCTTCCTGATGATTGATATGCGACCTACTTGATCTCTGCCATCTTGCCCTCCCAAGGCCCAATTTTTTGCTGTATACAAGAAATGCATCTCACTAACAAAGATAGATTCTACCTCAGAGTAAAGGGCTGGGAAAAGTTTTTCCAAACAAACGATCCCAGGAAGCAAGCTGGAGTAGCCATCCTAATAACAAATAAAATAGACTTTCAACTGAAGTTAATCAAAAAAGACAAGGAACAACAATATATACTCATTGAAGGAAAAATTAATCAAGATGACATCTCAATACTGAATATCTATGCCCCAAATAGAAGAACACCCACATTTGTAAAAGAAACTCTTCGGAAGCTTAAACCAAACATTGATTCTAAAACATTAATAGTGGGAGATTTCAACACCCCACTCACAATAATGGACAGATCATTAAGACAGCAATCAAACACAGAAATAATGAGACTAACAGAGGTCATGAAACAAATGGACCTAACAGATTTCAATAGAACATTTCACCCAAACAAAAAATACACCCTTTTTTTCAGCACCTCACATAACCTTCTCCAAAATTGACCATATTGTCAGACACAAAGCAAAGCCTCAACAGATACAAGAAAATTGAAATAAACCCTTGTATCTTATCAGACCACCATGAATTAAAACTGGACTTCAGCAACAATAGAAATAACAAAAAGCCTACACATTCATGGAAACTGAACAACTCTCTACTCAATGACCACTGGATCAGAGAACAAATAAAGAAGGAAATCAAACACTTCTTAAAATCCAACAAAAAAATGAAGGCACAACACACCCAATCCTATAGGACACAATGAAAGCAGTGCTACAAGGAAAGTTCATAGCACTAAGTGCCTTCAAAAAGAAAACTGTGACAGCCCATATGAGCAACTTAACAGCAGAACTGGAAGAGATAGAAAAAATAAAAGAAGAAGCAAATACTCCCAAAAGGAGCAGAAGGCAGGAAATCATCAAACTTAGGGCTGAAATCAACAACTTAGAAACAAAAAGAACAATAAAAAGAATTAACAAAAGCAAGAGTCAGTTCTTTGAGAAAAATCAACAAAATGGACAAATGCTTAGCCAAACTGACAAGAAGGCAGAGGGGAAATTCCCAAATCAGTAAAATCAGAAATGAAAAGGAAGAAATAACAACAGACATTTAAGAAATCCAGAGAATCTTTAGGTCTTACTCCAGAATCTGTACTCCACCAAATTTGAAAACATAAGCAAAATGGACAATTTTCTTGATAGATTCTACCTACCAAAGCTAAATCAATATGAGGTTAACAAATTAAACAGTTCTGTACCCCATAAGGAAATAGAAACAGTCATTAAAAATCTTCCAACCAAAAAAAAAGCCCAGAGTAGATGGTTTCAGCACAGATTCTACCAGACCTTCAAAGAAGAGGTAATACCAATACTCTTCAAACTCTTCCACAATACAGAAACAGAAGGAACACTGCCAAACTCATGCTATGAGGCCACAGTCACCCTGATTCCTAAACCACACAAAGACCCAACAAAGAAAGAGAACTTCAGACCAATTTCCCTCATGAACATAGATGCAAAAATACTTAATAAAATACTGGGAAACCAAATCCAAGAACACATCAGAAGTATCATATACCATGATCAAGTAGGCTTCATCCCAGGAATGAAGGGATGGTTCAACATATGAAAATCCATCAACATAATTCACCATATAAACAAGCTGAAAGAAAAAAAACCACATGATCATCTCACTAGATGCTGAAAAGCATTTGACAAAACCCAACACCCCTTCATACTAAAAGTCCTGGAAAGAATGGGCATACAAGGACCATACCTAGAAATAATAAAGGCAACATACAGTTTTCTAAGATATCGCCAGACTGACCTCCATAGTGGTTGCACAAGCCTGCACTCCCACCAGCAATGGAGTAGGGTACCCCTTTCTCCACACCCTTGCCAGCATGTGCTGTCATTTGAGTTTTTGATCCTAGCCATTCTGGCAGGTGTGAGATGGAATCTCAGAGTTGTCTTGAGTTGCATTTCTCTGATGATTAAGGATGTTGAGCATTTCTTCAAGTGTCTCTCAGCCATTAGGGATTCCTCCTTTGTGAATTCTCTATTTAGCTCTGTCCCCCATTTTTTGATTGGATTATTTGGTTTCTTGGCATTTAATTTCTTGAGTTCTTTGTAGATTTTGGATATTAGCCCTCTGTCAGATGTGGGGTTGGTGAAGATTTTCTCCCAGTCTGTAGGCTGCCGTTTTGTTCGAATGACAGTGTCCTTTGCCTTACAGAAGCTTTTCAGTTTCATGATATCTTAGAAAACTTGGAATAGCTCTGCCTCAGGACCCAGCCATAACACTTCTGGGTATACACCCAAATGCCTCTTCACGGAATCATAAGGAAGTTTCCTCATCTATGTTTATAACAGCCTTATTTGTAATAGCTAGAAACTGGAAACAACCCAGATGTCCCTCAACCGAAGAATGGGTTAAAAAACTGTGGTACATCTACACAATGGAATATTATTCAGCTATCAGAAACAATGAAATTATGCAATTTGCAGCCAAATGGATGGAACTAGAAAAGCTCATCCTGAGTGAACTAACCCAGACTCAGAAGGACACATATGGCATCTATTCACTTATAGTAGGATTTTAGCTATATAGTAGAAGGTATCAATACTACAACTAACACACCAAAGGGAACTTGGACATAGACTTCTTATTTTTAATTTTATTTTTTATTTATTTTTTATATATTAGTTATATTTCTTCTATTTTTTAGTCTTTTTTATCTATTGTATGCTTATTGATTTGTTTGTTTAGTAGTTCTCTCTCCCAAGCAACGAGACACTTTTCACTGATGGTACCGCTTCATAGATCCCCAATGAATGAAGAGGCTCTTGGCCCTCATACAACCTCTCAACTGAGATGAGGGACTGTTATATAAGGACACCCCACCCCAGAGAAATGGGATGGAAGGGTTAGGAGATAAAGAAAAAAAATGAAAGGTGATGTTATGGACTTTTACTACTAACTGTCATGAACTGTTTAGGATAATTAAGAAATGCAAACTAATGGTTATGCAAGCCAGTCATTCTGTTAGGTACTATGACAGCCTATTATAGTTACTTGCTAAGCTAATCAGAAATAAACCTGCTAAGAGACAAGCAACATCTGCTTACCCTAATATAAGAGATAGATAGGGCCTCTTCAAAAACCTCAAGAGATCTGCAGAATATGGCATTCAAAGATGTTTTCGTAACTTTAATTTTTTTATATCAAGACATATCAACTCCTGACAGCACCCCCTATTCTCCTCCAAGTAGAAGATGAGCATCAAAGAATCTCCAGTGGGAGATGATTGAATTAGTCGCAAGCCTATCTCTTGGTAGGAAAAGCCCCTTGCTCCAACTGTAGACAGAATGCTGTCCAAAAAGGACAAAACCTGGAAGCAGGTAAGTCGACAGCCTAGCTGTGCCAAGACAGGGTAGGTAAGTCCTTCATAACCCCTGCTCTACAATCAATGTCTGTCAGAGAAACGGGGCCAAATGACTGAAGATCGATGCTGTAATGTATAGAGAGAAAATGGGAACTGTCCAGGCAGCCACTGGTATGTCATGGCAGTTTGGGAAGCTGCAGACCCTGTACTTCCTATAAAATCAGATATATTTATCCCTCTCAGATCTCTGAGGTGATTGAAGAACAGATAGAGTCTTATAATTAAATTTTGAGTTGTTTAGGAGTCAAGAGAGTGTTATACATCTAAAAAGATACTTTTAAAATTTTGTTGCAATTAGTATGAATGTTGAGTCAGATATAGAACTTTAAACTCATGGAGATAGATAGTAGAATGTTAAAGTCAGGTACCAAATACATATGGACTGGTCATTGGGAATGTACGTTAAGCCATATAACCCTCATAACTGTGGCCTAATTACCTCTGTTGTACTGTATTATATTTATTATTATAAGAGAAAGAGCCATTTGTTGGACTGAAAGGGGAAACTGTAGGGGGAAATAAGATATACCTTAAACTTAAAAGAAAAAAAAAAGGGAAGAGGATGGGGGGTTGAGGGTGGGAGGGTGTGACTGGAGGGGGAATAGGGAGGGGACTGCGATTGAGATGTAACTTGAAGAAATAAAAAATAAAGGAAAAAAAAAGAAAGGCAAAAAAACAAAAAAATAAATAAAAATGAAGACAATATACAGCAAGCCAGTAACTACCATCAAATTAAATGGAAACTTAAAGCATTTCCTCTAAACTCAGGGACAATGCAAGGATGCCCACTTTCACCATATCTCTTCAACATAGTACTTGATGCCCTAGCCAGAGCATTAAGACAACTAAAGGAGATCAAGGGGATACAAATCAGAAAGGAAGAATTCAAATTATCCCTATTTGCAAATGATATTATAGTATACATAAGTGACCCCAAAAATTACATCAGAGAACTAATACAACCGATAAACACCTTCAGCGAGGTGGCTGGATACAAAATTAACTAAAAAAAAAAAATCGGTAGCCCTTCTTTACACAAAATATAAAATATAAATGGGCTGAGAAAGAAATTAGGGAAACAATACCCTTCACAATAGCCAAAAATAATATAAAATACCTGGGGGTAACTCTAACCTAGCAAGTGATATTCCTGTACAGCAATAACTTCAAATCCTTGAAGAAAGAATTTGAAGAGGATATCAGAAGATGGAAAGATCTCCCATGTTCATGGATCGGTTCGATCAACATAATAAAAATGGCAATCCTACCAAAAGCAATATACAATTCAATGCAATGCCCATCAAAATACCAATACAATTCTTTACAGACCTCAAAAGAATAACTCTCCACTTCATATGGAAAACAAAAAATCCAGAATAGCTAAATCAATCCTACACAATAAAACAACATCTGGAGGTATCACCATCCTCATTTCAAGCTATACTACAGAGCAATAGTAATAAAGAAAACATGGTACTGTTATAGAAACAGACAACTTTATCACTGGAATCAAATTAAAGACCCAGAAATAAACCCACACATCTACGGTCACTTAATTTTTGACAAAGAAGCCAAAACCATACAATGGGAAAAGGATAGCATCTTCAAAAAATGGGGCTGGTCTAACTGGATGTTAACATGTAAAAGAATGCAGATAGACCCATATTTATCCCCTTGCATGAAACTTAAGACCAAGTGGAACAAAGACCTTAACATAAAACTGGACACACTAAATCTAATAGAAGAGAAAGCTGGGAATAGCCTCATTGGCATAGGTGACAACTTTTTGAACAGAACACCAATAGCTCAGGCCCTAAGACTAACAATAAATAAATGGGACCTCATGAAACTAAAAACTTCTTAAAGCAAAGGACACTGTCATTAAAAAAAAATGGCAGCCTACAGATTGGGAAAAGATCTTCACCAACCCCACATCTGATAAGGGCTAATATCAAAAATCTACAAAGAACTCAAGAAATTAAACACCAAAAAAACAAGTAATCCAATAAAAAAATAGGGTATTGTAGGGAGTTAGATTAATTTACATTTAGTAAATATATGGTACACTCTCTTGATTCGGGGCATGAAGATCAACTTGGCTGTGAGAAATTAGCTTATCTGCTTGTAGAAAAACAAGGATGAAGTCAGGTGAAAACAGGAAACAAACAGGAGACTTAATGGACTAAAAAACAAGGTTGAAGCCAGGAAAAACAGGAAAGACTTAATGGACTAAGAAACAAAGTATTTGGCCTGGCATTGTTTTCAGCTGCTAAGTGGACAGAGCCCAAATTAAGCTGAAACAGAGTTCCTCCTATTTAAGGACAGTGCATGGAGCCCCATCAAAAAGAGGCCCCCAATGCTAGAGAACTCCGAGAGTCCTTCTGAAAAAAGTGCTGGCCATCAGTTGATGGCCAGATCTCCCTGAGGCAGAAAGAAGCTGGTGAGCAAAGAAAGCCTCAGCAAAACACCAAAAGGCCAAGGACTAAATCCTGTGGCTTAACTTTTGCCTAGAGGGGTGTGACATGTCCGAACAGTGGCTGGCTTTAAGGACTCTGAGGCAGAGCAGCAGAGTTGCTAATGTGAAGGGGCTGGGGTCTCCCAGAGAGAAGAAAGCCTTAAGCCTTATTTAAGGTAAGACTGTGATAGCCAGCTTACACTGACAAATCTACATCTGAGACATTCCAGAAAAAAAGACTGCTAAGTGCTTTAAAGGGTCTATTACAGAAACTGTGTTCCTTATGACTGAGGACCTGCCCCAGAGACTGTATCTTTCTAAAAGGTTAAGAAAATAATTATCAATAGGATTAGTGGTTAGGTTAAAAGGGTTGTGGGAATTTGTAGGGTTAATAGTTAAGAAATTGTTGGTATTTGTTATAAATGAATAGTTAGTAATAAATAAATACTTAATAATAATAATTTAAAAAGTTCATTAACAGGGTATAGACCTAAACAGAGAATTCACAAAAGAGGAATCTCTAATGGCCGAGAGACACTTGAAGAAATGCTCAACATCCTTAATCATCAGAGAAATGCATCAAGACGACTTTGTGATTCCATCTCACTCCTGTCAGAATGGCTAAGATCAAAAGACAGCATATGTTGGTGAGGCTGAGGAGAAAGGGGAACACTTCCACATTGCTGGTAGGAGTGCAAACTTGTACAACCACTATGGAAATCAGTCTTGCGATATCTTAAAAAAGTCGTAATAGCTCTACCTCAATACCCAGCCATACCACTCCAGGGCATATATCCAAAAGAACCTTCACCAATTCACATGGACATCTCCTCAACTATGTTCATAGCAGCTTTATTTGTAATAACTAGAAACTGGAAACAACCCAGATGTCCTTCAAACAAAGAATGGAAAAAAAACCTATAGTACATTTACACAATGGAATACTACTCAGCTATCAAAAACAAGGAAATTGTGTAACTTGCAACCAAATGGATGGAACTAGAAAAGCTCATCATGAGTGAGCTAACTCAGACTAAGAAAGATACACATGGCATATATTCACTTATAACTGGATTTTAGTCATTATAACTGGATTTAGTCAATAGGATAACCATCCTACAATCAATAGACCCAAAATAACAGGAACAGGGACTTTGTTACCTGTTAGTTCCACCCTAGTGAAACTGCCATGTATGTCTCCTGTGCAAGAAAATGTTCTTAGACCTCATGTGACTAACGAACTGAGGGGAGCTGACACATGGAGACCTCCCATACTGGAGGCATGGGAGGGGTGGGAGAGGGGGTAGAGAGTGGGAAGGAGGTCCCAGGAGGGAGCGGAGAGAGATGGTGGCAATGAGATGTAACAAATTAATAAATAAATATTTAATAAAAAATTTTCCAAATTTATTTTAGGGGGTCACAATCACTCTGAGACCCAAATGACATAAAGACTTAACAAGAAAGAGAATTACAGACCAATTTTTCCTTATGAACATGGTGGCAAACATACTTAATGAAATACTTGTAAACCAAATCTTAGAACATATCAAAAAGATCGTCCACTGTTATCAAGGAGACTTCAAGCTAGAAATTCAGGGATGATTCATCTTATTATAATCAGTAAATGTACTTGTGTGTGTGTGTGTGTGTTCATAAGTATGTGCACAGATCACAGAGTTTTCCTAAGTCATTGTTCATGTTGACTGTATTCTAGTCAGTAATGTATTATGTCTGAGTAATGTATACCTCCGCCCTAAGTCAAGAATTGGGTTATAGTTTGTCTTCTGTCTTAACAGTTCTGAATGTTATCCTCAAAGTATATAATATTTCTCATTTGCACCAAGACCTTTTTCAAAGAACAATAAACAAATCTATATGGTAGAAGTTAGGTCTATTTAGTAAATTAATATGCAGTTCAGCTTGGCATCTGAAAACACACAAAGCTTGATGTCACTTTAGTTGCTGAAATGGATAGAGTTGCAGTTGAGACCATAGTTCTAAGCACTGCCCTGTTGAAGGGGCGTGGCTAAGAAACTGGAAAAAACTGCAAGAGGAATTCAGTTGAAAACAGAAGACACCATACAAGTTGCAAGAGCACGTCAGTTGAAGAAAAAGAAGAAACCAGTTGAAAAAAATAAAAAAAGAAGAAACCAGACAAGCTGAGAGAGGATGTCAGTTGTAAAAAGAAAAACAGTACTGCTGGAGTGAGAGTTCCTTAAAGGCTCCAGAGCGCCAGAAGAGTGAGTGAGGTAGAGTTTTAAAGCCATTTGAGCAACCCTCAGTTTGCCAGTTGGAACAGACTGTCTTCATAAATTGGCCACAATTTGGTGGATGAAATAAGCTAGCCTTGAGAACTGACAATATTAGGCTCAATGGACACCAAACTTAAAAGTAACTGCCTGCTGGGACTGCCATAAATCAGGTTAACCTGCACGGATCTATGCTGAGAACATTAATATCATTTTAAGAATATTAATAAATTAAAGGTATGGGTATTAGTTAAGTATTAGTTAGTAAATAGGTGTTTTATAGGTAACCAATAAGAATAAATATAAGAAGTATTTGTAAATAAAAATATTTTGGTTATAAATCTATTCATAATTTTTTGTTAGTTAATAAATAATTATTGAAAAGTTACCATTTCATGTTTTCAGCATCTCTTCTCATGATATAGATTTTAGATCTTGCCCAGGCTTAGTGGTGAAAAAATCGATAATATAAAAATGGTAATATTTCACCTAGTTAACAATTCATTCTCTTTCCTTTTCTCTTCTTTTCTTTTCTTCTTCTCCTCCACCTTCTCCTCCTTCTTTTGTTGATGTTGTTAATGATCATCAAGGATCATCAAGGCAAGGGTTAAGGAAGGAAATTCTACTGAGATCACCCAGTTCATCCTCCTGGGATTCTCAGATTTCCCCAAAATCACAGCACTTCTTTAACATATTTCTGCACCTGGAACTTGTCCCTCATTGTTTTAATAAGGATGGATTCCCACATACACACACTCGTGTATTTCTTCCTAGTGATCTGTCTTTCATACACCTCTTCAACAGCCCCCAAGATGCTTTCCAACTTCTTCCAGGAAAGACAAACTATCAACTTTGTGGACTGCATAGTTCAATATTTTTCTTTTCCACTGTGGGGCTGAGTGAATGTTTCCTCCTGACAGCCATGGCCTATGACAGGTATGCTGCCATTTGTAACCCTCTGCACTATTCATCAATCATGTCACCCACCCTCTGTGCTTGGATGATGGGAACCTATATGAGTGGACTCACAGGTTCTTTATCTCAGACTTGTGCCTTGCTTCAGTTCCACTTCTGTAGATCTAACATCATCAGACATTTCATCTCTGATATGCCCCTGCTGTTAAATCTATCCTGCACTGACACTTTCTTTGTACAGTTTCTGCTTGCCATATCAGCAGTGTTGTTTGAAATAATGAGTGACTTAGTTATCATGATAGCAAATGGCTATGTTGACATGTCCATCATAAGGATCACATGAGCTAAAGGTAGATCTAAGGTGTTCAACACCTATGCTTCATACCTGACAGCTGTTTCCCTCTTCTATCTGTCAGGTTTGTTTGTCTATTTGAGTTCCAGCTCTGGGGGCTCCTCTAGCTTTGAGAGATTTGCTTTCATGTTCTGCACTGTGGTGAGTTCTGTGTTGAATCCCATGATTTACAGTCTGAAGAGGTTGTAGAGAACTTCCTTTACTAAGGTCACAGATATGTATTTTTCTGAAATATTTGTCCATAAGCTACCATCGTGTGCACATGAATGGCATACTATAAAATTCACAGAGTTTTAACAACCAGTAGTTGTCCTTCTACCATACGAACTACATCTGAGTCTTGGAGAGTTATTGCTTTCAATGACTTCAGAGGTGAAATCACCTTCTATTATTCTATTCACAGGTATTTATGATAATTGATGTTTGAAATTTTTCTATATTTTAGCTGTTGATGAATGTACTATATAGAGGATGTTTACAGCCTGAAAAAAAATATAGTTTTACACTGACCTGGTACCAGCTCCTGCATCTAAAGCATCTCTCATTGCTCATAATCCAATAAAATCTTGGTCACATCTTTGTCTATTCCTGCTGTTGGCTAAAAAGAGAATAAATTATCTATATTATAAATAATGAAGGAAAAATGGTCTAATATTTCAAGTGGAAGTTACTAACATGTGTGGTGACTTGAGTTTTGTATCTAGAGTCCATGTCAAAGCCAAAAGTAATAAGTGATGCATTCTGAACATCCTGGTGTATCTCATTGCATTCAGATGAGATTTCATGATGTGCATAGCCAAAGGAATCTCATTACCAAGTTGTTTTTGATATTTCAAGGATCTCTTTGAGTTGGGTTTAGGAAGAGTTGTATGATATCATTGTAATAATGGTCACCAAAGACTGGAAGCCAGGGTAAATATCACAATAAGAAATAACAAAAATAAACATAGGGAACTGGCATACATTATTTTTTATTGCCTGTATTCAATGCTTTGTGTTTTACAGTTAGAAGGTGTGTGAGATGATACAATTCATGGAACAGAATAATTATGAAGAGTTTCAAAATTCATAAAAAATAGACAGTGATGCAAACTGGCTTTTCTCTAGTCAAGTATTCCTATCTTAGACAGAACATAGGACTTATGACTCTAGCTGTTTCATTAAAAACATGACTATTATGTAATATTATTAACAATAATGCCCTGTTTTGCCAGATCATCAAGACCTGAATGTACTGATTTAAACCAGATTTCATGAACACATTTTATCTGTAGCAATTTTGTTAGATACTTCATGTTGTCTAGGGGAGCAATTCTTTTATTTTTTTAATTTTTAAAAAGGCTTCACAACACAAAAACTGAGCAGTTTTTACTCTGTTCTTAGGGGAGCGATTCTAACAAGAACTCACAGGTGACACCATTTGACTAAGACCATAAATAAAGAGATGTTCAAAGGCTTTACCAAATATTCCTTGAGTTTACACTTGGCCAGTTGGAAGAATTGGGGATTGTAACATATGAGAGAATGTAGAAGTTCACTTCATGCCATGAAACAATGCAATATGAATAGAGGATGTGTGGCCACCCATTCAAGCAATATTCTCAGGAGCATCTTTAAAGATGGATAAAAATGCTTGATAAATCCATTTCTGAAGAACTACATGAGCTTCAGAAGGACCCATACATGTGGAATTCACTAGAGGGGAATTTTTCTGGAATGTTGCAAAGATTCATTTCCTTTTTGCCTTTATTTTTATAATTTTGGATTTCTACAAGAACTGTGCATCAAGATCAGGAGAGCTGTCCCTACCCCTCATGTGCTAAAACACTCAGAAGAGCAGGCCGTATACCTTGCCTGGTCTGCATACTACAGCTGGCCCTGAATGTGGAGGTTGTGAGTGAGCCATTCCTGTGGTAGTGAGTGTGAGAGAGCCAGCCCTGCCTTTTGTCTGCTTTGTGGAGGTGTTGGCTCAAGGAGATCCCCTTTACTCTCTTTCCCTCACCACAGATAGCAAAAGGAGAATTGGCTCTGATAGAGTCATGAAAGCAGGAGAGCTGATCCAACCCCTTACCACCTGCAACACTTAGGAGAGCAGGCCCTGCAAGTGGGGGTTGCAAGCCCAGAACCTGGGCTTTGACTTGGCCCACCCCATGGATGAACTGTTGGAGAGCATGAAGACACCAGTTACACAGATCCAAAAATACAGAATCTCCATGACATAGGACAATAACACTGAGAAGAGTCCTAGTGAGGTTCCAGTATTGACAAAGCAACAGAAGCCAGAGGCCTCACACCAAACCAAGGAGTCATTATAATGAACATTTGCAAGCAAAAATGTTTGGACAAAGGGAATATTGTGGGATACACTGAGACCTTACAGCTTATACAATGAAGTTTTTTTTATGCTGGGGGGTTTCAAGGGTGGAGGGTAGATCAGAGTGGAGGTGGAGAGTGCATGATGTGAAATTCACAAAATAAAAAAGCAATAAGAACTGTGCATATTTATGGATGCCTTGATGCATGTATACACCAAATCAGAGCAACTTCTATATCCATCACCTTAAGCAACTGGATTTTTTGGTTTAAAACATCACATATTCAAAATCCTGCCTTCATAATAGGGAGTGAGATAAAACACCAAACATTTTTCTCAAATGCGGAAACTATGGCACAAAGCATAATAGGAGGTGTGAACAGAAGGGCAATATGCATGTATGAAAATGTCCTAATGGAACCCATTATTTTGTGTGCTAACAAAAAGCTATTTAGAAGCCCTTACTTGAAACTGTTATGAAATATATAATACACTATTGATATCTATATTCAATCTACTGTACAAAAGAATGCCAGAAGTAACTCTTACTATTTATAACACTAAACCCAATCTCATCTCATCCCCACCACTCCCTACTACACTCAGTCTCTTATAATCACTATTCTACACTCAACTTCTATGATTTAGTAATTTTCTTTATGTCTGTAGTTTTTTTATAGATATATCTTTTTTATTTTTTTATTTTTTTCCTTTTATTTTTTATTTCTTCAAGTTACATCTCAATCGCAGTCCCCTCCCTATCCCCCCTCCAGTCCCACCCTCCCACCCTCAACCCCCCATCCTCTTCCCTTTTTTAAAGTTTAAGGTATATCTGACTTCCCCCTACAGTTTCCCCTTTCAGCCCAACAAATGGCCCTTTCTCTTATAATAATAAATACAATACAAAACAACAGAGGTAATTAGGCCACAGTTATGAGGGTTATATGGCTTAAAGGCCGCCGCCATCTTGGATCCCGTGTCTGTAGTTTTTTAATATAATGTGTACAGTGCTCATTCATATTATCACAAATGATCAGATTTAATATTTGTAAAGCCCAATTTTGATGGAAACAGGCCCAGCAATTCCTAGTTAGTGAATAGTGTCTCATTAAACATTTGACTACAAATTTTTGTTGTATATACTTTCTTTTTGGCTTACGTATGCAAATATCAAGACTGCTAGGTCACATGAATTTTCAACTTACTGAGAAAGTTTATAATGTTTTATATGACTTTTGACTTTAATCTCCACCTACTATATATAGAACTCATGTCCTCATTCTGACAAACACCTTTTGTCTTTTTTAAATGTTTATTTACTACATCAAGTTATATCTCCATCATAGTGCCCTCTTTATACCCCTCCCAGTTCCACCCTCCCACCCTCTCTTCCCTCTCCCACTCATCCCACTCCTCCAATGTGGAGTGTCCCCACATATCTGCCCTTCTCAGTTCAAGAGTCATATGAGGGATAAGAGCTTCCTCTTGCACTGGGGGCCTACATGGTAGCACCTCTAGGGCAAATTTTCCCATTAATAGGTAACAAAGTCTATGTTCCTGATCCTTTTGGTGTGTTGGTTGTAAGATAGTTATCCTGTACTATATGGCTAAAACCCAATTATAAGTGAATAGATGCTATGTGCATCTTCTGAGTCTGAGTTAACTCACTCAAGATGAGCTTTTCCAGTTCCATCCATTTGGCTGCAAGTTTCATGATTTCCTTGTTTCTGATAACTGAGTAGTATTCCATTGTGTAAATGTACCACAATATTTTTCTCCATTTTTCAGTTGAGGGACATCTGGGTTATTTCCAGTTTCTAGCTATTACAAATAAGGCTGCTATGAATTGATGAGGATATGTCCTCATGGTTTGGTGAGGAATCATTTGGATGTATGACCCAGAAGTGGTATGGCTGGGTCTTGAGGTAGGGCTATTCCAAGTTTTCTAAGCTATCATCAGACTGATTTCCATAGTAGTTGTACAAGTTTGCACTCCCACCAGCAATGGAAGAGTGTTCCCCTTTCTCCACAACCTCGCCAGCATGTGCTGTAATTTGAGTTTTTGAACTTAGCCATTCTGACAGGTGTGAGATGGAATCTCAGAGTAGTCTTGAGTTTCATTTCTCTGATGATTAAGGATGTTGAGCATTTCTTCAAATGTCTCACTGCCATTAGAGATTCCTCCTTTGAAATTAGCAACTTAGAAACAAAAATAAACAATACAAAGAATCAAGGAAACCAAGAGTTGGTTCTTTGAGAAAACCAACCAAATAACAAACTTTAGCCAAATTAACTAAAGGGCAGAGGGAAAACCCCAAATTAACAAAATCAGAAATGAAAAGGAAAAAATAACAACAGACATTGAGGAAATCCAGAGAATCTTTAGGTCCTGCTTTAAAAATCTATACTCCACAAAATTTGAAAACCTAAGTGAAATCGGCAAATTTCTTGATAGATTCCACCTACCAAAGCTAAATTTGATCAGGTTAATAGATTAAACAGTCCTGTAACCCCTAGGGAAATAGAAACAGTCATTAAAAATCTCCCAACCAAAAAAAGCCCAGGTAGATGGTTTCAGCATAGAATTCTACCAGACCTTCAAAGAAGAGCTAATACCAATACTCTTCAAACTCTTCCACAAAATAGAAACAGAGAGAACACTGCCAAACTCATTCTATGAGACCATAGTCACCTTGATTCCTAAGTCAACACACAAAGACCCAACAAAGAAAGAAAACTTCAGACCAATTTCCCTCATGAACATAGATGCAAAAATAATAAGATACTGGCACACCTTTTGTCTTTTTTATAATACTCATTCTAACTAGAATGAATAGATATATCTAACTATGATTTAACATGCATACTTCTGATGATGTTAAATTTTTGTCATATTACTCAAACTTTCTTTACGTTTTCCCCATTTTTAAAACTACTATTGCAGAAATTTAGTCATTAAGTTATCCAAGTAACTTACATATTTTAAATGATTTGATTATTAGATATATCACTTGCAAGCATCTTCCCCCATTCTGTAGGTTGTCTCTTTTTTGTTTATTTATTCAAGTTATAGCTCCATCACAGTCCCCTATATCCACCCCTCCTGGCCCTACACTACCACTGTCTCCCCCTCTCCCACCTATCCTACTCCTCTGGAATGGGTTGCCCCTACATATCATCCCCCTTCAGTTCAACAGTCATATGAGGGTTAAAAGCTTCCTCCTGCACTTGGAGCCTATATGGCAGCTCTATTAGGGCAAAGTGTCCCACTAACAGATAACAAGGTCTATGTTCATGTTCCTTTTGGTGTGCTGGTTGTAAGAAAGTTATCCTGCACTATGTGGCTAAAATCCAGTTATAAGTGAATAGATGTCAAGTGCATATTTCTGAGTCTGGGTTAGTTCACTCAGGATGAGCTTTTGTAGTTTCATCCATTTGGGTGAAAATTGCAAGATTTTGTTGTTTCTGATTTCTGAGTAGTATTCCATTGTGTAAATGTACCACAGTTTTTTTTAATCCATTTTTTTGTTGAGGGACATCTGGGTTGTTTCCAGTTTCTATCTACTACAAATAAAGCTGCTATGAGCATAGATGAGGAGGTGTCCTTGTGGATTGGTGAGGAATTCTTTTTATTCTTTCCATTCCTATATGAAAACTTTTTGCTTGTTCTGATCCACTTTGGCTGGTTTGGATTTTTTTGCCTGTAATTTTGATATTTTTTCTTGATTACATCCTTAAACCAACATCTTGGAGCTTTTCCTTTGGGTCTTCTGATGGTTTCACAGTTTAAGGACATATGTTTGATTTTTTAAGGTATTTTGAGTTCATTTTTTGTGCATAGTGAGACATAAATTTCTAATTTAGTTTTCCTAGCTTTGCTTATGTTAGAGATCCATAGTATATTCTTGGAAACTGTCAAGAATAGGTTGGCGGTAGGGCTGAGAAAGCTGACCATGGTAAATTACTAACTTAGCAGGTATGAGGCCTTAGGTTTAGTGCCCAGGAGTACATTATGTGACAAAAGACTTCATGTGGAGGCTGGACAAGGCAATCCCACAGATGAAGAATAACTACATTTAAGATATATTTATTCTTGCTGCATGACTGTTTGCCTTCATGTATGTGTACCATGTGTGAGCCTGGTACTTGCAGAGGTCAGAAGAAGACATCAGATATACTGTAATTTAAGTTACTGAGTATATAAACTCCCATATACATACTGAGAACTGAACATGAGTTCTCTGAAAGATCAGTACCCACTCTTAACATCTTAGTCATCTCTCCAGCCTGTAAAGGTTTGGTTGTTGAAGAAAAATGGGAGAAAAGAAGGAAAGAGAAAGGAAATCTATGACTCAAAATATGATGTTTTCAGAGTCCCAGGGATGCTTGGGAGGTACTTCAATTTTCTCATTCCCAGAGGACTTGACTGACTGGTCCACAGTCACCCATGCAGTGGGTCAGTACTGGGAGTAACGCCTAAACATTTAAATGTAAATTAATTGTTTTCATTCCAATAAAAGTGAGTCACAGTAAAAATAAATAAATAAATAAAAATCATTTGATGCTAGAGAGTGATTCAGAGCACATGCTGCTTTTCTCAGGATCCAGGTTCAATTCAAAGCACACACATAGAAGCCCACAACCATCTAAGTTCCAGTTCTAAGGGATCCAATTCTTCTGGCCTCCACAGATAAGTATATGGTACATATGTATACATGCAGGCAAAAACTCATACCCATAAAATAAGTAATTTTTTAAGTCAGGTAGAAAGGAAAGAACTTCTTGACCATGACTGAAGAGACAGAGTTATTTGTGATATTAGTTTACATCCCTGGAGAATTTCTATTTATCAAGCACCATGTGAAGACTTTCTTATTTACATCTTATTTAATGACCTCAACATCCTTTGAGGCAGAAGTCATTATTATATCAGTTTTATAAATGAAGATGCTGACGCTTAAGACATTAAACAACTTCATACTTGTTTTCTATTGATAATAGAGCATGGTTAGAATTTGATCTAAAATACCTCAGTTGGACATTTTTGTTATAAACACTATATTTTAGAACAAGTTTTAGCCTGTTTGTGTGTAAGGTTTATTTTCAAATCTGGAAAGTGTAAGGTTATCCTTTAAAATAATGGGAAGTCTTCTTGGACCCAAAGAAAGGAAGTCTCATAGGAGAATAAGGCAGGGGACAGTGGTAATGGGCAGCCAGCCCCATCACTATTACTCCAGGGGACACTTACTGCTCAAAAGATGTTAGCACTAATGTTTGCTCAGCTTTACAGATTGGACCCTGGAGTAACTGCAGTGGGCAGTCTCTGGGAGGCAGAGGTGGGTTATCTCTGCCCATTAAAGTAATAAATCCCACAGGTTATTTGGAAATTTAGTGACAAAATAACAGGGATTTCAGAAGCACACATTTTTTTACACAAAGTTGGTGTATATGCACACACACACACACACACACACACACACACACACACATATATATATACATATGTATATATGTATATAATAGAACCAGAAATGAGGCACACAGCAGTGGGAAATGCAAATGAACTGAAGATTACAGCAGAGGTCACAGGTGAAAAGTCACCAATACCTTCTCTTGTGGTTCAAGATCTTGAAATACTTGGCCTAAAGGAATCCAGTAAGTCTGACTCATTCCTTCCCACTTTATTCTCCTGAAAACATAGCAATTCAGCTTATCCTAGCTTTCTTCTATAAAAGGGGAAAAGAAACACTGCCAAGTTCTGGGGCTTTGCAGACCAGTCTTTGTACAAGCTCTGTCTTTCCAATAGTGCCTGACACAGAGCAAGAATTAAATAAGTATTCACAATTATGATTGTTATTATATGTTAAGATTATCATTTGTAGCTAGAAAACACATTATATATTTTATCATAATAATATGTCAGGCATAATAACTGATGAGCAACTCTGCTGAACTCTGAGGATAAGCAACAGAAAACATGTCATCCATTCCATGAATATTTACCAGATGCCTGTGAACTGAGGGAAAATTTAATATCTTAGAACACCCCATGGAATCAGAAGCAGATGTAATATGAGTGACAAGAAACATAGTTATTCTTGGACACAGGCAAGAATGAATAGTCAAATACCATAGAAAGGAGACAAGACCAACAGCTCCAACTTCAGCCATGTATCATGATGGCAAAGGCTCTTTTGCCTTTTTAGACACTCTTGTGCTCACTTTGACCTGACACCAGGACCGGTCTGTCTTTCTTTCTTTACTTTTCTTTTGAGTTCTCAAGATTTTAAATTTATTAATAGTTAAATACAGAGACTGAGAAGAGAAGACATTTTGAATAATTTCATGGTTTTCATTTGAATGAAAAAATATCAGGTAGTAAGTCAAGATGTCTGGATGATGAATATGTTTGGATCAAGGAGGTCATACAGTTGAGTGATTCTAATATTTCTAAATATTTATTTGATTTTATCTGTATGCATACACATGAATATTCAAGTAATCATAGAAGTCAGAAGAAGACATTGGTTCCCAGGGAATGGAAGTTAAAATATTTTGAGTGTGAGGATCTGAACTTTGGCTCTCTGATAGAGTAGTAATATGTCTTTTTTTAATAAAAAAATTTATTGAAGATTTTTTTATTTTACATCCAATACCTATCCCCCTCCCTCTCCTCTCCTACTCCCACCCTCCCACCCATTTCCCCCATATCCTCCCCTACCACCCAGTACCAACCCACTCTGGCACATCAAGCCGCATCAGGATAAGGCAGTTCTGCTAGGAACATGAGCTCCTGAGGGAAGCAACATCATCTAAATCCAGGATAGACCCTGGTCTGATTATTAGGCGATCTACTTGAGGACCAACCAGCCCATCAGCTTCATATGTGTAATGGGCCTAGGGCCAGTCCTAGTGAGCTCTTTGCATGGTGGTTCAGTCTCTTTGAGCCCCTCTGTGCCCGAGTTATTTGGCTATCTGGGTCTTTTTGTAGGTATTTACTCACTCATCAGTGGGTATTAGCCAATATATACAAGATCATCATGCTACAGTCACGGACCCAGAGAAACTAAAGGATAATGCTTGAATCCACTAAGTAGGGAAGATAAAATAGACATTGGAAATGAATGGAGAGAGGGATCTGGACAAAACCCAACATTACTGGCATCCAAGCAACCTTATCCAGCAGATAATTAGGCAAAAATCAGGGAGTCTTGAGGAAAAAAATAAGAGAAGGTTTGAGGAAGCTGGAGGAATCAAGGACTCCACAAAAAGACCCACATAGCCAATTAACTCTGTCTTTCTTAATTGCTGAGTGTGCGCAGGCTTATGTCACATTTTAAGAACAATTATCTGATCTGGTTGGTGACATCCAAGCTGAACTTTGCTGATCACTGCCCTAACAAGCCCTTTCTTCTTCCAGTTTCTTTTCTCTGGAGAATCCTAGGGTTTGGTGTGTCTTGTACCACAGTTAAGCCAGTAACAGTCACTTCTGAAGTTTTCTAATGGAACTTGTTTATAGCCCTTCCATTTTGTAATCTATGATCTGAAATTGGTCAAATCCAAATTTCTATCTTTCTATTAATTTTATGAGGTGACTTGTAGGAAACCTTTCAACAATTTTATAATGTTAGGCATGTATGTATACATATTTTTCTCTTGGTTTTATTATTTGGAAAAATGAAATGGTAGATTATGGCTTGGATTCCCTGCCTCTCCCCAACATACATAGATATAATACATCTAAAATGATAGTCTTTCTAATTCATTTCCTTGTCCTTGAGGTTTTTATGTTAAATATATATAAGACATTAAAATTGCCAACTTTATTTTACCTTAATCTAGCTCATATTTTTAAGTAAGGAAATCTTTAAAAAGCCACAGAAGGCCTAATTCAAAAGGAAAACATGGCTGGTGCAAGTGTCTCATCTTGATTTTGATAAAGTGAAGCTCTGGAGAGATGAAGTGGCTTCCCACAGCCCCTGCCAAGACTGGAGAGTTGCAGAGGACACAATTCCATTTTCTCACTTCATGTCAGTTTTCATTCCTTTAGACTAAATCTCTTTTAATCAACAAGTATATGGAAGATTGTTCTAGGTGATTTGACTGATCTTGGCAGAGGTTGATTGGAATTATTAACCAGGTGTTAATAGTTTCTGTGATCTTCCAGATATAATTATTCTCTCTCCCTCTCCCCCTCCCCCTCCCTCTCCCTCTCCCCCTCCCCCCCCCTCTCTCTCTCTCTCTCTGTTACTTGTTCATCTGTGTGAACGTGGGCATAAGTACATTGCATGAGATGGCCAGAGATCAACACAAAGACTATTCCTTAATGGCTTTCCACCTGATTTTCTAAACAAGATCTCTCAATGAACTCTGAGTCCACTGGTTTTGCTGCTACCCTGGCTAGCTCCAGGCATCATCTTGTCTGTGCCTGACCAATCCCAGCCCCAGTACCAAGATTATAGGCACGTGTGGCTAGTCTTCTCTTACAGCTGCTGGGAAGCCACACTTGCATTCTCATGACTATGCAGCATCTTACTGGTGAAGTCATCCCAACAGCCTCATCTTTTTTATTTTATAGAGTCTCACATATCCCATGTTGTCTTTGAACTAACTATATACTCTAGAATCAAGTGAATTTGTAATCCTATTGGCTTACACATGTGTGCCAACATACCCAGTTTATGTGGTGCTGGGGATCAAACGTAGGCCTTTGCACATGCCAGGCAAGCAGTCTACCAACTTAGTTACATCTCCAGTCCCAAGTTGTTCTTCTTAAAGATATAAACACAATCTCTAACTCAGAACTGTCCCTTCTTTTATGCAGAAAGCTTGTCTATGGCTGGAGGAAGAAACAACACAGCTGTGACCAGATTCATTCTCCTGGGATTCTCAGATCAACCTCAAATGAAGGTCTTCCTTTTCATACTCTTCCTGGGGATTTACCTCCTGACTTTAGCCTGGAACCTGAGCCTCATCACTCTTATCAGGATGGACTCTCATCTCCACACACCCATGTACTTCTTCCTCAGTAATCTCTCCTTCCTAGACATCTGTTATTCATCCTCCACAGCTCCCAAGATGCTTTCTGACATTATCACAGATCAGAACAGCATTTCTTTTCTTGGCTGTGCCACACAATACTTTGTCTTCTGTGGAATGGGGCTGACTGAATGCTTCCTCCTGGCAGCTATGGCCTATGACCGGTATGCTGCAGTCTGCAACCCACTGCTCTACATGGCTTTCATGTCCCATACTCTGTGTTTAAAGTTGGTGGTTGGTGCCTATATGGGTGGTTTCCTTAGTTCTCTGATTGAAACATGCTCTATCTACCAGCATGACTTCTGTGGGCCAAACATAATCAACCATTTCTTCTGTGACCTTCCTCAAGTCCTGGCTCTGGCCTGCTCTGACATCTTCACCAGCCAGGTGGTGACCTTCATCTTAGGGGTCATTGTGGGAGTGATGTCTGTCCTAGTGGTCGTAATCTCTTATGGATATATTGTTGCTGCTGTCCTCAGGATCAGGTCAGCTAAAGGTAGGACCAAGGCCTTCAGCACCAGTGTATCTCATTTGATGGCTGTGACCCTCTTCTATGGCTCTGGTCTCTTCATGTACATGAGACCCAGTTCCAGCTTTTCCCTCAGCCAGAACAAGTTGGTGTCTGTATTCTATGCTGTGGTGATCCCCCTGGTGAACCCCATCGTCTATAGCCTCAGAAATACAGACATTAAAAGTGCCATGAGGAAGGCTGTGGAAAAGGATTACATGCTTTCTATTAGGCATTCATTTCTCTGATACTGGGTACTCTCTACATGATGATCTGAGTGGCCAAATGTTTCAGACATTTATATAGGTTTGACTACTTGATATTAAAGATGATTTTTAATTGTCCAAATTCTAATGCTTTTTATTGTTTTTATTATAATATTTATTTACTGCATCAAGTTACATCTCCATCATAGTGCCCTTTTTCAGCCCTTCCAGTTCTACCCTCCCACCATCTCCTCCCTCTCCCACCCATCCACTCCTGATGAGATAGTATTAAGCATTCTAAATTTTAATTGGTCCTGTTTGCTGTCTGTTACATTGTCTCTGATTGGTTAAATAAATGCTGAGGCCTGAGATTGGGCAAAGACAGAGAAAGGTGGGACTTCCTGAGATTAGAACAGGTAGCCTGTGCTTTAGACAGAAGATTAATTCATTCCAGCCAGGAACAGGAAGAAGGAGGACACACACCATGGGTTAGAAAAAAGAGCCTCATTCCACATGGCCAGGAACATCTACATAGCATGGAGAATGGCAGTCCAATGCGACATATGTGTATATAGGGTCATATTTGAGTAATAGAATTAAGAGGCAACTTAGGTGGGCCAAGATTGCTCAATTCAGGCCTAGGCTTGTTAAAATCCATGTGGTCTCTGTGTGCTCATTTATAATGGCCTTCCTCCATTGCTGGTGGGAGTGCAGGCTTGTGCATCCACTATGGAGGTCAGTCTGGTGATATCTTAGAAAACTTGGTATAGCTCTGCCTCGAGACCCAGCCATACCACTTCTGGGTATACATCAAATAACTCCTCACCAAATCACAAGGAAGTTTTCTCATCTATGTTCATAGCAGCCTTATTTGTAATAGCTAGAAACTGGAAACAACCTAGATGTCCCTCAACCGAAGAATAGATTAAAAAACTGTGGTACATCTACACAATGGAATACTACTCAGCTATCAGAAACAAGGAAATTATGCAATTTGCAGCCAAATGGATGGAAGTAGAGAAGATCATCCTGAGTGAGCTAACCCAAAGTCAGAAGTACGCACATGGCATTTATTCACTTATAGTCAGATTTTAGCCATATAGTACAGGATGACTATACTACAATCAATGCACCAAAGGGAACATGAACATAGACATTTTTTCCCTGTCAATGAGATACTTTTCCTTAGTGGTGCTGCCTTGTAGGCCCCCAGTGTTTGAGAAGGCTCATGGGCCTCATATGACTGCTGAACTGGGGTGGGGGACTGTTAGGTAGGGACACTCCACTCCAGAGGAGTGGGATGGAAGGGCTAGGGGGTAGGGGGTGGGAGGTCAGAACTGGGAGGGATGGAAAGAGGACACTATGATGGAGATGTAACCTGAAGCAATAAATAAATAAATTTTAAAAAAAAGAAAAAAGAACCTCATTCTACATGGCCAGGAATATCTGCATAGCATGGACAATGGCAGTGCAAGGGGATGTATGTATATATGGGGTCATATTTGAGTAATAGAATTAAGTGCCAACTTAGGTGGGCCAAGATTGCTCAGTTCAGGCCTAGGCTTGTTAAAATCCATGTGATCTCGGTGTACTCATTTATAATGGCTGCTTAACGATTAACCACCAAATCAATTAAATATAATATAAATACTAGTAAACAGTTTAATTAATTTTTGTACAAATGGCACCCAACATAATTTAATTAAATATTTTCTACACACTCCTCCAATATGGAGTGTCCATATATATCAGCCCCTCTCAATTCAAGAGTCATATGGGAGCTAATAGCTTCCTCTTGCACTGGGGGCCTACATGGTAGCACCCATAGGGCAAATTGTCCCATTGATAGGTAACAAAGTTTACATTCCTGATCTTTTTTATGTGTTGATTGTAGGATAGTTATCCTGTACTATATGGCTAAAATCCAATTATAAGTGAGTAGATGCTATGTGCATCTTTCTGAGTCTGGGTTAGCTCACTCAGGGTGAGCTTTTCTACTTCCATCCATGTGGCTGCTAATTGGATGATTTCCTTGTTTCTGATAGCTGAATAGTATTCCATTGTGTAAATGCACCACAATTTTTTTATTCATTCGTCAGTTGAGGGACATCTGGGTTGTTTCAAGTTTTTAGCTATTACAAGTAAGGCTGTTGAGGGGATACAAGATGGCAGCAGCCCACGTGGATGCATTTTGAATGCGGGAAAAACAGCCAATAAGCCACAGAGTTATAAGACTCTGATCAACAAACTGAGCGACTCGATCCCCTGGGTTTCACCCAGCTACCTAGGGACCATTAAAAGTCCCTGGGCAGGACTATCATCTCCTCTCTCTGACACTCAGAAAAAAACCGACACAGCGGACCACCCAACAGCCTACAGGAACACATCCTACCACAACCCTTCAACTGAGTTCCCAATTGGGACAAAACAGGAAGGGGTAGGCTCTCAGAGACACACTGAGAATCTCCACACAAGACCCCATCCAGCAAGTGGAAAGTGACAGATCACCAAGCAACACAACTACTACACCAAAGCGCCCCCTTTAGCTCCAAGCCCAGAAGACAACAAGAACAAACAGCTAAGAACAACCAAATGGCAAAAGGACAGCAAAAAAGCAGAATCAACAAAAGCCAGGGAATTATGAGCTCAATGAAATGCAACAACGCTACTACAGCAACCCCTGACCACTTCACCACAACTAAAACACATGAACACGACGACAACTCTACAGTCTGGAAAACGAGAGAGTCCTTTCAAGAAGAATTTAAATCTATGAAGGAATTCAAAGAGTCCACAATTTTGCAAGCAAAAGCAATGGATAACACCATTAGAGAGCTCCAAGCCAAAGTGGCTCAAACTGAACAGGAAAGAGACAAGGCAATGAAAGATTTAAAAGAGATGAAAGATGTCCAGGCAAAGACAAGCAAATTGGAGCAGGAAATATACAAAATGAATAAAATCTTTCAAGGCATGAAACTGGAAATGGAAGCAATAAAGAGAACACAGTCAGAGATAAGAGAGGAAGTAGAGAAGCAAGGGAAGAGAACAGGAACTACAGACATGAATATCAAAAAGAGATGGAAGACAGGATCTCAGGCATGGAAGATTTAATGGAAGAAATTAGTACAACATCCAAAGAAAATGAGAAAGCTAAAAAAATCCTCACCAATAACATCCAAGAAATCAAGGATTCAATGAAAAGATGGAACCTGAGAATTATAGGCATAGAGGAAAGAGAAGACTCCCGACTCCAAGGTCCAGGAAATATCTTCAACAAAATCATAGAAGAAAACTTCCCAAACCTAAAGAAAGAGATGCCAATAAAATTCCAAGAGGCTTACAGAGCACCAAACAGACTAGATCAGAAGAGAAATTCCTCACACCACATAATAATTGAAAATCCAAATGTACAGAACAAAGAAAGAATATTAAAAACCGTAAGAAAAAAAAGGTCAAGTAACATATAATGGCAGACCCATCAGAATTACACCTGACTTCTCCTCAGAAACTATAAAAGGTAGAAGGGCCTGGACAGATGTCCTACAAGCCCTGAGAAAAAATAGGTGCCCAGCCAGACTACTATATCCAGCAAAACTCTCTATCAACATAGATGGGGAAAACAAGATATTCCATGAAAAAACTCTAATTTAAACAATATCTACCCACAAATCCAGCCCTACAGAAGATAATAGAAGGAAAATTCCAACCCAGAGAAGTTAACTACACCCAAGAAAACAGAGGAAACAGAAAACTCCACGGCAACTAAACCAAAAGAAACACAGGACCACCACCTATACCAAAATAATGGGAAAAAACAATCTCTGGTCACTAATATCCATAAACATCAATGGACTCAACTCCCCAATAAAAAAAAGACACAGGCTTGCAGATTGGATCCATAAAAAATACCCATCATTTTTATGCTTACAAGAAACATATCTTACTAACAAAGACAGATACTATTTTAGAGTAAAGAGCTGGGAAAATGTTTTCCAACCAAATGGACCCAGGAAGCAAGCTGGGGTAGCCATTCTAATATCAAGGAAAATTGATTTCAACTGAAGTTAATAAAGACAGAGAAGGGCATTACATACTCGTTAAAGGGAATATTCATCAAGAGGACATCTCAATAGTGGACATCTATGCCCCAAATACAAAGGCACCTACATTTGTAAAAGAAACTCTCCTAAAACTTAAATCGCACATTGATCCCTACACATTAGTAGTGGGAGACTTCAACACCCCACTCACAACAATGGACAGATCATTAAGACAGAAACTACACAGAGAAATAATGAGTCTAACAGATCTCTTGAACCAAATGGACCTAACAGCTATCTACAGAGCGTTTCACCCAAATACAAAAGAATATACCTTCTTCTCAGCACCACATGGAACTTTCTCCAAAATCAATCATATAGTCAGACACAAAGATAGCCTCAACAGATACAAAAAAAAATGAAATAACCCCTTGTATCTTATCAGACCACCATGGAATAAAGCTCGATTTCAACAGCAACAGAATCAACAGAAAGCCTATACACACAATGAAATTGAACAACTCTTTACTAGATGACTACTGGGTCAGGGAAGAAATAAAGAAGGAAATCAGAGATTTCGTAAAAACCAATGAAAATGAAGGCACAACATACCCAAACCTATGGAACACAATGAAATCTGTGCTACAAGGAAAGTTCATAGCACTAAGTGCCTTCAAAAATAAAATTGTAATTAGGCCACAATTATGAGAGTTATATGGCTTAGCATACATTTACAATGTCCAGTCCATATGTATTTGTCACCTGACTTTAACATTCTACTATCTAACCGTGTCCATGAGTTTAAAGTTCTATATCTAACTCAGCTTTCATACTAACTTTCATCACAACTTTAAAACATCTTCTGAGATCCAGAACACTCTCTTGATTCCTAAACAACTCAAAATTTAACTATAAGACTCTAGCTATCTATTCTTCAACCACCTCAGAGGCCTAAATTACCTCTGTTGTTTTGTATTGTATTTATTATTATAAGAGAAAGAGCCATTTGTTGGACTGAAAGGGGGAGCTGTTGAGGGGAAAAAGATATACCTTAAACTTAAAAAAAAAGAAAGGGGATGGGTGGATTGAGGTGGAAGAGGGTGGGAGGATGGGACTGGAGGGGAGAGTAGGGAGGGGAATTGCAATTGAGATGTAACTTGAAGAAATGAAAAATAAAGTAAAAAAGAAAGAAAAAAGCAGACAACAACAACACAAAAAAATAAAAATAAAAACATGACCAGCTAATCAGTACATTACTAAAACAAAACATGCACTACTTTGAATTTGTAACTTCAATAAATAGTAACAGTTTTTATAATAAACATAAGATTTTATAATAAACATGCATTTTTTGTTAAAAAAAAAAGAAAATTGTGACAACACATATTATCGAATTAACAGCCAAACTGGATGAATTGGGAAAAAAAGAAGCAAACATTCCCAAGAGGAGAAGAAGGCAGGAAATCATCAAACTTAGGGCTGAAATCAACAACTTAGAAACAAAAAGAACGATACAAAGAATCAATGAAACCAAGAGTTGGTTCTTCCAGTTTGGCTGTTAATTTGCTAATATGAGCTGTCACAATTTTCTTTTTTGAAGGCACTTAGTGCTATGAACTTTCCTCATAGCACTGCTTTCTTTGTGTCTCATAGGTTTGGGTATGTTGTGCCTTCATTCTCTTTGGATTTTAAGAAGTCTTTGATTTCCTTCTTTATTTCTTCCCTGACCCAATAGTCATCTAGTAGAGAGTTGTTCAGTTTCCATGATTGTGTAAGCTTTCTGTTATTTCTGTTGTGTTGAAGTCCAGCTTTAATCCATGGTGCTCTGATAAGAAACAAGGGATTATTTCAATTTTCTTGTATCTGTTGAGGCATGCTTTGTGATCGACTATATAGTCGATTTTGGAGAAGGTTCCATGCTGTGCTGAGAAGAAGGTGTACTCCTTTGTGTTTGGGTGGAACATTCTGTAGATAATCTGTTAGGTCCATTTGACTCATGACCTCTGTTAGACTCATTATTTCTCTGCTTGGTTTCTGTGTTGATGACCTGTCCATTGTTGTGAGTAGGGTGTTGAAGTCTCCCACTATTAAGGTGTGGGGATCAATGTGTGGTTTAAGCTTTAGAAGAGTTTCTTTTACAAATGTGGGTGCCCTTGTATTTGGGGCATAGATATTCAATACTGAGATGTCCTCTTGATGAATATTTCCTTTAATGAGTATGTAATGCCCTTCTCTATCTTTTTTGATTAACTTCAGGTGGAAGTGTATTTCGTTTGATATTAAGATGGCTACTCCAGCTTGCTTCCTGGATCCATTTGCTTGGAAAACCTTTTCCCAGCCCTTTACTCTGTGGTAGCATCTATCTTTGTTGGTGAGATGCATTTCTTGTATGCAGTAAAACAATGGGTCTTGTTTATGGATCCATTCTGTAAGCCTGTGTCGTTTTATTGGGGAGTTGAATCCATTGATGTTGATGGATACTAATGACTAAAAGTTGTTATTTCCTAATATTTTGGTGTAGGTGGTGGTTGTCTGTTTGTTTTGGTGTAGCTGCAGTGGAGTTTTTTTGCTTCCTCTGTTTTCTTGGTTGTAGTTTTCTTCTCGGGGTTGGAATTTTCCTTCTAAAATCTTCTGTAGGGCTGGATTTGTGGGCAGATACTGTTTAAATTAGATTTTTTCATGGAATATCTTGTTTTCTCCATCTATGTTGATAGAGAGTTTTGCTACGTATAGTAGTCTGGCTGGGCACCTATGTTCTCTCAGGTAAGATGTTTGCCCACCCCCTTCTGGCTTTTAAAGTTTCTGAAAAGTCAGGTGTAATTCTGATGGATTTGCCATTATATGTTACTTGACCTTTTTCTCTTACAGCATTTAATATTCTTTCTTTGTCTGTACATTTGGAGTTTCAATTATTATGTGGCGAGAGGACTTTCTTTTCTGATCTAATCTGTTTGGTATTCTTTATGCCTGTTGGAATTTTATTGGCATCTCTCTAGGTTTGGGATTTTTGCTTCTATGATTTTGTTGAAGATGTTTTCTGGACGTTGGAGTTGGGAGTCTTCTCTTCCTTTATGCCTATAATTCTTAGGTTCAGTCTTTTCATTTAGTCCTCGATTTCTTGGATATTATGGGTGAGAACTTTTTTAGATCTCTCATTTTCTTTGGTTGTTGCACTTATTTCTTCCATCAAAACTTCCACACCTGAGATTCTGTCTTCCATCTCTTGTATCCTGTTTTTGATACTCATATCTGTAGTTCCTGTTCTCTTCCCTTGATTCTCCACTTCCAGTCTTATCTCTGTTTGTGTTTTCTCTATTGCTTCTAATCCCAGTTTCATCTAGTGAAAAATTTAATCATTTTATATGTTTCCTATTCCAATTTGCTTGTCTTTGTCTGCAAATCTTTCAAACCTTTCGAATCTTTCATTGCCTGTCTCTTTCCTGTTCATGTTGGGCTGCATTGGCTTAGAGGTTTCTAATGGTATTCTCCAAAGTTTTTATTTGTAAAATTGAGGATTCTTTATATTCTTTCAGTATTTTAATTTCCTCTTGAAACGACTCCATCATTTTCCTAAGTATAGATTTTTCATCATTTTCATTTGTTTCACATGTGGTGGGCTATTCAGAGCTTGCTGTGTTAACCTTGCTGAATTTCGTTGTAGTCATATTTCCCTGGTTTTTGACAGTTTTGTTCTTTCGCTGACCTTTCACCATCTGGTTGCACTAAGCTGATTATTCCTGATGTCTTCTGGACCATTTCAGTGGCACTGCGGGTCCTCTTTAGGGTGTTGTGGTAATCGTGTGAATATTGGGCACTCAGGTATCAGGAGTGCTACCTCCCAAGACACTGCAGTGATCAGACCTGCGGAAGTCTGTACAAGTGTAAGAAGAGCAGCCCTCTGCCCTGTCTGAGCACAATGTTTTTCCAAGCGATTGTAAATCCAGTAGAGCGACTTTTCTGTCCAACACCTTTCTGGGTAAGCCCAGATATACTTGTGCCTCCCTGCCAGCCACTACGTGGCTTTTGCCCGCTTCTGTGCCCAGGTCCAAGCTGGCCTTTTTCCTGGGTCCTGGGCCTGTGTCCCAAGCCAATGGCCTCTGTTCTGTTCCAGGAGATCTCTGGCCCATGCCGCAGGTCTCTGCTATGGACCAGAGTCTGTGTCTCTCGCCACTAACCTCTGCTTTGGGCCATGAGCCTGTCCACTTGCTGGGTTTTCTGAGTGGCTCTTGCCCACCTACTCAGCCCGGGTTCCACTCCACGCAGAGCTCCACGATCCCTGCTTCTTGGGTCCACAGCACACTGCTCCTTTCAGTCTATGCAGCACTGCCTGGGTCCACGCTGCCTGGGTCCATGCAGAGCTGTGCCCTGTTGCGCTGCTCTCTGCTACCTGGGAGTGTCTGAGGGTCCCACAAGGGACCCCCACTCATCCCTGGGTTTGCTGGGTGTGACCCTACGGGTTCACACTTCTCAGAATGTTGCTCAGCTTGTTTATATTTCTGAGATGTTGTAGCTATTCCCCACCCCCAGCTCAAAATGTGTCCCTGCCCCAACTGCCGCCATCTTGGTTCCACCTGGGTTTTGTTTTTGTTTGTTTGTTTGTTTACGAGCCCATAGTTAGCAGACTGAGGGTTTTTTCCCTAATATTTTAGACTCCTGAAGTATTGGAATTGCTTAAGACTTTTGGAGCTCTTTAGAGTGAGACTATTTTGTATTATGATATTATGAGACTGTGGGTACAAGGAGTAAAAATGTTCTCGCTTAAGGTGGTATGTTTATATGTCAAGTTGACAAAGGGTGAGTTATGAAGACTAATTTTAAATGTCAACTTGCCACATCCTAGAATATGGGAAGAAAGTCTGAATGAAAGATTGCCTAGATCTAGTTGATCCATGTGGGGGATTGTCTTAATTGCCTTACTTGGGATGGAAGAAAAGGCCCTGGCTATGGGTGGGACCATTTCATGGGATGGGTTTTCAACTGTATAAGAGTAAAGAAAACAGGAAGTAAGCACATAAGGATCCCTTTATTCTCTCTTCACTCTGGAATGTGGATGTGATATGACTTAACTGAACCTTTCCTATCTGGATTTCCCTTCAATGGTAGACTGTAACTTGAGATTGTTAACTAAACCCTTTCTTCCTATTTACTTTTTCTGTCACAATATTTTTATCAAAGCGACAATATTGAAATTAGAACAGTACTCATTTTATATCATTCTAATAAATCGGTCCTTCTGTGAACAGAAAGTCAGCCATGAAAGTAAATAAAAGACCAAGGGGGGGGGGAGAAACTACTAAACTGGGCTTCGTGGCTCACACCTTTAATCACAGCACTCAAGAGGTAAAGGCAGGTGGATCTCCATGAGTTCAAAGCCAACATGTCCTGCAAAGGGAGTCTAGGACAGCCAAGACTACACAGAAAAACTCTGTCTTGAAAAAACAAACAAACAAAAAATGAAAAAAATATTCTAATGATTAATTAATGGAATTTTTCACACTTGAAAAAAAATTCAGCCTATTTCTGATTCTCAACTGCACACAATGTACTGCAATGAATTATATTTAAAATTTACAGGTTTCCTTTCAACATATTATTTGTTAGACTAGTAACACAATAAAAGAGTCAGAGACATTTAAAAGCTTTTGTTATAAATTAACTTCTTAGAAAAATTGTACAACTCTCATAAACATAGAGTTTGGGTCTGTATTACTGCTGGGTATTGAGGGCCTGAAGATATTACTATATCTAATAATGTGCTACTGGCAGCCTGCCCATCTTTCCCTCCAGAAAGAGGCATAATTATCTCAGAATACAAGCAAATGTTCTCCATTGTGGGGAAGAAGCAGTTTCTATGTCCATTTTACTGGCTTTTCCTGACCTAGAAATTTCTCAAATAAATTCTCAAATACTGCACAGTCATTTGGATATAGAGAAGAAACAGATTGTCTGAAAAAAATAGACTAAGTGATCTTAATAAAACTACTTAGTCATTATAGTTAATTTCATGATTTTGGCATCAAAAAAGAAAAAATATTTTCTGATATTAAAGTTCTCTCCTTTAAAAAATATATATGTTTAGTTGTCTTCCAGAACAATTAGATCCTACTCAATATTTAAACTACTTTAAGTTATTGTTAATCCTGAATGTAAAATGTGCCACTGTTAATTCTTGTGATTTGAATTTATTTGACATCTTTGACTTTAAGCCTTTTCATTTTCTCTTTCATAACTGTTATAGAAGTTTTGTAATTATCTGGTTATTTCCTAGATGAAACTTCCACCAAATGTTAATGTAGGGCTCTCAATGTGGCTCTGAAGGGTAGCATCTCTCTGGCATATACAAGGTCCTGGGTTCAGTTCCCAGCAGCACACACCACACACACATGCACATATGTGCACTCATATAGATATATATACATGTACACCCATATATGTATACACATGCATATGTACCCTTTATCTTGTTTCATTCACTTCAGACTGTTGCTTTGTCATATAAATTCATTTAGGTTGTCCAATGAAGTTGTGTAAAGTCATCACAGATTCAACTTACTTTCCTTTGTGCCTCAATCAACATATTTTAAGCTTACTATATTCATCTTCATTTACAAATCACATTAATTTCTATTTTCTGAGATTCTGTTATGGTTCCCATCTACAGGTTCTTATGTTTAAACATCTTTTACCTACCTGATAGTTCTCTTTGGGAGTGTTGTGGAATCTTTGGGTTGGGACCTAGCTAGAGGAAGTGTGTCATTGGAGGGCAAGTTTGAGGTTTATAGTCTGCCTCTCTGGGCATGTATCTCTCTCTGCTTCTTGACAGCATTATACTCTTGCTACTATAACCATAAATGGTTCCAACTGCCCCACTGCTGTGCCTTTCCTATCACACTGGTCTATTTTCCCTAAAATAAGAGATAAAAATAAACTTTTCCTCTCTTAGCTATTTTTAAATTCTGTCACAATGACAAAATAATACAGATACATTCACTTATTTTATTCATATATTTTTGCTCTTTACTGTAGATAAAAGGCATTTTACTTATTGCTATTTGAACTCCAAGGCAACAATATTTCACCCATGTGAAACAAATACAAACATTTCTATATTCTGAAATTGTTAACCAATATCCAGGTCATGTTACATAATCTTTTCCAAATAACATGTGGAATGGTAATAAATTTCCCTCACTTAAATTGTTCATATATGAACCAAATATTTTTCTGAAGTAATTTTTTTCTTTCATTGGTACTTTGCTCTCAACATTAGCACCTTTGATCATTATTGAACTATCATTTGAGCTGAGATTTTCATATTAGCAATTTTCCCAAAATATTTCTTGCAAAGCTTTATTCTCTGATTTAAACATGAGTACATTTTTGCAAAGTCTTTCCCAGTACCATGCGTTCTCTCCACAAAGTCCATTTGCAATTTTGATTAGAATTAATTTTAACAAACTGAATAGTTAAAACAGCAAGTTTTTTGCATTTTCCTTCAAATCAAGGAATTATCATTCCTTAAGATTCAATATATCATTGCCTCCATCTGCTTACTTATTTCTGATTTTATATTACAGCACATTGGATCTCCATAGCAATTCTTCAAGCCTTCCCTTCCATCCTATCCCACTCAGCTCTTTATGTTCACCCGTATTCTAAGCCTCACAGTAGCTTTAATTCAATGTTTAGTGTTCTAAATAAACCAATTTGCTGTTCTCTGCATCAGTGACTGCAAAATTCCTGGAATTGCAGATGTCCATCTCCCTTCTCATCAGGCGTTAATATCCCGAAGGTGTCTGTGTATAATCCATGTAATCCATGAGATACTCAGAGACCAGCTGAAAAAAAAATCCCACCTTTATCTTTAATTTTATGTCTTATATGCTGAAATAAAGCATTAGAGTATTTACAAAAAGCATAATATTAGAAGGTATTATACTCTTTATAAATTTGGAATATGAAATCAACATTCTGTACTGAGTTGGAAGTGTTCTAGCCATGAAGGGTTCTAGAAACCACCAACCCCATCTTCTACTAACACAGCAAGGAAAATGTGACTTCTTAGAATTCGAGATCATTTTCTACAAATCCCAGTGTCATTCTGTTTCCAGTCTGGGTACAAAGTTCCAGAGGAAGCCTGGAAACAAAGAAAACATCCAGTGATAGAATTATAGGGTTGGAGAGAAAACTCAGCACTTAACAGCACCTACAGCTCTAGCAGAAGACCAAAGTATAATTCCCAACACCCAACAACCACCTGTAACTACAGCTTCAGAGAGAATCCAACTTCCCCCCCCACACACACATATAAATGAAAATAAATCTTAAAAAATAAAAATTAACAGCTGCAGACCAATTCCCTTGATGCGGCAATTAAAGTACATTTATTTATTTGAAAACCACCAGGGCCAAAAAGGCATTGATTACAAGGAGTTATTTTAGTCACACGGGTCTGTCAAATTCATACCCAAAAACTTACAAGCTATAGATGATTTGAAGATGAGATCAAACTGAATTTTCTTCCTTCATAGCATTGAATTTTACACTTTGAAGCATTTATGTGGGTCAGTTGAGGATCTTCACTCTAAGTAGCAAATCTGTTCAGACATCTTAATAATCTATTATATGATGACAGTAAAAACACTGATAATCCAAACAGGTAAAAGGAATGGCACATACACACTTATTTCTCTTTTCACCTACAGAATAAAGGTGGGCTAATATCCTCAACTTTAAGCTGGAGTATAGAGCAGTGTAGATGGGACAGTATCAGATGTTAGTGTTGACAAGAACACAGGTGAAATCTGGGCTTTCCCCTCAACTCTAACTTCCATGAGCAAAATCCTCTCCAATAATGTCCACCATTCTCCTTGTGAGCTTTCCCTTCCATATTCATTCCATTGGGAATGAGATTCTATTCCAGAGGCATGGCATGTCAGGAGTGGAACTTCTCTAGCTGTCTTGTTGACAGGTGTCCATGAGCTTTGCAGTAAGTCTTTACCACATGAATACTTGAGGAAATTTAGAATTTTCCTTTCCGAGCACAGATGAGGTCCTGGAGTGTACAGAACACCTGTGATCAGATCTAGTCTCTTATAAATTTCTGCAACTTCTACTCACCTGAAATTATGGAAATCAGAATCCTAGTGAGAGATAAATAGCACAGGTAAGCTTTCTTTCCAGTGTTCTTTCCTCAATATTTGAAACCTCTGCTCTCCACTATTCTCACAAATGTTACAAGGAAAATGGCTAAACTAAGATTTTCTTTAAGTTACATACATACATACACACACACACATATATATATATGTATTGTATATATATTGTTTCTGGGTGTTTTCCTGTTTGTATGTTTGTGCATAATTTTGTATTTGATACCAAAAAGAGCAGAAGAGAAAATGTCAGGTCCACTATGACTGCAGTTACAGGGGGTTATGAGCTGCCCTGTAGGTGCTGATAATTGAACCTGGATCCTCTGAAAGTGCTCTTAACTTACCCATCTACCCACCTCCATAATTAGGTTTTCTTACACCTTCACAAGTCCAATTTCTTGTTAGTTTTATCAGCAAATTTTCACTTTTTAAGTAGTACCAATCAGTTTCCTAATACATATTTTCTTTATTAAGCAAGGTAAAAAGGCAAAAATGTGAAAGTAAAAATACACAGGCATGTACAATTTGCCAAAATCAGTATATATTCACCTCACCAACAGAAAACTCATAGTTATATAAGACATGGAACAGTAAATGACTCAACACCACTGACATGTCTTCTGAGCCAACTAGGCAACAAAACCTTAAACATGGCAGATGTGTTAGACATTTCTACTTCAAGTTTATGTCTGTGTGATGATAGCAGAACCTGTTATCTGCATGGCTAATTTTATGTTGAATAAATCTATAAAGAAAGGAACACAAGATTTCCACACGTAAAAGAACAATTTCAATTTGAGAAATAACTTGGGGAATAAATTAAATGTTTGAAGTGATAAATATATTTAACATCATTTAGATAGCACATAATGAATATATGTATCATTACATTATCCTACAAGTGCATGTAGCTTTGTGCTAACATATCTTTTAAAATAACAAAAAAAAAGGAAATTAGGTGGAGAGAGGGGGTAGTGGATGAAGTGCATGTAGGAAAATCATGAGGACATGTGTTTAGATCACTAATATGCACATAAAGACCAATCATCATGATCCACATATGTAATCCCAGCTCTGAGGCCAGAGGGTAGAAAAAGGCAAATCTGGGAGCTTACTGGCCAGTCTAGTGGAAAATATGAACTCTGGGGTCAGTATCCTTGTCTCAACAGGTAAGACCAGGAAAATGCCACAGTCAGTCACTGGCATCCATACATATATGGACAGACAAGCACTTCAGCACACATGTGTGAGCATATAAGGTTCATAATGCACAAACACACGCACACACACACATACACACACAAATAAATAATTTCTTTTTAAAAGTTATCTTCTAAGGGTTATAGGACTGTTTGATTTGTTTACCTGTTCTTGATTTAACCTTGGTAGGTGGAATCTATCAAGAAAATTGTCCATTTCATTTAGATTTTCCAATTTTGTGGAGTACAAGTTTTTGAAGTAGGACCTAATGATTCTTTGGATTTCCTCAATGTCTGTTGTTATTTCCCCCTTTTCATTTCTGATTTTGTTGATTTGGGTATTTTCCCTCTGCCTTTTAGTTAGTTTAGCTAAGGGCTTGTCTATTTTGTTGATTTTCTCAAAGAACCAGCTCTTGGTTTTGTCGATTCTTTGTATTGTTCTTTTTGTTTCTAAGTTGTTTATTTCAGCCCTGAGTTTGATAATTTCCTCTCATCTGCTCCTCTTGGGAGTGTTTGCTTCTTTTTGTTCTAGCTCTTTCAGGTGTTCTTTTAGGTGGCTAGTATAGGAATTCTCCAGTTTCTTTTTGAAGGCACTTAGAGCTATAAACTTTCCTCTTAGCACTGCTTTCAATGTGTCCCATAAGTTTGGGTATGTTGTGCCTTCATTTTCATTGAGTTCTAAGAAGACTTTAATTTCTTTTTTTATTTCTTCCCTGACCCAGAGGTCATTGAGGAGAGAGTTGTTCAGTTTCCATGTTTTTGCAAGCACTCTGTTGTTTTTGTTACTGTTGAAGCCTAGCTTTATTCCATGATGGTCTGATAAGTTACAAGGAGTGATTTCAATTTTCCTGTATCTGTTGAGGCTTGCTTTGGGGCCGACTATATGGTTGATTTTGGAGAAGGTTCCGTGAGGTGCCGAGAAGAAAGTGTATTCTTTTGTTTTGGGGTGAAATATTCTGTAGATATCAATTAGGTCCATTTGATTCATGATATCTGTGAGGTTCATTATTTCTCTGTTTGGTTTCTGCATTGTTGATCTGTCCAGTGGTGAGAGTGGTGTGTTGAAGTCTCCCACTATTAATGTGTGAGGTTCAATGTGGGATTTGAGCTTCAGTAGTGTTTCTTTAATGCATGTGGGTGGTCTTACATTTGGGGCATAGATGTTTAGTATTGAAATTTCATCTTGGTGGATTTTTCCTTTGATGAGTATATAGTGTCCTTCCCCATCTCTTTTGATTAATGTTGGTTGAAAATCCAATTTGTTGCATACTAGAATTGCTACTCCAGCTTTTTTCTTGGGTCCATTTGCTTGGTATATCTTTTTCCAGCCCTTTACTTGGAGATAATGTCTATCTTTTTTACTGAGGTGTGTTTCTTGTAAACAGCAGAATATGGGATTCTGTTTTCGCATCCATTCTGCTAGCCTGTGCCTTTTTATTGGGGAATTGAGTCCATTGATGTTGAGAGATATTAATGACCAGTGATTGTTACTTCCTGCCATCTTGATGTTGGTAGAAATAGTGTGTGAGTGAGCTTCTTTCCTTTTGTTTTTGCTGCAGGCATGCTATTTGCTTCCTGTGCTTTCTTGTGTGTAGTTAACCTCTTTGGGTTGAAGTTTTCCTTCTAACATCTTCTGTAGAGCTGGATTTGTGTATAGATATTGTTTATAGAAGTATAGATATTGTTTATAGAAGTCATTAGACGTCTTCCAACCAAAAAATGCCCAGGCCCAGATGGTTTCAGCACAGAATTCTACCAGACATTCAAAGAAGAGCTAACACCAATATTCTTCAAACTCTTCCACAACATAGAAACAGAAGGAATACTGCCAAACACATTCTATGAGGCCACAGTTACCCTGATACCTAAACCTCACAAAGACCCAACGGAGAAAGAAAATTTCAGACCAATTTCCCTTATGAACATGGATGCAAAGATACATAATAAAATACTTTCAAACCGGATCCAAGATCACATCAAAAGTATCATACACCATGATCAAGTAGGCTTCATCCCAGGGATGCATGGGGTGGTTCAACATTAGAAAATCCATCAATGTAATCCACCACATAAACAAGCTGAAAGAAAAGAACCACATGATCATCTCATTGGATGCTGAAAAAGCTTTTGACAAAATACAGCACCCTTTCATGATAAAAGTCTTAGAGAGATCAGGCATACAAGGACCATACTTAAAAATAATAAAAGCAATTTACAGCAAGCCAATAGCCAACATCAAACTAAATGGAGAGAAACTTAAAGCATTTCCTCTAAAATCAGGGACAAGGCAAGGCTGCCCACTCTCTCCATATCTCTTCAACATAGTACTTGAAGTTTTAGCTAGAGCAATAAGACAACTAAAAGAGATCAAGGGAATACAAATTGGAAAGGAAGAAGTCAAAGTATCCCTATTTGCAGATGATATGATAGTATACATCAGTGACCCCAAAAATTCCACCAGAGAACTTCTACAGCTGATAAACTCCTTCAGCAAGGTGGCCGGATACAAAATCAATTCAAAAAAATCAGTAGCCCTTCTTTACACAAAAGATAAATGGGCTGAGAAAGAAATAAGGGAATCAACACCCTTCACGATAGCCACAAATAATATAAAATACCTTGGGGTAACTCTAACCAAGCAAGTGAAAGACCTGTGTGATAAGAACTTCAAGACCCTGAAGAAAGAAATTGAAGAAGATATCAGGAGATGGAAAGATCTCCCTTGTTCATGGATAGGTAGGATCAACATAATAAAAAGGGCAGTCTTACCAAAAGCAATATACAGATTCAATGCAATTCCTATCCAAATACCAACTCAATTTTTTACAGATCTGGAAAAAACAATTCTCAACTTCATATGGAATAACAAAAGACCCGGAATAACTAAATCAATCATGTACAATAACAGAACATCTGGAGGTATCACCATCCCGGATTTCAAGCTGTACTACAGGGCAATAGTAATAAAAACAGCATGGTACTGGTATAGAAACAGACCAGTTGACCAATGGAATCGAATTGAAGACCCAGAAATAAACCCACACATCTATGGTCACTTAATTTTTGATAAAGAAGCCAAAAACATACAATGGAAAAAGGAAAGCATCTTCAATAAATGGTGCTGGTCTAATCTAACTGGATGTCAACATGTAGAAGAATGCAAATAGATCCATACTTATCACCCTGTACAAAACTTAAGTGTAAGTGGATCAAGGACCTCAACATAAATCCAGACACACTAACATTAATAGAAGAGAAAGTGGGAAAAAGCCTTGAAATCATTGGCACTGGTAGCAACTTCCTGAATAGAACACCAATAGCTCAGGAACTAAAACAAACAATCAATAAATGGGACCTTATAAAATTGAAAAGCTTCTGTAAGGCAAAGGACACTGTCCTTAGAACAAAACAGCAGCCTACAGAGTGGGAAAGGATCTTCACCAACCCAACATCTGACAGAGGGCTAATATCCAAAATATATAAAGAACTGAAGAAATTAAACACCAAAAAATCAAATAACCCCATCAATAAATGGGGTACAGAGCTAAACCGAGAATTCACAGAAGAGGAATCTCTAAAGGCTGAGAGGCATTTGAGGAAATGTTCAACATCTTTGGTTATCAGGGAAATGCAACTTAAAACAACTCTGAGATTCCATCTCACACCTGTCAGAATGGCTAAGATCAAAAACTCAAATGATAGCACATGCTGGCGAGGATGTGGAGAAAGGGGAACACTCCCCCATTGCTGGTGGGACTGCAAACTTGTGCAACCACTTTGGAAATCAATCTGGAGATATCTTAGAAAATTGGGAATAAATCTACCTCAAGATTCAGCCATACCCCTCTTGGGCATATATCCAAAAGATCTGAAAAGAAACCAAAAGGACATTGCCTCAACAATGTTCATAGCAGCTTTATTTGTAATAGCCAGAAACTGGAAACAACCCAGATGTCCATCAACTGAAGAATGGATAAAAAAACTGTGGTACATATACACAATGGAATACTACACAGCTATCAGAAATGAGAAAATCATGCAATTCAAAACCAAATGGAAGGAACTAGAAAAGCTCATCCTAAGTGAGCTGACGCAGTCCCAGAAAGATAAACATGGTATGTATTCCCTTACAAATGGATATTAACCATACATCAGAGGATAACTATCCTACAACCCACACACCCAAATAGACAGGAACCTAGCATATCTATCCTAGGAAAAATTCTACCCACCAGTGAGTCATGGAATCTGCTGCAGGTTAGTGGAACCCCACACCCTAGATGGTGTGCCTTATCAAGCTCCAGTACGAGTGTAAGCTCTTGGGCCTCACATGACGCAAGATCTGAGGGAGTATGATATGTGAGGACCCACCTCATCTGAGGAGAAGGAGAGTACCAAGTAGAGGAACAAGGAGGGAGGGAGGGAGGAAGGGAGGGAGGGAGGGATGGAGAGAGGGAGGGAAGGAGAGATGAAGGGAGGGGCCAAGAGGGGAGGAGGGAGGAAACTATGTTCTAGAAATAAATAATACTATTTTAAGAAAAGAATTAATAAGCTTAAAAATATAATAAAAATACAATATAAAATTTTCAAACTATAATTTACCTTACTGGCATGATAAGAAAATGGCCTTAATTTCAGATTAGAATGTTAGACTGCAGGTGGCTTCAGAGATTACACAAATTTGATAGCAGCTTAAAAGTTTTTTTTTGTTTTTTGGTTTTTTTTGTAGCGGTATAGGCTATTTCCATGGTTGGGCATTAAAAAGCAGGTAACAGGTTTAAAACACTGTAAATAAATTAAAGGTGACAGCTGTTCAACCTAGTTTTACAAACCTCCAAGAGTTGAAAAAACTTAGAGCTAAGGTAAAATAATGCATGGTGTTAGCCCATGCCTTTACCTCCAGTAGAGACAGGAGGATCACTATAGAGTTAGTTGTCTTATAAATTCTAGAGTTACAAGAAACAGGGTGGTGATGGTGCACATCCTTAGTCACATCACTGGGGAAGAATACACCCTTAATCCCAACACACTAGAGACAGAAACAGGCAGATCTCAGAGCTCAAGGCCACCTGATACAAAACAAACTCTAAACAGAGAAAAACTTTGATCCAGGGGTGGAGGAGCACATCTTTAATCCCATCAGTTGGAAACCACATGTCTTTGATCCCAAAATTTAGAATGCAGAGACAGGCACATAGGATTTGGAAAGATTTAAGTTTAAAAGCTACTTACAAAAGGCAGGCTGCAATTCAAACAAATTGTCCTTTGAGATCCCAAATATATACACTAAAGGTTTGTTTAGCTCCAAAATATCAAAATAATTTCTTCTTTAATCCGGATTGAAAGGTAATACTTTATATATTATCAAAAAACCAAATTTGCTCCAGGAAAAATATTACCTGACCCCCCCAAAAAAAGGTAATTGTCCCAGAGTTAGGATTAGGGCAGGGCTCTGTTCTTATCTTTTCAGGAGATTTAAAGCATCCATTCAAGGAATCCAGGGACAACTGGACAACGGAAACCTCAGCAGAAAACAGATCAGACACCAAAGAAGACAAGTGGCCCAGATGATCCAGCCTTGCAGACTTCTTCAATAGCAGTTTCCTCAAAAGTCTACAACCACAACAACTCAAAATCGCTAAGATCGTTCAGCTCCACAGACTACTCCAGCCAGATCTTCAGTAAAGCTCTGAAGATCAGCTTCTGTCTATGAACTTCTTAGGACATCTAAATAGCTGAGCACAAAAGGACTGAACATCAAATGATTCTATTAACATTTTTAACCATTTTTCCATTCTTATTTGGGCCCCTAACAGGTTTACTACGTCCCAAATCAGCAGGAAGTCATTTTAAGAGAACAACGTCCCATCCCCAGAAGGTGGGGAGGGTGTTCTTCCCCTTTGGTTATTTGATAGATAATAGAAAATTTTGTTATTTAGGGGAAAAGACTACAAGCTGTTAAATGGTCTTGTTAAATGGGTTTTGGAGGTTAGACCCAGGGACTTCTCTCTTTTGCTTTTCTGTATCCTCCTTTCTCTCCTATATAGGAGTGAACAGACTTGAGAAAAATGGGACATAGACATAGTATAGGAAAGAACAAGAAAAAAGGACAGATTATTGAATATAGCTTTATACCTTTGTATACTGATACAAAATTAATATTATATTTGGCTAAATTGGTATTGATCATTGTATATTAATGCAAATTTAAGATTGTATAGGGCTACATCGGTATTGATCTTTGTATATTGATACAAAATTAAGATTATATTTGGCCACAATGGTATTGACCCTAGTATATTAATGTAAAATTAAGATTGTATTGGGCTACATCGGTACTGATCCTTGTATATTGATACAAAATTAAGATTATATCTGGCCACATTGGTATTGATCTTTGTATATTGATACAAAATTAAGGGTAACGCTTCTTAAAGGTATTGTTTGTAGTAATATTTAAAAATGAAATGTCAAGTTTTGACCTCTCGCTACCAACCGACATAAACTGTTTAGGATAATTAAGAAACGGAAACTAATAGTCATGAAAACGTGTCATTTTGTTAGTTACTATGACAGTCTATCACAGTTATTTTCTAAGCTACTCAGAAATCAAGTTGCTAAGAGACAAGCAATATTTGCTTATCTAAATATAAGAGATAGATAGGGCATCTTCAAAAACCTCAAGAGATCTGCAGAATATGGCATTCAAAGATGTTTTCTTAACTTAAGATTTTTTGATATCGAGACATGTCAGCTCCTGACAGCACCCCCTATATTACTCCAAGTAGAAGATGAGCATCGAAGAATCTCCAGTGGGAGATGATTAAATTGGTGGTAAGCCATTCTCTTGGCAAGAAAAACCACTTGCTTCAACTGTAGACAGACTTCTGTCCAAAAAGGACAAAACTTGGAAGCAGGTAAGTCGACAGCCTAGCTCTGCCAAGACAGGGTAGGTAAGTCCTTCATAATTCCTGCTCTACAACCAATGTCTGTCAGAGAAATGGGGCCAAATGGCTGAAGATTGATGCTGTAATGTATGGAGAGAAAATGGGAACTGTCCAGGCAGCCACTGGTATGTCATTTTTTAGTTTTGGAAGCTGCAGGCCCTGCACTTCCTATATAATCAGATATATTTATCCCTCTCAGGTCTCTGAGGTGGTTGAAGAATAGATACCTAGAGTCTCATAGTTAAATTTTGAGTTGTTTAGGAATCAAGAGGGTGTTCTGGATCTAAGAAGATATTTTTAAAATTATGAGGCAAGTTAGTATGAAAGCTGAGTTAGATATAGAACTTTAAACTCATGGAGATGGTTAGATAGTAGAATGTTAAAGTCAGGTGCCAAATACGTATGGACTGGACATTGGGAATGTATGCTAAGCCATATAGCTCTTATAATCGTGGCCTATTTATTTCTGTTGTTTTGTATTGTATTTATAGTTATAAGAAAAAGAACCATTATTTGGACTGAAAGGGAGAGCTGTTGGGGGGAAAAATAAATACCTTAAACTTAAAAAAAAAAAGAAGGGAAGAGGATGGTGGGGCTGAGGGGGAGTAGGGTGGAAGGGTGGGACTGGAGGGGGGAGTAGGGAGGGGATTGAGATGTAACTTGAAGAAATAAAAAATAAATTATTAATAAAAAAAAGTTATCTTCTAGCACTTATAGTAATCCCTTTCTTAGACAAATTGTTACACCTCCTGTTGGTCTTGTTAGTCTCTTGGCGACATTGACCAGGACTGGCATCAATGACCATTGTAGTGATGACATATTCAAGATGAAGTGTCACACTGTCACAACTAGGGAGTGAAATAGTTGTTGGCTACTTTAGCTCATTGGTGGGGGAGGTTTTTTTGGTTTGTTTTTGGTTTTTTTTTTACAACTGTATATTGATCTTTGCTCTTCCTGGATTTGTGTCCTTCCTGGGTTTATACTAGACTTGTAGAGCAATGGCACATTTACAATAAATTCTGTAACTAGTAACACCAGGAAAAGAGCCTCTTATTCCACCTGTTTAGTGAATCTCTGATTTCTTTGTTCCTCAGACTGTAGATAAGTGGGTTTAGCATGGGGATTATAATAGTGTATAACACTGATGCCAACTTGTTTTGACTCATGTAATCTCTTGAGTTAGGGTACATATACACAAAGATACCTGAGCCAAAGAAAAGGATCACTGTTGTCAGGTGAGAAGCACAGGTGTTGAAGGCCTTTGATCTGCCTGCAGCTGATGTGATCTTAAGAACTGTAGCAATGATGTAACCATAGGATATCATGATAACCAAGACAGGTATGAGTTCGAAGATCACAGTGAGCACAGGGTCCATGGCTTTAAACCAAAAGGTAGTAGAGCAAGAGAGAGTCAGCAGCGGGGGCAGATCACAGAAGAAATTATTGATGATATTTGGCCCACAGAAATCAAGCTGAAGCAAGGCACACAGTTGAATAAATTAGCCAGAGAATCCACTGATACAAGACCCTACCACCATGTGCACACAGAGAGAAGGGGACATGATGGATGTGTAGAGCAGAGGGTTACAAATGGCAACATACCGGTCATAAGCCATGACTGCCAGAAGGCAGCACTCAGCCAGACCCAGGCTTGAAAAGAAGAAGTATTGCATGGTGCAGCCCACAAAAGATATGGATTTGTGCCTCCTGAAGAAGTCAAAAAGCATCTTGGGGGTGATGATAGAAACATAGCAGATATCCAGAAAGGAGAGATTGATGAGGAAAAAATACATGGGTGTGTGTAGGTGAGTACCCAATTTGATGAGAGTGATGAGGCTCACATTCCAGGACAGTGTCATGAGATAAATCCCCAAGAAAATTGAGAAGAAGGCAATTGTGAACTTCGGAAACTCAGAGAATCCCAATAGAATGAACCTCACAATTGTTGTGCTGTTCTTTCCTCTCATCATTGCATTGGTGTTCCCAGGTCCTGCCAGAACAGAAGAGAATAGGACTCTAGGTCAACTGTTAGCCCACATTCTATAAAAGACAAGACACCTTTTAAGCCACCCAGAATGCATATCCCAGGGAAATATTAAGACATTTCTATAGGAAATAACCCCACTTGATTTTACCCCTTGTGTCAACTTTTTTAATGTAAGAAGATAATGGTACTTTTTATTATTAACTGGTCAGGCTCTCAGGAACACAAAATATAACAGCTGGGTATGAAAAATGATTTAGCAGTTAAGAGTGCTTGCTGCTCTTACAGAGAACCTGGGTTACATTATTAGTTCCCACACGAGGTAGCACAAAACTACTTGTTACTCTAGCTCTAATGGATCAGATATCCTCTTCTGGTCTCCTTTGGTACCTACATACAGGCATGCACACATAAAGACACAGTAAAAATATCTTTTTGTTTGTTTGTTTGTTTGTTTGTTTGTTTGTTTGTTTGTTTTGAGACCATATTTCACTATGTATGTCTGGCTGCCCTAAAACTCACTATGTAGACCAGGGTGGCCTGGTGTTCACAGAGATCCACCTCTCTGCCTCCCAAGTGCTGGGATTGCAGGCATGTGCCACTACACCCAGCTAAAATGAATCTTGCACAAAGAAAATATAACAACTGGTCAATCTTCTTAAAAAGACACTTTGGAAAATTCAGGATATGATTAGAGAAATAGACTTAGAACATGAGTTTAGTTGTCAGAGAGCTATTAATGGAAAGTGACTCGCTGTGTAACCTGTACCACTCTGGAAATGTGATCTAATCTGTGCATTCACCATTTTAACTGAAAAGATGACAACCGAACTCATCTCACAGGGATTGAGATTAAATCACTATAGAAGTACAAAGTAGCTGACTGGGATATACCAAGTAATGTATGAAGTAGATGTTGTTAGAGGACTGTTTCCAGTACAGTGTTAAAGTACAATTTGGGTTTTTAAATGGCATTTAAGTTGTAATGTTTGGGGCTGGGGAATGGCTCAGTCAGTAAGGTGACTTCAGCATAACAATGAACATCTGAGTTCAAATCCTCAACATTCACATAAAAGCCACATGTGGTGGCAAATGCCTGATATTCCACTGCTGGAAAAAAGAGGCAGTGGCAGGCAGATCCCAGAGCTCACAGACCAGCCAGTCTAGAGAACTGGTGAACTACATATTTGGAGAGATACTCAAAAACACAATGGAAAGTAATAGAGGAAGATACTCAATGTCAACCTCTGGACTCCATATGTACCCAAACATATATACAAACATTCTCACACAGATACACCACACAGACACACAATAATAGTAATAGCAATAATAATAATTAATAATAATAACAATTTAAGAGTTTGAAGAAAATACAGATAAGAAGTATACTATCAATAAGTAAATTATAAATCAATAACAAGGTAATAAAAACTTTTACACTTGGAAATTGATTATAGTTAAACACTTTAGAAATGGTCAGATATAGTACAAACAGGCCTTGAAATTATTATGTAGCTGAGAATGGCCTTGAGCAGCTGAGACTTCTCTTTGCACATCCCAAGAACTACAATAACAGGTGTACCACTAAGTACATATAAGTAGAACAAATTCCTTCACAGACTAAGACCAAATTATAACATTTACTTTAATATCATTAAATATAACTTTAATATCATTAGACTTCCCAAGCCATAGTAGTTCAATAATTTAAAACCAACAGTGGCTTCTACACAAACAAACTACCTTCTGAAAATTTTTGAGCAGTTGTTTCCATCAATGGCTCCAATGTCCTATCCTTGAGTTCTTGGCAAGTTTTTCCAAGGAAGAACCCAATTTTTACCTTTGTGGCATACTCCATGGGAGTATTAAGAATTATGAGAATTATTCATTTTGAATGATTTCCTTGTTTCTGAAGGAAATCATGCATTTTGCTACCAAATGGATGGAAGTAGAAAAGCTCATCCTGAAAGAGCTAACCCAGATTCAGAAAGATGCAGATAGCATCTATTCACTTATAACTGGATTTTAGCCATATAGTACAGGATATCTATCCTATAACCAACAGACTGAAAGGAACAGAAACATAGACTTTGCTACATGTTAGTGGGACACTTTTCCCTAGTGGAGCTGCCATGTATGCTCCCAGTGAAGTTCTTAGCCCTCATATGGCTGCTGAACTGAAGGAGGTGGATATGTAGGGCTGGAGGAGTAGGATAGCTAGGAGAAGGGGGAGAAGGTGAGAGGGTGAGAGGACGGGGAAGGGGGAGGGGACTGTGATGTAGATGTAAATTGAAGTAATAAACAGTTAAAAACTTTAAAAATATTTATTTTATGTGCATAACTCTTCAGAATCAGGAGAAAGCTGGCTGGTAGGATCCAGAGATGTACAGCTTTTATGACAAGGAAGAGTAAGGTTTACTGAGCAGATCCCAAGGGCTCAGATCCTCTCATTTCTACCTTGAAGTTCCAATTCTGGGCCAAGGAAATGAGCTTGTCTCACCTCCTTGGCACTTGGATCTTTCCTTCCTGTTTCTGTAACATTATTTCTCTGCTCACTATGATTTACCTCTTGATAGATATTAGGCTTGCTTCTAATTCTGACTATTGTAAATAAGTTTCCTGTGAACATCTGTGGAAATGTCCTTACATAGATGCACAATTTCATTCTTCTTGGATAAACAATTTGTATTTAATTACAGGGTCTTTTACTTGTTTACTTTTGGTAAATAGGTGTCTTAAAGGAATTCAAGGGCTGTGGAGGTGGCTCGGTGAGTAGAACCATCCTGTGCAAGCATGAAGACCTAAATTCCGAGTCCAGCACGCACATGCAAAGCTGGACACAGCAGCACATGTCTGTAACTCATACACTGGAGGGAAAGTGGAGGCAGATGTGTTGTCACAGCTCACTTGCTAGCTAGTCTAATGGTGAACGCTAGGCTCAGTGAGAGAGATCTTGTCTCAAAACCAAGGAGGAAAATGACAAAAAAAATTATACTTCAAGTTGACCTTTAGTTTCGACATGTGCACATATGAGCAGGTATACTTGCATACAGGAACTGCATCTGCATGCACATGGACACACACCCTAACATGTTCACACAAACATACCAAACACACATACAAGAAAAAACACAGAACTTCCTTAGTAGATGCACCAATTCAGACAGCTTCCGTGAGTTGTAATTCATATATCATACAATTTACGCTGCTATCAGAGACTGCCATCAACAGCTACGAAAATTCCAACTTGTGAGAATAAGAAAGAAATGAAAACTGTTCATTTTCTCTAAGAAAACACTGTAAAGCACTACACAACAGCTATTAGAAAAAGAAGCTTCCAACTTGAGAGTCAGAGGAGGTGTGAGGGTTTGAGGGAGGATAGCTAGGTGGGGCTGGAGGGAGAAAAAAAGAGGGGAAAGTGATGTAATTCTATTTAAATCTAAAACTCTGAATATATAATTAATAATTAAATAAATAAATTTGTTCATCAAGGAAACAAGGTCCTCTAAATCAATAGGATTGGTCCATGTATACATTGTCAGATAGCAAGGAATCATGAACATGTCTGAGTGGGTCTAAACCAGATGGGGTTCTAGAGCTGAAAGAAGTAAATACTTGCCTCCATCCCTAACCCTTAAGCTCTATGCACAGTTGATAACCATGTGGAAATGGAAATTTAGTTTTCTCTGAGGGTGTCTCAGTGAGAAGACAAACTATGCTTAAGGGCAGGCTGCATGCCCAGCAGTAAACAAAATCAGTGGCACGTTTGGAAATTTCTTGTCTCATAATGCCATGTCAGGTCTTTTTTTTTTAATTTTACCTTTTTAAATATTTTCTTCTACTTTATTTATATATATTTCAGTTTTTTCTCTGTTTTACCTGTGGCTTATTTCTTTTGTATATATATTGTGGCTTCCAGTGTAGTGTTTTTTTATGGGATTCCTGACTGTGCAGATAAATGGGTCTCTATTTCTTATATCTTCTCTTCAGCACTTCTCCTTCTGTTTGCTTGTTTTGTCCTATTCTAATGTATTAGTTTTGTTTTATCTTATTCCATTTCATTTTATTTTATTATTATTCCTTAGAAACATTTTTGTTTTCTAATGAAATACAGAAATGGGTGGATATGGATGAGAGGGGAGAAACTGGAAGGATCAGAGAAAGGGAAAACTATAATCAGGATATAAATTCCTCACAAATAATTTTCAGGGCTATACTTTTGGGCCATTGTTATTTTGTATTTTAAAGTAGGAATCTACATAAACCAATATCTCACTTAAAAAGCTTATTAAACTGAACAGGTTATATTTAGGAATATATGTATATTTATACATATATTCATACAATAACAACTTTTAAAAATAAGAGGTCATGAATTTGAAAGAGGATGAGTAGAGGTATATGGGAAAGTTTGGAAGGATAAAAAAGAAGGTAGAAATATTGTAATTAAAGAATAATCTCAAAAGTAAGAAAAAAACATTAGGATTAATCATTGCCCTTCATGGCTAAATATTCATGTTGATGGTTCAAAAGAACATGCTAGTCACTCACTAGAATTAATGAGAGCTTAGCTAAGCCAACACATACTAAAATGAAACCTAGGAACTGACTTACTATCTATGTCTCAGAAAACAGAATTTTGTGTAGTCACAAATATAAATGGTGCTCAGAATTGCATTTGATAAACAATGAGAAAATACAGAGGAGGCACAAAATCACAACATATTATCCGTGAAAATATCAAAGAGTTACATTATTTCATCAAGTGACTGTTTCATACTAAGCAAAAGTTTTAGATGCCTCCAATAAATAAAAAGTAAAGGATAAATTGTTTGCAGAGTAGCAAGGTATATTTGAGGATGCTGTTTGCCACCTCTGGGTTTCTTGACTGATTCCATCATACTTGGATTCCTCTTTTGCACAATATATAAAAGAAGAATAATCAAAACTTGTTCTGCAGTGAGCACAACAATTTGTCTATCAGAGATGGGAATTGTTACATTAATAATGAGTAACAATGAGAATGTCCTAAATATATATTGTTAGCTAAACTTACAGGGGAAATTGAGTATCAAATTGACTTGGTATCAAAAGCATTAAATCCTGATCAAGGTGGAAATCTACATGAAAACCTCCCTGTCTCCCATTCCTCATTTACCCACTGACTGATGCTTGAAGTTCCATGTCAGATTTTTCTCAACACCACCTTTTTTCATTGAAACTATTTTTATTCCTTCTTTTAAAAATTGTTATTGAACAGAACACCAATAGCTCAGGCTCTAAGACCAACAATAAATAAATGGGACCTCATGAAACTGAAAAGCTTCTGTAAGGCAAAGGACACTGTCATTAGAACAAAACAACAACCTACAGATTGGAAAAATATTTTTACCAACCTCACATCTGACAGAGGGCTAATATCCAAAATTTATAAAGGACTCAAGAAATTGAACACCAAGAAACCAAATAATACAACAAAAAAATGGGGTACAAAGTTAAACTGAGAATTCACAAAAGAGGAATCTAAAATGGTCAAAAGACACTTGAAGAAAAATGCTCAACGTCTTTAGACATCAGAAAAATGCAACTCAAGAAGACTCTGAGATTCCATCTTGCACCTGTCAGTGTGGCTAAGACCAAAAATTTAAATGACAGAACATACAGACAAGGTTGTGGAGAAAGGGGAACAGTCCTCCATTGCAGGTGGGAGTGCAAACTTGTACAATCACTATGGAAATCAGTCTGATGATATCTTAGAAAACTTGGAATAGCTTACCTCAAAACCCAGCCATACCACTCCTGGGTATACATCCAAAAGATTACTCACCAATCCACAAGAACATCTCAATTATGTTCATAACAGCTTTACTTGTAATAGCTAGACCCTGGAAAAAAACCAGATGTGCTTCCTGAAGAGTGGATAAAAAACTGTGGTACACTTACACAATAGAATACTACTCAGCCATCAGAAACAAGGAAATCATGCAATTTGCTGCCAAATGGATGGAACTAGAAAATCTCATCCTGAGTGAGCTAACCCCAGACCCAGAAAGATACACATGGTATCTATTAACTTATAACCGGATTTTAGCCATATAGTATAGGATAACTATCCTACAACCAACAGACTGAAAAGAACAGGAACATAGACATTGTTACCTGTTAGTGGGATACTTTATCCTAGTGGATCTGCCATGTAGGCCCCCAGTGCAAGAGGAAGCTCTTAGTTATCATATCACTGCTGAACTAAGTGGAGCTGATATGTAAGGGCACTCCACACCAGAGGAGTCAGATAGGTGGGAGAAGGGGGAGAGAGTGGGAGAGTGGGACAGGGATGGGTGGAGGGAGGAGACTGTCATGGAGATGTAACTTGAAGTACTAAATAAACTTAAAAAAAAAGAAAAAATGTTATTTCGTGGAGAAGAAGAAGAGGAGGAAAAAAGAAAGAGGAAAGGAGAAAAGAAAAGCAGACCTCAAACCTGGCTGTCTGGAGTCTTTGAGTGAAGTGCTTAAGAGAGAAGAGTTACAGGAAGAAGGAAAAGTAGACCAGAAACAGCTTTGACAACAGAAAGCACATTGTCCCTATTCAGATTGTACTCACCCAGATGTTTTGAAATTGTGTGTAGCTCTTAACAGGTATGCTTCAGTGAGATCTTAGAGAAAATGTGGTCAATACCTTTCTCCTCAAAAGTGTTCTAGTCTCCAGATATGTGTAGAGGTCTCTCAAAAATTAGAGGCCACAATATCATAATGAGTGTTCAACTTTCCCTAGATTCGGCATTTGAGGTCTTACTTGACATTGCTGCAAGGAAATTGATTCCAACTACAGATTCTCTTAAATTTCCTTAGGATACAGAGAGGAGGAGGGAAAGGCAATTAGCAGATATGTTCCCTTTCAGTTAATTATTCTCAAGAGTGATGGATGGAGAAAAAAGACTAATATTCCCCACCAATTCCATGTCTCCACACACTCAGAGGTCCCTGATGACTGGATGGAATTAAATTCCAATTTTCCTTTCAACACTTTTGAATTATAAAATACAGAGGGTTTTTAAAATTTATTTTTCATTTCTTCAAGTTACATCTCAATCACAATGAACTCCCTACCTCCCACTGCAATCCCACACTCCCACCCTCTTCTACTCAACCCCCCATCCTCTTCCATTTTTTAAAAATTTAAGGTATATTTCTCCTCTACAGCTCCCCCTTTCAGTCCAACAAATGGTCTTTCTCTTATATAATAAATATAATACAAAACAACAGAAATAAATAGGCCACAATTATGAGACTTATATGGCTTAGCATATATTCCCAGTGCCCAGTCCATATGTATTTGGCACCTGACTTTAACATTCTACTATCTAACCATCTCCAAGAGTTTAAAGTTCTATATCTAACTCAGCTTTCATACTAACTTGCATCACAATTTTAAAAACATCTTCTTAGATCCAGAACACCCTCTTGATTCCTAAACAAAATTTAACTATGAGAATCTAGCTATCTATTCTTCAACCACCTCAGAGACATGAGAGGGATAAATATATCTGATTATATAAAAAGTGCAGGGCCCGCAGCTTCCAACACTAAGAAATGACATACCTGTGGCTTCCTGGACAGTTCCCATTTTCTCTCCATACATTACAGCATCAATTTTCAGCTGTTTGGCCCTGTTTCTCTGACAGACATTAATTGTAGAGCAGGAATTATGAAGGACTTGCCTACCCTGTCTTGGCAGAGCTAGGCTGTTGACTTACCTGCTTCCAAGTTTTGTCCTTTTTGGACAGCATTCTGTATACAGTTGAAGCAAGGGGTTTTTCTTGCCAAGAGATAGGCTTGCCACTAATTCAACCAATTCCCACTGGAGATTCTTTGATGCTCATCTTCTACTTGGAGTAGAATAAGGGGTGCTGCTAGGAGCTGACATGTCTCTATATCAAAAAAAAAAACCATTTAACAGCTTGTAATCTCTTCCCCTAAATAACAAGATTTTCTATTATCCATCAAATCACCAAAGGGGAGAAAACACCCACCCCACCTTCTGGGGATGGGACGTCACTCTCTTAAAATGACTTCCTGCTGATTTGGGATGTAGTAAACCTGTTTGGGGCCCAAATAAGAATGAAAAAATGGTTTAAAATGTAAATAGAATCGTTTGATGTTCAGTCTTTTTGTTCTCAGCAATTTAAATGTCCTAAGAAGTTGGTAGACAGAAGCTGAACTTCAGGGCTTTACTGAAGTTCTGGCTGCAACAATCTTAGCGATTTTGAGTTGTTGTGGTTGTAGACTTTTGAGGAAACAGCTACTGAGGAAGTCTGCAAGGCTGGATCGTCTGGGCTACACTTGTCTTCTTTGGTGTCTGATCAGTTTTCTTCTGAGGTTTCCGTTGTCCAGTTGTCCCTGGATTCCTTGGATGGAGGCTTTAAATCTCCTGGAAAGATAAGAACAGAACCCTGCCCTAATCCTAACTCTAGGACACTACCTTTTTTTTTGGGGGGGGGAGGAGTCAGGTAATATTTTTCCTGGAGCTAATTTGGTTTTTTGACAATATAAAAATTATTATCTTTCAATTCAGATTAAAGAAGAAATTATTTTGATATTTTGGAGCTAAATATCAAACCTTCAGTGTATATATTTTGAGATCTCAAAAGACAATTTGTTTGAATTTCAGCATGCCTTTTGTAAGTAGCTTTTAAACTTAAATCCTTCCAAATCCTATGTGCCTGTCTCTGCATTCTAAGTATTGGGATCAAAGACATGTGTTTCCCAACTGATGGGATTAAACATGTGCTCGACCACCCCTGGATTGAAGTTTTTCTCTATTTAGAGTTTGTTTTGTGTCAGTCTGACCTTAAGATCTGCCAGTTTCTGTCTCTAGTGTGTTGGGATTAAGGGTGCATCCTTATCAAATGATGGGATTAAGGGTGTGCACCATCACCACCCTGTTCCTTGTAACTCTAGAATTTATAAGACAACTAACTCTATAGTGATCCTCCTGTCTCTGCTGGAGTTAAAGGCATAGGCTAACACGCATTTCATGTATTTTACCTTAGCTCTGAGTTTTTCCAACTCCCTCCCTACTTGTTCCTCTACTTGGTACTCTCCTCCTCAGATCAGGTGGGCCCTCACATATGATACTCCCTCAGATCTTCCGTCATGTGATGGCCAAGAGCTTCCATGTGTACGGAGGCTTGATATGGCACACCATCTAGGGTATGGTGTTCCACTAACCTGCAGCAGATTCCATGACTCACTGGTGGGTAAAATTTTTCCTAGGATAGATATGCTAGGTTCCTATCTATTTGGGTGTATGGGTTGTAGGATAGTTATCCTATGATGCATGGTTAATATCCATTTGTAAGGGAATACATACCATGTTTATCTTTCTGGGACTGTGTCAGCTCACTTAGGATGAGCTTTTCTAGCTCCATCCATTTGGTTTCGAATTGCATGATTTCCTCATTTCTTATAGCTGTGTAATATTCCATTTTGTAAATGTACCAGTTTTTTTATCCATTCTTCAGTTGAAGGACATCTGGGTTGCTTCCAGTTTCTGGCTATTACAAATAAAACTGCTATGAAAATTGTTGAGGCAATGTCCTTGTGGTTTTGTTTTGAATCTTTTGGATATATGCCCAACAGGGGTATGGCTGGGTCTTGAGGTAGAATTATTCCCAATTTTCTAAGATATCTCCAGATTGATTTCCAAAGTGGTTGCACAAGTTTGCAGTCCCACCAGCAATGGGGGAGTGTTCCTCTTTCTGTACATGCTTGCTAGCATATGCTATCATTTGAGTTTTGGATCTTAGCCATTCTGACAAGTGTGAGATGGAATCTCAGAGTTGTTTAAGTTGCATTTTCCTGATGACTAAGATGTTGAACATTTCTTCAAATGCCTCTTGGCCTTCAGAGATTCCTCTTCTATGAATTCTCGATTTAGGTCTGTACCCCATTTATTGATGGGGTTATTTGATTTTTAGGTGTTTAATTTCTTCAGTTCTTTATATATTTTGGATATTAGCCCGCTGTCGGATGTTGGGTTGGTGAAGATCCTTTCCCACTCTGTAGGCTGCTGTTTTGTTCTAAGGACAGTGTCTTTTGCCTTACAGAAGCTTTTCAATTTTATAAGGTCCCAATTATTGATTGTTTGTTTTAGTGCCTGAGCTATTGGTGTTCTATTCAGGAAGTTGCTACCAGAGCCAATGAGTTCAAGGCTTTTCCCCACTTTCTCTTCTATTAATGTTAGTGTATCCAGATTTATATTGAGGTCCTTGATCCACTTAGACTTAAGTTTTGTACAGGGTGATAAGTATGGATCTATTTGCATTCTTCTACATGTTGACATCCAGTTAGACCAGCACCATTTATTGAAGATGCTTTTCTTTTTCCATTGTATGTTTTTGGTTTCTTTGTCAAAAATTAAGTGACCGTAGGTGTGTGGGTTTATTTCTGGGTCTTCAATTCGATTCCATTGCTCAACTGGTCTGTTTCTATACAAGTACCATGCTGTTTTTAATACTATTGCCCTGTAATAAAGCTTGAAATCCTAGATGGTGATCCCTCCAGATGTTCTGTTATTGTACATGTACATAGCTATTCTGGGTCTTTTGTTATTCCATATGAAGTTGAGAATTGTTCTTTGCAGATCTGTAAAAAATTGAGTTGGTATTTGGATAGGAATCACATTGAATCTGTATATTGCTTTTGGTAAGATGGCCATTTTTATTATGTTGATCCTATCTATCAATGAGCAAGGGAGATCTCTCCATCTTCTGATATCTTCTTCAATTTCTTTCTTCAGGGACTTGTAGTTCTTATCATACAGTCTTTCACTTGCTTGGTTAGAGTTACCCCCAGGTATTTTATATTATTTGTGGCTATTGTGAAAGGTGTCGATTCCCTTATTTCTTTCTCAGCCCATTTCTCTTCTGTGTAAAGAAGGGCTACTGACTTTTTTGAATTGATTTTGTATCCAGCCACCTTGCTGAAGGAGTTTATCAGCTGTAGAAGTTCTCTGGTGGAATTTTGGGGGTCACTTATATATACTATCATATCAACTGCAAATAGGGATACATTGACTTCTTCCTTTCCAATTTGTATCCCTTTGATCTCCTTTAGTTGTCTTATTGCTCTAGCTAAAATTTCAAGTACTATGTTGAAGAGATATGGAGAGAGTGGGCAGCCTTGCCTTGTCCCTGATTTTAGAGGAAATGCTTTAAGTTTCTCTCCATTTAGTTTGATGTTGGCTATTGGCTTCTTGTAAATTGCCTTTATTATGTTTAAATATGGTCCTTGTATGCCTGATCTCTCTAAGACTTTTAACATGAAGGAGTGCTGTTTTTTTTGTCAAAAGCTTTTGCAGCATCCAATGATATGATCAGCTTGTTTATGTGGTGGATTACATTGATGGATTTTCTAACGTTGAACAACCCCTGCATCCCTGGGATGAAGTCTACTTGATCATGGTGTATTATACTTTTGACGTGATCTTGGATCCGGTTTGCAAGTATTTTATTAAGTATCTTTGCATTCATGTTCATAAGGGAAATTGGTCTGAAATTTTCTTTCTCCATTGGGTCTTTGTGAGGTTTAGGTATCAAGGTGACTGTGGCCTCATAGAATGTGTTTGGCAGTATTCCTTCTGTTTCTATGTTGTGGAAGAGTTTGAAGAATATTGGTGTTAGCTCTTCTTTGAATGTCTGGTAGAAATCTGTGCTGAAACCATCAGACCCTGAGCTTTTTTTTTTTTTTTTTTTTTTGGATTGGAAGATTCTAATGACTTCTTCTATTTCCTTAAGGGTTATAGAACTGTTTAATTTGTTTACCTGTTCTTGATTTAACCTTGGTAGGTGGAATCTATCAAGAAAATTGTCCATTTCATTTAGATTTTCCAATTTTGTGGAGTATAAGTTTTTGAAGTAGGACCTAAAAGTTCTTTGGATTTCCTCAATGTCTGTTGTTATTTCCTCCTTTTCATTTCTGATTTTGTTGATTTGGGTATTTTCCCTCTGCTTTTTAGTTAGTTTAGCTAAGGGCTTGTCTATTTTGTTGATTTTCTCAAAGAACCAACTCTTGGTTTTGTCAATTCTTTATATTGTTCTTTTTGTTTCTAGGTTGTTGATTTCAGCCCTGAGTTTGATAATTTCCTCTCGTCTGCTCCTCTTAAGAGTGCTTGCTTCTTTTTGTTCAAACTCTTTCAGGTGTGCTTTTAGGTGGCTAGTATAGGAACTCTCCAGTTTCTTTTTGAAGGCACTTAGTGCTATAAACTTTCCTCCTAGCACTGCTTTCAGTGTGTCCCATAAGTTTAGGTATGTTGTGCCTTTATTTTCATTGTGTTCTAAGAAGACTTTAATTTCTTTTTTTATTTCTTCCCTGACCCAGAGGTCATTGAGGAGATAGTTTTTCAGTTTCCATGTTTTTGCATGCTCTTTGTTGTTTTTGTAATTGTTGAAGTCTAGCTTTATTCCATGATGGTCTGATAAGTTATAAGGGGAAATTTCAATTTTCCTGTATCTTTTGAGGCTTGCTTTGACCGACTATATGGTTGATTTTGGAGAAGGGCCCGTGAGATGCAGAGAAGAAAGTGTATTCTTCTGTTTTGGGGTGAAATGTTCTGTAGATATCAATTAGGTCCATTTGATTCATGGCATCTGTGAGGTTCATTATTTCTCTGTTTGGTTTCTGCATCGTTGATCTGTCCAGTGGTGAGAGTGGTGTGTTGAAGTCTCCCACTATTATTGTGTGAGGTTCAATGTGGGATTTGAGCTTCAGTAGTGTTTCTTTAATGAATGTGGGTGGTCTTACATTTGGGGGAAAGATGTTCAGTATTGAAATTTCATCTTGGTGGACTTTTCCTTTGATGAGTATGTAGTGTCCTTCCCCATCTCTTTTGATTAATGTTAGTTGTAATTCCAATTTGTTGCATACTAGAATTGCCACTCCAGCTTTTTTCTTGGGTCCATTTGCTTGGTATATCTTTTTCCAGTCCTTTACTTGGAGATAATGCCTATCTTTTCTGCTGTGGTATGTTTCTTGTAAGCAGCAGAATGTGGGATTCTGTTTTTGCATCCATTCAGCTAGCTTGTGTCTTTTTATTGGGGAATTGAGTCCATTGATATTGAGAGATATTAATGACCAGTGATTGTTACTTCCTGCCATCTTGGTGTTGGTGGAAATAGTGTGTGAGTGAGCTTCTCTTCTTTTGATTTTACTGCAGGCATGCTATTTGCTTCCTGTGCTTTCTTGTGTGTAATTAACCTCTTTGGGTTGGAGTTTTCCTTCCAACATCTTCTGTAGAGCTGGATTTGTGTATAGATATTGTTTGAATTTAGCTTTGTCATGGAATATCTTGTTTTCTCCATCTATGTTGATTGACAGTTTTGCAGAGAATAGTAATCTGGCCTGGCATTTGTGGTTTTTTAGGGTCTGCAAGATGTCTGTCCAGGCCCTTCTGGCTTTTAGAGTCCCTGAAGAAAAGTCAAGTGTGATTCTGATAGGTTTGCCATTATATGTTACTTGACCCTTTTCCCTAGCAGCTTTTAATATTCTTTCTTTGTTCTGTACATTTAGTGTTTTGATTATTATGTGGCAGGAAGATTTTCTTTTCTGGTCTAATCTATTTGGAGTTCTGTAAGCTTCTTGTACAGTTATAGGCATCTCTTTTTTTAGATTTGGGAAATTATCTTCAATGATTTTGTTGAAGATATTTTCTGGTCCATGGACCTGGGACTCTTCTCTTTCTTTTATTCCTATTATTCTGAGATTTCATCTTTTCATTGTGTCCTTGATTTCCTGAAGGTTTTTTGTCAGGACTTTTTTAGATTTGACATTTTCTTTGACAAATGTATCAATTTCTTCAATTTTATCCTCTGAGCCTGAAATTCTTTCTTCCATCTCTTGTATTCTGTTGGTGATGCTAGTGTCTGTAGTTCTGATTCTTTTCTTAAGGTTTTCCAGTTCTATGGATGTCTCAGATTGGATTTTCTTCATTGCTTCAACTTCCCTTTTCAGGTCTTCCATTCCTTTAAGCGCTTTATTCATTTCCATCACCTCCTTTGCAGTACTTTGTTGTTGCTCTCTGAGGTATTTGATTTCTTCCCTTAGGCCTTCTATTATTAATATAAGCATGGGATTAAAGTCATTTTTCTTTGTTTCAATCATGTTAGGATGTTACAGAGTTGTCTGTAGCATTATTGCTAGGATCTGGAGACATCCTATTGTTTTGGGTTTTTTATTACCATATTCTTGTGCTGACCTTTTGTCATCTGATTGATCCTGGTGTTGTCTGTTTGTTTATTTTGTCAGATGATCTTGGTGCTCAGAAAAACTCCCTGCCCCGGGGGTTGGCTGATCCTGAGATCCTGGTGTCTACCTCCAGATGGTGGGCAGGTTCCTGTAATAGACTGGCTCTCGGAGAGGAGAGTGGCTGCCGCTCTCCTCAACTGGTTCTGATCCAATTGTACCAATATACAGGGAATTGGAGTCAGGAGGGGGCTATCCATTGAGGACCTGGGAGCTGGCAGGTCTCCTCAGAAAGGCAGGTAGAGCTGTGATTTGGCCTGTGTTCTCCCCTCAATGACACAGTTGATCTGGTTCAGCAGCTAGGCTGACTGTGCAGGCAGGGAGCTCCACCCAAGATGGGTGCCAGCCTCAGTGTGCCTGTTGCTGACTGCCTCAAATGCTTGGGTGCTAGGATGAGTGACCCACACCAGTATTTCTGGAGAACCCACATTCACGGGCTCTGTTTGCAGTCAGTCTTGGCTCCTAATTGCTTTGCTGTGACTGGATTAGGTCTCTGCCTCTCAGCTACAGTGCACACTGTGCTGCCATGTTGGAAACTCGAGGAAAAAAATCTCACTTACATTTGCTCTTGTGGTGTGGCTGTTTTTCCCTCTTGGGTGTACAGGTTCATGTGCAGGCTGGATACCGGCAGACAGGTGGGGCCGCTAATCTGTGGCTGGAGCTGTGGGCTGGAACTGCTCTAGCGCGGCACTCCTCTCCACACCAGGGACTGAGCTGGCTGATCTCAGGGGGTTGTTCCCAGGAACTGCGTGAATTATTTTACCTGGTGGCCAGTCTCAGTGTTTGCTGTGGGGATTCAGACCATCTGTGTTTCACAGTTGGCTACGGGACCTCACATTCACTCCACAGTAACTAATCTCATTCACCTACTACTCAGATGCACTGCTCTATGGTCAGCACCATCTTGTATCCCCAGAGGGTTTTTTTTTAATCCTAGAATTTATACAAAGAATAATCCTGGAACTTACTCTGGGGTGTAAAAAGGAAAGTAATTGATAATGAATCAAGGCAACAAACACAAAATGGATTGTCATAATCAGTACAGATGACTAATCCCTCAACATAATATGCCTTATTTTCAAGGTTTTTTTTTGTTATGTGTATGTGGGTATATGCCATATGAATGCAGGTTATGGAAGAGACCAGATGAGGGCATCAAACCCTGGAGTTACACATGGTTGTGAACAGCCTTGCATAGGTGATAGGAATCAAATTTGAGTGCTGTGTAAGAGCAGGAAGGTATCTTAGCCACAGAGCCATCTCTCCAGTGCCAATGTTCTATGTCATCTATGTCTTTTTCAAAACTGCCATGCACTGAGTCTTTGATAGTCATATGATCAGGCTCCTCCTACACTTGTTTGGGGCTGAATTCTGATTTCAACACACACAAGTTATGTAACCTTGATTATTTTATTTAATCTTTCTCCACCTGTTTCTTAATCAGTAAAATGGAGGTGGTAAATAAAAACCCCTCAAAGGTGTTGGTGAATTTCATACTATGGTATCTGATGATGCCTAGGATCACTAAACTAATGTTAGCAAATGTATATTGAATCAATGTGCCATTGTTTTAGTTTCTCCATCTTTTCTGTCCCTATTATTGGATAAATAATTGTAATTCCTTTACTTTTTACATTTTCATTAACATGTGATAACATGTGAACATCAAAATAGCACACACCAATAGAGCACAGTGTAGTATTTAAGCACAGGTATTATGGTTTGGATCTAAAGTGTCCCCAAAGGCTGATGTACTCAAAGGGCACTCCCAATAAAAGAGTTTACAGGGCAGGATTCTGGGAAGCAACTAGATCATGAGGCTTCTAACCTTAATAATGGGTCAAACCATCAATAGGTTAGTCGTTGAACAGGCTATTGGAAAGTGATGGTGTTCTCTTTTTCCTTTATCAGGGCCTCTGAGAAAGCCTGGCTACCAATATAGTTGATACTATTATGTTACATTCAGTTCTTACCTGCCAGACAACATGTGCCCACTAGTGCAATAAAGGCACGATTATTATGGGAGTAACCAACCACTTTCTGATTGGAAAGCAGGCCCATTTCACATAAGGAATCTATGCCTACTACTATAAAACTGAACAAAAGCTAAGGAAGTCAAAGGCCTTACAGGGCAACCTACTATCATTGTTTTTAAAATGGTCATGTCAAACTTCTTACAAATGTTTATGTTTATAATCAAATATCTGAGCTGCAGCCTTGGTTTGAGGAACTTACCCTTCAAGTGACAATGGTTAATGCAGAGACTGGTCCAAGTGATGGTAAGTGCCTGTGAGTGCTCAGCCTTAAAAGGAAAATCTATAACAACTCTCCTAAGGCTCATAGACCATTGGAAAAGAGGGAGAGAAAGAATGTAAGAGCTAAAGCACATGGAGAGTGCTATGCAATGCTGTCTTCTGGAAATGACGTGGCCACTGTCCTCTTGAACGCACACCTGTAGCAAATGGCCTTTATTATTATATTATACACGTTAATTTACTTCACTGTACTTAATTTATTGTGCTTAATACCTCTACCTCCCTTCCACCCCTTATTTCCTTCAACCCCCCCCCCCATCCTAGGTGGGAGAGAGAGAAGGTTAGAGGAAAAAGGGACATAGGTCTCTCTGGGCTACTTCCTGCTGATTAGGGTTCTTGGATTCTTTGCGGGTCTCATTAGAAGTCTAGCAAACCAGTGAACCAGGAGACCAGCAAACCAGGAGACAGCAGCAGGAAGAACAAGCAGCAGTTTCGGGGAGCACCAGCAACTGGGAGAGCAGCAACTGCTTTCTACCTTGTAGCCCTTTCTCTTCTTTGTAGAGCTTTCTCCTACTTCTCTGTAGAGCCTTTTCTCTTACTTCTTTGTGGAGCGTCTTTACTCTTACTTCTTTATAAAGACTATTCTCTTTTACTTCTTTGTGGAGCTTATTTCTTTGTGGAGCTCCTTCTCTCTTTTTTCTTTGAAGTTCCCTTCTTCTCATGTTCTGACTTTTCATTTTACCTTGTAGAGCCCCCTTCTCCTCGGGGCTCTGGCTTCTTATTCCTCCTTTGTAGAGCCCCCTTCTCCTCAGGGCTCTTGCCCTTGCAGAGCCCCCTTTTCCTCTGGGCTCTGAATTTTATCCCTCCTTTGTAGAGCCTCCCCTCTCCTCAGGGCTCTGGCTTTTTATTCCTCTCTCCCAAGTCCTCAGAGTTAAACTTGCTCAGCTGGTTAAGCCATGCCCCTGCTAGTTCAGGAGTTACTACTTTTTACCTGTGTCTTATGCAGTCCATCTAGGATAAAACAAAAGCATTCTCGCAATTGGTTTTAATAATCTCCTAACACAGCAGTTATGGTTAATTGCAGAAGACCTGTAAAAGATCAAGCTAGTAAAGTTCCACCATGAATAGAGGAGAGGCTCAGGAAGCAACAGCCCTAGCTGAGGATCTATTGGGAATTGATGACAGTTTTGGACACCTGGAAGGCTGTCCATGTTGCAGTGCCTAGCTCCATATCTCTGCTCATACAGCCAGGACTCATTAGTCACAGGGGATCATATATATGAACTTGAGAAATGTGTTGTAGAAGTCCTTAAGGAATTGAAGGCAGAAATACCAATGGGTATGGTCATAATACATTGTATACATGAATGAAATTCTTAATGAAAATAATAAAATGAAATATTGTAGCTATTACTAAATTGTTAAATATCGGTATTTTGTTAAGTATTTTTTAGCTGCTCTTGCCATAAGAAGAAAGTAGTTACCATGTGAGATCATGGCTATCCTAACTTGTTTTACGATATTAGCCATTTTGCTATTGGTTGTATTTCATAGGACACTGTAAAGTTTAAAATATGCAACAAATTTTATTAAAAAGAAAAGCTTAGATTGAGTTTAAATAATGGAATCATCTTAATCCTTATTGGGAGACATAGAAATACTCAGCTAACAGCAAGAATTAGACTATTAACATTTTACATCCACACCTTTTTCCCTACAAGTAAGTTTGGCTAAAGCAGATAAACAAAGAATACCTGTATCACCAGTAACTAAGATAATGATGAACACTCTCTGTTATACTCAAAATCTCCTCCAAGTACAGCCCCAAAGTTTGGAGAACTGACATGGAGTTTTACATCTTAAATAGTTTTTATAAGGATTTCATAAATGAACACTGTATTACTTCTTCCCTTCCTTCTCCCCATTCCAACTTTTCCAGTGTCACCCCACCTCCAAAATTCATGATCTCTTTATTATTGTTGCATGTATAGACATGTGTAATGTATAAGTGTCTGTGGGGGTGCCCAACACTAATGGATACAACTTCAATGTGAACCCTAAATCAAAGGCTCTGAGATAATCAGAGAAGACAGAGCAGAAGATTACAAGAACCAAAGGGAAGGAACTCATGTTAATAGATTCTGTTCTCCAGATATGACAGGGAGAATTTACCCATGAACTCTCAACAATACCCTTATGTGAATGAGACCAGTGTATGGCAGTATTAGTGGACATGCCAATATGGACAAGGGAAATTCTGCATGGCGTCACTGTTAGATGGAGAGGTAGATGTTTCTAATGAATGTTTCTTACGAGTAACTGGAGATGCAGACTAACATATTGGGAAGCTTGGCAAGGCACAGCAGAATGAATGACCTGTGTGCTACATAGAAACATGGTGACTAGCCCACACTGCTAATCTGGTTTTAGTCTCTCTGAGAACTCGTAACTACTGTTAGCTCCATTTAGTGGGTAACAGTAGTGAGGCCTGGGGAGCCTAATTTTTACAACGTCACACAAGCTGTAAGTGACCAAGCCAGAATTCTGAGTTTTGTGAAAATAACATTCAAGTTCATGATCATATTAAGTCATTAGCATGATGAAGAACTACTGCATGTCTCCCATCTCTAGTTCCCTCTCATACGCCTGGGAAATAATGTTACTGTTGGGATGACTGATTTAGGTTAGGTGTCAAAAGAAGTAAATGTCTATGTACCTTAAAATGTTCTCACTGGGGTCGCGTATGCAAGGGCAACCTACTGTCATCAGCTATGTGACAAGCCAGCTGTGTCACTGCGGGAAAATCCTTTAACATCTCTCATCTCATGATTGGACCCTAACGGTTAAGATTTTGGGGAATAGAAGATTTATTATGTCCTTTCTAACACAAATATCTCTAAGTTCAGCAGAGTAACAACCCTGAGATCATTATAGGACCAAGGATAAAGTGGAGAATTGATACACACAGCAGAGTGGGCCTGAAATCATTAGGGAAATTTCCATGGCTACCATTACACCAGAGAGTGTCTGTAGTGATTTCCTCTAATTGGCTTTTCCCCTTCCACCTTAGCTCTCAACAGGATCCCAATGTTGGTGTCTCACTTGCTGTGAGTAGACAGTTAAGTCCATGGCCAAAGCATCCACTTAGCAAAGCAATTGTGCTCAACTGGAGAATATATAGGAAGATAAATAGACACTTTGAACCTTCCACAAAAATCATGTCTCCTTCCAGGATTGGGGTTGGAGATAAAGGCTTTGAAGATGGAATCTGTTATCTCAAGACTCATGCTTTTTTACAGTAGGACTTCTGTGGGACAAGGGTTTTAGAAATTAACCTCCATCTATCCCCCTTCACCTCTCCCTCACTTACTTACCCTGAATGCCATTTTCCCTCTCTTTACACAGATTTCTGACTTTCAGGGAATAGAATTATCCCAAATGTAAAAATCTGGTATTAATCTGGGGCATGAGATGGGTGTTGAATTCTTAAACATCTGATTTTGAAAAACATTACCTTCTGTTTTTTTCACTAGTGTTATGAGGATAAGGGGAACTTGAACTGGAAAGAAACAGCAAGTGTAAATTCTGACAGTGCTGTAAGGCTTTCAGAGAGAATTGAATAAAAAGAAACTTACTTTGTTTCAGGTAATTTGGCTGAGATCAAAACATGCTTGTCTATGTTTCCACTTTTCTTCATCAGTATGCTAATGTTTCATTTTTCTTCCTCAGAATTCTGCTTTTGAAGTAATAATTTGATTGTTGTAGGAATACGCAGCTTGATCCATAACTTTTGATGAGCTACAGACAAATTAAATGCTAATGATATAACACAGTACTTCTGTAACTTCTTTTGCCCTTTTGAAAGGCTTCAAACAGCTTTTTGTTGTTCTCTTAGGCTGTGCAGGCAGCCTGGGACCATCAGGACAACAAAACAGATATTGGAATGCACACAGGAGGTGCAGATAGAGTGGGTCTGAATGTCAGCCTTCTGGCTTCTTTAACTTGAATCATTTGTTACTCAGCAACATTCTCTGCTTCACCTGGTTTTGTTCCTCATACATCTCAAATTGATCACAGCTTTATCAGGTCAACACCGGGAAAAGTATGGCATTAGCTAAGTGTACCTAAGAAGTCTCCATTCAAGATTTACATCAGACAGCCATCCTTCTTTAGAAGTCCAGAGAGGTGGTGAACACAGGGAACATAAATATCAAAGAGAGTGAGTATATTCAGAATTACCCTTTAACCAAATTTAAAAATTATCAAGAAAATATTTACTACTGGGAATAAAAATTAGGATTCACATTTCCCCAATCTCTTTTGGAAATGATGGGTTACACAGAATACGCCGAAGCTTGACTGCCCCTGTATCAGAGGTCAATTTAAGAAAATGATGAAATCTATTACAGCTGGTGGATCAAGAGTTTCCCTGAACTGTGTTTCTGGGATGCTCATAACTCTCCCAATAAACTTGGGGCTCAAGGGCACTGGTGTTCACTTTGTTAGGAAGAGGGTAACTTTAGTTTTCTTAAGCAGTATAGACAAATTCATAATGCAAGGGACCTCGCACCCAAACCTCTTATTCTGAACCACATTCCTGCTATGTTGTTGCCCAAGAAGCAAAAATACCCTATAATTGAAATAATCCTTATTTAGTGCCAAGAATGAACTACTTATTTCCAGACTGGGTGTTTCATAGCAAGGATTCCCCAAGATTTGTTTCAAATTTTATAATGGGCTCATATGAATAATTCTATCACAATTATAAATTATATTATATTGCAGGGTACTTTCACATATATTAAATATATTAGCAAAACATTTGAGAAATACCTATCCATAGGATAACTTTACCTAAAGAACAAAAGTAATAAAAATTACTAAAATAATAATCTGGGATACAAAACCATTTCTAGTTTATTTTAAACTAACGCCACCTTCACTGTCATGAGTATGGAGCAGCAATTACTCCAAGAAATGTCAGTACACAACTAAAACCCTTTATTTAAACCAATGACATCTGCCTTCTGTTTCATAATCTCAGCAGTTTCATGGATGCTTTTATAAATATTTCCAGTCAATATATAAAAAAAGTTTTAAAATTCTCATGACATTATATGAATCAGTTAAGGTTTGGAAAATGAGAAGATTTTCATTGGAAACTAGAGAAGAGATTCTGGGTTCCTTCTGCAGAAGGACAATGGAGAGTTTTTCCTTCTCCGCACTCACTCTTTGCAGTGAGAGACAGAAAATACTATTGTTTCACTTGAGCCAACAGTGTGTTCTTTCCTCCTCTCTGACACTAGGACCACAGAAGCAATGATTAAAGGAAGAAATATTACTGACATCACCCAGTTCATCCTCCTGGGATTCTCTGATTTCCCCCACATCACAGCCCTGCTCTTTGTTATATTCCTCATCCTTTACATTACTGCCCTGACCTGGAACCTGCCCCTTGTTGTTTTAATAAGGATGGACTCCCATCTCCACACACCCATGTATTTCTTCCTCAGTAACCTGTCCTTTATAGACCTCTGCTATATCACCTCTATAGTCCCAAAGATGCTTTCCAACTTCTTCCAGAAAAAGCAAACTATCACCTTTGTTGGTTGCATAGTTCAATACTTTATCTTTTCCACCATGGGGCTGAGTGAATCTTGCCTCATGACAGCCATGGCCTATGACAGGTATGCTGCCATTTGTAACCCTCTGCTCTATTCATCAATCATGTCACCTACCCTCTGTGCTCGGATGGTGATGGGAAGCTACACAGCAGGACTCATGGGTTCTTTATCTCAGATATGTGTCATGCTGCAGCTCCAGTTCTGTGGACCTAATGTCATCAGACATTTCTTCTGTGACATGCCCCAGCTGCTAAATCTATCTTGCATTAAAACTTCCTTTGCACATGTCCTGCTTGCCATATTAACCATGTTGTTTGGGTTCACAAATGCCTTAGCCATCCTGATATCCTATGGCTGTATCTTCTTGTCCATCCTGAAGATCACGTCATCTAAGGGCCGGTCTAAGGCCTTCAACACCTGTGCTTCTCACCTGACAGCTGTTTCTCTATTCTACACCTCCAGTGTCTCTGTCTATTTGAGTTCTAGCTCTGGTGGCTCCTCCAGCTTTGACAGATTTGCATCTGTCTTCTACACCCTGGTGATTCCCACATTGAACCCTTTGATTTACAGTCTGAGGAATAAGGAAATCAGAGATGCTATTAAAAGATTACAGAGGGATCTGAATGCTGCTAATAAAAGATTCTGATATTTCCGACAGAACTTCCCTACAAAATACCTACTTACATAGAAAAAAGGTTTGACCTGATAGAGACTATGAGGCAATATGGACCTCAATTGATTCCATGCTACTCTACTGAAACATGATCCTTGTTAAGTCCTGAGGTTTAATCTTTTCATATTACATCAGAAATAGCCTCATCATTCATTATGTATTCACAAATTTGTGAAAGATCCAAATTTATAACATTTGCTACTGCAGTTGAAGATTTCTTAGTCCTGGGCCCTGTCTTTACAGAAGATCCCTGGCTGAGGCAGCCTGGGTCCAGAATTCCTTTATCACAAATGGCCCAATTAAGCATATAAAGACCTGACTGGAGACCTTGGTTGTTCCTTGTTTCTGAACAGGGAACTTACTATTTGAAGGAATAAAATTAACATTGGCTTGGCTGTGCCTCCTGGGAAAGAACTACTTCTGATAGTTAAAGTGTTTCTAAGGAAAAAATGTGCTAATCATCTATCAAGTTTTGGGGTATATTCTTGTTTCCTCCAGACACTGGTTAAGTGAAGAAGATGTGGACTAAGACTGCAGTAGTAGTGAAGGATATGGTTTGTTCAGAGCTATTTAATATGAGTGAATATTTGATTATTGAAACCAGAGTCCAGATGAGATTTGGTATTTAAATTCCAAATGACCAATGGCAGAATCTGATACTGTGGTACTCTAACTTCCTTTCCTCTGTCCCCTTATATCATGACTATTTATCCTTGGTTAACATAGACAATGGGTTCTTACTAACAAATTGCTTTTGATATTTCAAATGTCTGATCTATCTCTGTGGCAATACACATATGAGTTCACTATAGTAAGTTACTGAATATTCAATTTTCTAAAGACTAACAACAAACATGGAAAAATACTATACAGATCTCCAAAATTAAAAGAACAGTACAGGTATAATCAAGAAACTACTAAGTATCCCTCAAAGATCCTGGAACCTGGACAGTAGTGTCTGAGGTGAATGGCCTGTTTTCTAGGTAGCATGTTTACACATCTATGTTGGGCAGGTAAAAACAAGTTTGTGATTAGAAGGCAATGGCATTCGCTTGTTCCATATTTACTTTCCTGTAGTTTTTTTGTCACTTAAGATTATACATGACAGATGCTCAAAATCACTTTTAAGTATGATGGGTTTTGCATAATGAAAGCAGAGCAGGGGTGATGTGAAGATTTGTAGAAAGAATCCTCAGAGATAGATCATCACACTTTGTCTTATATGCTTTCTCACTTTGCACTGAGATAGGCAATATTGCAGAAGTTGATCTATCAGTGGGGATATGAGGATGGATCAATTTGGCTGACCTTTGCTGACCTTGGGAGATTATAAGACAGTATACAGAATGTAGCTTTGTTATTAAAGCTACAAATTGGTTTTTGGTTGGTTGTTCAGCAGAACCAAACCTCATGCCTATAATATCTGACTTACTATTATTAGAAACTCCAGACATTCAACAACCCAAAAATTTCAAGCTCTTCTCATTCATTATATTTCACCCTTTTTTAATAATTATTTTTTTCCTCAGACTTATTTTTTTGCTATAAACCATGCTAAAGTCTACTTTTGGTATTTATAGACAACTAGAACTTCATGCAGTCTCCAATTACTCAAAGCCTAAATTTATCAAAGAATGTAAGGTAGATTACAAACAAATTAAGTGAGATATATCTCCAATAACACTGATTATCTGGAATCTAGTAATGATACATAAAGGAGTCTCATGTGAAATCATTAAAATTATTAAATTCAAAAGATTTTTGTTGCATAAATTTTATTGCATAAAGATTATATGAAAGTATTATTTTGCCATAAATTAAATTATATAAATTTTCTTTCTTCTGAAGCTAAAGATAAAATATGTAAATTAAGATTCATAGTTATAAGCAACAGGTATGGATATTAAAAACAAGGCATGCTGAAGTAAACTTCCCACAGACATTCTCTTCTTTCTCTGTTCCCCCACACCCAATCCCCTAATCTCATCCTCAGTGCTGCAACAGAACACCAACTGCAGTCTTACTTCCCCACTGCTCCCACCTCTTGTGGATCCCACGGTCCATCCACTTCTAAATTCCCTACCCCCACTTGGTAACTTTGACAGCCCCCAAACCCAATAGGTACCCCATGTTAACCCATGGGATACTCACTCCTCCCATAGCAACAACTAGGCTGAAGGTAGACCCACATCTTTCCCATTGCCTCTAAGATCTAACCACCACCATCCCCAGTCTCATTCTCAGCTCTATAGAAGGGAACCCACTGTGGATTCCCTTTCCTTTCTAATCTCATCCCCAACAGTTCACAAAGACTTTCTCCCACAAGATTCCTTCCCCCAACTCATAACAACGTCCTAGCCCCTACACCAGCAAGCATTCCCAGTGAAGACACCAGCTGAGAAGGCCAGTAAAACAAGCAATCCACAGCCCTCACACTCTCCAAAAACCCAGGGAGGAAATAGAAACTAAAGAACAAAGCAATCACCTAACAAAGACAAAACCAGAAATTTGTACATAGACCTATAATTTTTCCAAACCCAGATGCCTTATTGTCAGCATAAAAACACAATTAATAACAGCCAAAGCAATATTTCTGCACAAGAGCCCAGCTGTCCTAACATCCCCTGAATGTCCCAACATAACTAAAGCACAAGAAAAAGACCTTAAAACCAACTACATGACAATGATAGAAGTCCTCAAAGAGGAAATGAATAAATCCCTTATAGGAATCCAGGAAAACACAAGCAAACAATTGAAAGAAATGAGTAAATCTATTCAAGACCTGAAAATGTAAATAGAAGTAAAGAAAATAAAACTAAGGAAATCCTCAAAATTAAAAAAAAAAAATAGGAATGTGTCCTTGTGGATTGGTGAGGAATCATTTGGATGTATACCCAGAAGTGGTGTGGCTGGGTCTTGAGGCAGAGCTATTCCAAGTTTTCTAAGCTATTGCCAGACCATTTTCCATAGTAGTTGTACAAGTTTGCACTCCTACCAGCAATGGATGAGTGTTCCTTTTTCTCCACAACCTCACCAGCATGTGCTGTCATTTGAGGTTTTTTTTCCCTCATCTATGTTCATAGCAGCTTTATTTCTAATAGCTAGAAACTGGAAACAACCCAAATGTTCCTCAATGGAAGAATGTATAAAAAACAAAAAACTGTGGTACATTTTCACAATGGAACACTACTCAACCATCAGAAACAAGGAAATCATGCAGTTCGCAGCCAAATGGATGGAACTATAGAAGCTCATCCTGAGTGAGCTAACCCAGACTCAGAAAGATGCACATGGCATATATTCACTTATAGTCGGATTTTAGCCATATAGTACAGGATAACTATACTACAACCAACACCCCATAAAGATCAGGAACATAGACCTTGTTACCTGTTAATGGGATACTTTGCCATAATGGTGTTGGCATATAGGCCCCCAGTGCAAGAGGAAGCTCTTAACACTCAGATGACTGTTGAACTGAGGGGGGCTGATATGTAGGTGTAACCCACTCCAGAGGAGTAGCATAGGTGGGATAGGGGAGAGAGAGTGGGAGGGTGTGACTGGGAGGGGTGGAGAGAGGGGACTGTGATGGATATGTAACTTGAAGTAATAAACAAACAAAAAAATCTTACAAAAAATTTTAGGAATTAAAAGAGGAACTACGCAGATAAGCTTCATCAACAAAATATAAGATAGAAAAGAGAATCTGGATTTGGGATAATTATAGTTTGTTGTTTTTTAAAAAAGAGAGATGGGGGTGTTGATCTCGGACCCCTCCTGTTTCAGCAGTGGTCATCCAGCAGTGGTGGTTTGGCAGGTGGGGGTGGGCCCTGAAGTGAGTGAGGGAGCCTGGTTGTGACACTTCAGGGAAGAGTTTAGTTCTGGAGAATGCTCTAGGGGGGTAGATGGTGAGGAGATCCCATCAGAGGGATGGGTCATGGTGCTGCTGTGACTGCCAGTGAAACCTGTAACTGTCTGTCTGGGTGGAGGGCCCAGGCTTCCCTAAATTCTAAACTTCCCTAAACTTCTTCAGACAAAATCATGACTCAAAGTCGCTATTTTGTAAACCTTTATTAAAACTTACTTTATGAAGTTCTTGGTTCTCTAAGATATATATATGGGCGCTTTTGAGATGGGTCATGATTCTTTCCACTTGGTCTCCCCTTCTCCCTGCATGCTCCCCTTTTAACAGCAGCAGCTTCTTTTAAATTCTGTTGCATGGGGAAAGATAAAAGGCCTGTCTATGTGACTTCCTCTGTAGCCAGAGCTTACATTGCTCACATGCCTGAGAGTGTGCAAAAACCCAGGGAGAGAACATTGTCACCAGCCTACCAACATCCTTTGGGGCTAGGATCTTTCTCAAATCTTGAACTGGTTGCTAGCCTCCATGGGGCATTGTTTACCACCTTAGCTGCATGGCACATAGGAGATTCACAAATGCCCAACAATAGCTCTATAGGCATTGAAGATGTGATAGAAGAAATGGATGATATGTCAGTTAAAAAATGATAAATTTAAAATATTCCAGACACAAAACATCCAGGAAATCTGAGACACTATAAAAAGAGCAAACCTAAAAAGAATAGGAATAGAGGGCAGAGAAGAATCCCAGATCAAAGGCCCACAAATATTTTCAACAAAATCATAGAAGAAAAACTTCCTGGGGGCCAAGATGGCGCAACCTACACTGACGCATTTTGAACGCGGGGAAAAAAGAGCCATAAAAAACACAGAGTTATTGGACACTGTGCAAAAACCAGAGGGGCTAGACCCCCCCTGGAACACTCACAGCTCCCAAGGGACTGTTAAAAGTCCCAGGGCAAGGCTCTCTCCCCATCTCTCGCAGACACGGAAGCCACTAAACCCGGGATTTGGGAACTCCCATTTGGAGAGGCGCCTGGTAAGATCGATCCCAACTTACAGCAGGCAGAATCAGGGTCTACTTGGCCGTAGATCGCTGGCTTATTGGGCTCCCCACACCTCAGGTAGAACTTACACCCACTTAAAAAACTTTGCGAGATAGTGGAAGGCTTAGCAAGGAACAAACAGGGGGCTCAGCGGGTGGTCCGCAGCCGCTTGTGAAGCGGAGGGCAGGAGGTTCCAAGAGAGCGCGGGAAGACGGGAACACAAAGGCGGGCAGGAGGGGCCGAATCCAGCGCACTTACGGCAGCGCAGCTGGGGAGGGAGTCTGGCTGGCAGGGCCAAATCCCCGCGAACCCACGGCAGGTCAACTGGGGAGAGAGACAGGCGTGGGTGGGGCCAGGGATCCGTGCACCCACGGCTGAGCTGCTGGGGCGAGAGGACCACTCAGACGGCCAGAGGATCCGGGGCTTGGGGTACCCACGGCCTAGCAGCCAGGGAGGGGGACCCGCGGTGGCGCAGACAGGAAGGGAATCAGGCACAGAGGCCAGCCCTGTGGCGAGAAGCCTAGTGAGAAACCAGAAATCGGGACCATAGCTGTATTCTGGAAAATCCAGACATATTAGGTGTGGAGCCAGACCCTGTCAGCCTCCGTGATGACAAACAAAGCCCACAGAATCTGTGCCCGGGCAAACAGGTCCATACCATCAGAACCATTACAGGCTGATAACTAAGAGTGCAACATAGAGAAGTCTGAATTGGGAGCAGTGAAACAATCCTGGTCCATTACTCACAACCTGGGAATAGGCTGCACCAGCTCACAGTGCCTCAGGCGATTAAAACCACAGTGACCCTGAAATCCCCCTGTAAGCAACGACAGATAGCCAAGTAACTCATCCCCTGCACCAAATCATCCACTGTGGTTCCAAGCACAGAAAACAGACAGCTAAACGCATCCAATGGCCAAAGGTCAAAAAAAAAAATAGAAATCAAGGAAATATGACTCCAACAAAGCAGAATTATCCTAGCTCATCCAATTCGGATGACACACACCAACAGAAACACATGAAAACGTTGACAATTCTGCATTATGGAAAGTGATAGAGTCCCTGCAAGAAGAACTTAAATCTATGAAGGAATTCAAAGAAACCACAATTCTACAAGTCAAAACAAGGAACAACACCATTAAAGAGCTCCAAGCCAAGGTGACAGAGCTTGAACAGGAAAAGGAAAAAGCAATGAAAGATTTTCATACAAAAACAAGCAAGCTGGAGAAGGAAATGTACAAAACGAACAAAACCATACAAGACATGAAAATAGAAATAGAAACAATAAAGAAAACACAGTCAGAGTTAAAAGAGGAAGTGGAGAACCAAGGGAAGAGAACAGGAACTATGGATGTGAGTATCAACAATAGGACAGAAGACAGGATCTCAGGCATGGAAGATTCAGTGGAAGAAATCAGTACAACATCCAAAGAAAATGAGAAGGCTAAAAAATCTCTCACCCACAACATCCGAGAAATCAAGGACTCAATGAAAAGACGGATCCTAAAAATTATAGTTATAGAGGAAAGAGAGGACTCCCGACACCAAGGTCCAGGAAATATCTTCAACAAAATCATAGAGGAAAACTTCCCAAACCTGAAAAAAGAGATGCCAATAAAAATCCAACAGGCTTACAGAACACCAAACAGATTAGACCAGAAAAGAAACTCCTCTCGCCACATAATAATTGAAACACCAAATGTACAGAACAAAGAAAGAATATTAAAAGCTGTAAGAGAAAAAGGTCAAGTCACATACAATGGCAGACCCATCAGAATTACACCTGACTTCTCCTCAGAAAATTCAAAAGCTAGAAGGGCCTGGTCAGATATACTACAAGTCCTGAGAGATCATAGGTGCCCAGCCAGACTACTTTACCCAGCAAAACTCTCTATCAACATAGATGGAGAAAACAAGATATTCCATGACAAAATCAAATTTAAACAATATCTACTCACAAACAAAGCCCTACAGAAAATCCTAGAAGGAAAATCCCAACCCAGAGAAGAAAACTCCACCCAAGAAAACAAAGGGAATAGAAAACCCCTCAGCAACTAAACCAAAAGAGGCACAGGACCACCACCTATACCAAACTAATGGGAAATAACAACCCCAGGTCACTAATATCCATCAACATCAATGGACTCAACTCCCCAATAAAAAGACATAGGTTTACAGAGTGGATCCGCAAGCAAGACCCTTCCTTATGCTGTATACAAGAGACACATCTAACTACGAAAGATAGACACTGCCTCAGAGTAAAGGGCTGGGAAAAGGTTTTCCAAGCAAATGGACCCACGAAGCAAGCTGGAGTAGCCATCCTAATATCAAACAAAACAGACTTCCAACTGAAGTTAATGAAGAAAGACAAAGAAGGGCACTATATACTCATTAAAGGGAATATTCATCAAGAGGAAATCTCAATACTGAACATCTATGCCCCAAATACAAAGACACCTACTTTCGTAAAAGAAACACTTCTAAAACTTAAAGCGCACGTCGATCACAACACATTAGTAGTGGGAGACTTCAACACCCCACTCACAACAATGGAGAGATCATCAAGACAGAAGACAAACAGAGAAATATGGAGGCTAACAGAGATCATGAAACAAATGGACCTAACAGATATCTACAGAACGTTTCACCCAAACACAAAGGAATGCACCTTTTTCTCAGCACCCCACGGAACCTTCTCCAAAGTCGACCACATAGTTGGTCACAAGGATAGTCTCAATAGATACAAGAAAATTGAAATAACACCTTGTATCTTATCAGACCACCACGGAATAAAGCTGGTCTTCAACAGCAAAAGAATCAACAGAAAGCCTACACACACATGGAAATTGAACAGCTCCTTACTGGAGGACCACTGGGTCAGGGAAGAAATAAAGGAGGAAATCAAAGACTTCTTAAAATCCAACGACAATGAAGACACAACATACCCAGACCTATGGGATACATTGAAAGCTGTGCTACGAGGAAAGTACATAGCACTAAGTGCTTTCAAAAAGAAAATTGTGACAGCTCATATTAGTGAACTAATAGCTAAGCTGGGTGAATTGGGAAAAAAAGAAACAAACACTCCCAAGAAGAGCAGAAGACAGGAAAACATCAAACTTAGGGCTGAAATCAACAACTTAGAATCAAAAAGAACTATACAAAGAATCAATGAAACCAAGAGTTGGTTCTTTGAGAAAATCAACAAAATAGACAGACCCCTAGCCAAATTAACTAAAAGGCAAAGGGAAAGAACCCAAATCAACAAAATCAGAAATGAAAAGGGAGAAATAACAACAGACATTGAGGAGATCCAGAAAAAATTCGGGCATTACTTTAAAAATCTATATTCCACTAAATTTGAAAACCTAAGCGAAATGGACAATTTCCTCGATAAATTCCACCTAC